>SRMA01026621.1:97479-164493 GCA_007224835.1 Danionella cerebrum | reverse complement strand
AACCATTCTGGTTGCTATGTCGTGTTCAGCGATGTCATATGCATATCCTAATTTCAGTAAGACTGCAATAAGACAACCTTTGTCTCTTCCAAATATTGAGATACAGATCTGCTTATATGGTTGCTAGGGTAAACAGTCAGGTTGCTAGGGAGGGGTCAATGATTACAGATTTTTACTATTACAAAGTCGTAAAACTAAACTCTATGTCTCACATTTTTTGTAGGTGAGAGACAGATTTCCATACATGGTTGCTAAGGTAAAAAGTTGATTGCTAGGGAGTGTTCCTTGAAGTCATTTTAAAATCCCTCTCATAGTTTCAATATGACAATGCTTGAATTTGATTCGGTGTTGGTATGTATGATCTGTAACGGGGGCTAGGGACAAAGCTAGAAATATTTCAGACTCTTCCATGTCGGCTGTTGTTCTGTTCCAAGAGACATTGGTCTTGTCACAGTAACACTCCCATCAAATCTTGTGCACACAAACCTTTTAGAATAAAAATCTTTGAGCTGCTATAGCCATCAACATAATTGTTAGGGCAAGTCATGCTAATCAACAAACAGTGATTGGTTGTCTGAGCGCTCCCCTAAAATCTGTTCGACACTGCGATGCCAACCAATTACAAATAAGCCTTTAAAGATGCCAGCCTAAAGGAGACCTATCCATTTCCATAAGATGTGTTCCTAAAGGTTTTCCTAACTTTTGACCCCCTTTTCTGATTGTTAAGGCGTGACCTCACATTGCTCTGGCACTCCACTCTCCCATTGACAGACAATGGTAGAAGGCAGTGAAACATTGATAATTAGTTTTTATTCAAACTAAACATTATATACAGATTTACCAATAATGCGTCATAATAAAGGTTAGAGTCATGGGGTCCTAAAAATATTATGTTTATAATGTGCTTTTCTCTAGCGCAAGTTAGAGGAGAAACCCCCATGTTAAACAACGGTATCTAACCTTTAGCTTTGGTTTCCAAAAGCAGTTTCCACTTTATGAAAGTATTTTTTACGACAATGTGACTAACCTTTATTATGACACGTTAATGGTAAATCTATATATAATGTTTTGTTTGAATAAAAACTGATTCAAAGTGTAATAATTATCAAAGTTTCAGTGCCTTCTACCATTGTCTGTCAATGGGTGAGTGGAGAGCCAGGCCTTGGAAGCAGCACATGACATCAGACTAAACAATCAGAGTTCAAACATTTCTACAAGAGCTTGAGAAGTCCTCACACAGGAACACCTTTCAAATAACTATATGACAGTAGGTTACCCATGGCTATAATGCCATCTTTGATCACTGGGTGGTGCATCAGTCTCATGAAAGAGCAGCTTGCTGCAGGCTTTGCAGTAGTACACTAATCAACAAGCAAAACATCAATAGGTTTCAATTTAATGAATCAAACATAATTGTTTAATATATTTATTTTAAATAATTTAAAGAGTAGTTATGGACTGAAACATGTCCCATTGCTGGACCTTTAGAAATCTCTATAAATTATATGCAACAGGATAGTTTTCATGCATCCCTTTAAATATGGAACACTTTCGTAGGGGCTTTAAAAACCATTTTCACTACTGCTACTTGCAACAATCTACAAATAATGAAGAGATTCTGTCAAAAGGTTCAAAAAAAGCAACAGGAAGTGTAACCGCCTGGCTGTTCCTGATAGCATCATCATTTTCTGTGAAACTCATGTGAAATGCATTCTGGGAAAGTTATTGTGGTTCGTCTCAGCATGAAGAAGATGTGAGCGAGGAAGACATAGACAGTGGAGGAGACATCTTATAAGAGCAGATTAGTCTTGACAGTTTGTTTGACCTCAGTAAGCCTTATTCTACAACTGATGCCTTCAGATTTACAGCAGGCTATTCACCTTCTACCACAAAGGAGGTTTTGTTCCAATAAAGTGTATCCCTGTCAGTTATATTACAGGTAGGTTCCAAAAATAGAGAATATAATGAAAAGCTTAACATTTGTGTCACTCGTTTTAAAAAGTGAAACTTATCACACTCATAAGCCCTTTACAGATGGGACTAGATTTCCAAAAGACATTTGTGTTAGAAACGCCTGTCCGTGATTTATCCAGAGATACAAGTGTCTGAGTTTGTTCAAGTTCACGTTATCAGATTTTGTGAACTGCATTAGCTCATATACCTGTATATGTTAATGTATGTCATATCATAAGCTTGAATTCTCGCGTGCCACAGATTGTACGGCAAGCTCACTCTGTCATAAAGGTATACCCATGAACATTTTCAACAAACTCAGACGTCCGCATCCGGACAGGATTTGATTTCTCAGACGAGAGAACAGTTTGCTGAAAAACAGTAAGTGCTTTGTTCTGGAAAGGTCATGAAAGGAAAAAAAAACAAACATTGCAGATTTGGACAGGATTTAAAACACAAAGTACTTCTGTTTCTAATGAACCCCTGTAAAACTAGTCTTGTCCGAAACGGGCTATACTGAAATATTTCAAGCCTTTTTTGAAAATGTTCTATAATGGTGGTCCGATAAAAGATAATAACATTCAGCAGCAAAAAAGCTTTCGCGAGACTTTCAAAGGACTCTCAGTCTGAATCAGGAGCTACACAATCTACTGGCCTACCGGATGCACAGTCAGGACAGTCACCCATACACTTCATAACGAGGGTAAGCTGCAGAGGTCATTGTCAAACAGTGCTGTTTAGAAGAACATTCAAAGAAAACTGAGTGGAAGGAGACAGAGATGAATAATAATGTGCTCCTGATCTGTGGAGAACAAGAACTGTTGCTCAAAATCATTCTTTTCGGATGAAATTCAATTTTGCATTTCATTTGGTAATCAAGTTCTCTGTGCCTGGAGGAAGAGTTTAAAGCACATGTGTCAAACTCAAGGCCCGCAGGCCAGATGTGGCCCAACATTTAATCTAATGTGGCCCGCGAGAGCTTAAAAGTTTTGAGTGTCTAACAAAAAAAACGAAAACGCGAAAAAAAACACTGCCTGCTCTGTAGGGAGAAATCCGGTAGTGCCTGGACTCCCTGGCCTGGAGGCATGGGATACCGGCATCTGGCTCTGTCCGCAATCCCCGGGCTTAGAGCTGGTTGGGTATGCCGTCCACTGCATCGACCCTGACTGGAATGTGGGCGGCCAAATGCCCAGTAAAATCTCTCATGGAGCGGCTTGCTCCTGGGGTTATCGGCTCTGTCATGCATTTAATGCGCGTGCTGGTGACTAGGTGCCGCTGGCAATGCTGATCAGCGCTGCACTCACAAAAGGGTAGAGTGTCTCTTTTCTGAATACTATGTGAGAACAGAGTTTGTGCATAAAACCGCTCTACCCTGGTGCATACTGAGGAGCTTTACTTCTTTGAGGAGAACACGGAGCATCCTCCAAGCACGAATCTCTCACAATCCAACCACTCTCTCAATGTGTTTACACAAGTGGCTGGATAATGTGGAGAAAGCATTACTCGGGTCCTTATATGCCTCTACTTATGATCCGTTGTCCATCACTGCAACAGAGGTTGCTAAACCATTTCTGGAATTAATGGGTTCGAGTCTGCTACCCAAGGGCAAAGTGGATGTCTCGCTTAATAATGAACCATTGTCTTGACTGGGCAACACAAAGTGATTTGCATTTAAAACTTTTGACCCCCTTAGAGTGCCTATAGCTCCAGCATTTTTACAGTGCTTGAGGAGTCACTGCACAGGCACACATTTCAAATGTGAAGACCTGGAAACATAGATTTCACTGAACTTTTAACATATATTTTGAGATGTAATAGAGAGAGACTGGTTCTTGCTTTCTGTGTTCAACAGCCTGAACAACACTCATGGGTTGTGGGTTCGCTGTGTGTCTTGAGAAACTCATGCTAAATGTAACAGGAAGTGCAAACAAAAAAAATGTGTTAATTGCATAACTGTTTTAGATGAAAACGTATGTTAATTTACACACTAATTGTGACCGCACAAATGTTTCTAACTTGCGTAACACCATCGCAGTTTAAAGAAATAGTTGGAAATGTTGCAAAAAGGTGTAAAAAAAAAAAAATCCATGACAGCATGTTAATCAATAGAGATCAATAAATCAAGAGATCAATAAACCAAGATAAAACCATTCCCACATCTCTTACTGAGGACGACGCGCACTGTGGAAAAAATGCTGAGCAAGCTCCTCAATGACTTTAGTTTTTGTCCTAATTTAATCTGGATGTTCCAAACGACTAACAGATTTGAACACTAAACAAATGTATGGGATGTTCCATGAAAATCAAAGCATCTGAAGTCACATAGGAAGCGTTACATCACAGATGCTACAGGCCGCTGTGGTTTAGCAGGCAGTCAGCCAGGGCTATAGAAGCACTCTCAGATTCCCAAACATGATGACATTACAATGTGAAAGAGTATAGACACTCCGTCCAACAATAACAAGAGTATCCGATTACATGTTTGTTAGCAGATCAGAAAATTACCTCTAATCATCCGACACCAAGTGAAATCAAAATATAGAGGTGAGCTTTGTGATGATGGAGCATTATGGTGAATGTGGGATTGGGGTCTTTTATACATTGGTGTGCCAACACGCACTGATGTGGACAGTAAACACAGTAAGAAGCAGTGTGTCACTGTAACCCTCAGCAGAGCTTTCTGAGTGCTGAACGATGTAGAATATGAAACGGATGAGTACAGGACCCCAGAGGGCTTTAGATGAACAACAAGAAGCTCACAAACAGAGCTATATTGAAGACCTCAGACCATCCTCATTGTTACAAAAAATCCAAGTTACGAATGATCTCCATGGAAATATTTTGCTTCGCGATACACAAAAATTTCCAAGATACGAAAAATACAAACAGGTCTGTCTGGTCTCCGATTCGCTTGTTAAGTCTGGGTCCTGGCGCTCCACTCTCCCATCCACAGACAATGGTAAAATGTACTGTATGCAGACGCTGGTCATATTTATCATGCCAAAGATTATTTATTTCTTACATTTGATGGTTGGTTCTAAATATCACTTTTGATGTTAAATGGTACCCAAAAAAATTCCCCATATTATTACTAGAAGTCCCTCCCTCCTCTAACTTTAGGGCCCGCTGATTGGATATTTGCACAAGGAGCAGTCAATTCATTGGGCATTTGCTTCAGAAATGCACTCCCCCTCCTCAGTGAGTGACTGAAAGCCAAGCACCTACACCAGCCTGACACTGACAAAGCTGTTTTAGAACATTGAATAATAAATATGTGCTTTCTCTCAGCAACTCTGTAACACGGCAGTAACACACAGTTACTTAGACTGTAACCATAATCTAATTACCATTTTTAAAATTTTAACATTTCTAAAAAAGTAATCGAAATACAGTAACTAAACTCTAAGTAAATGTGTTACTGCCAAACACTGTTTGGAACAATCTGTAGGAAAAGTTTGAGGAGAAACTCTTCCATGGCTGAACACCTGTGCACAAGACAAGGTCCATAAAGGAAAGGATGAGAGTATGGAGTGAACAAATATAGATTGGCCTGATCTCAGCCAGAGAGAAGATCCTGGGTATGACTCAGTAAGATTGTGATCTGAAATAAAAAAAAATTTGTACACTCCAACCCTCATAAAACCTTTCTCTGGAGAATTGTGACTGGGTCCTTATCAAAATAAAATGATGGATACCCATAACATAGAAAGAGCATGTGCTGGGGATTGAATCGACAGACCAAGGAATGTTTGGAATAATTAGAAACTGGAACGTGAAGAGGTGGATCACTTCAGCTGCAAACACAGACTAGCACCTGGCTTCAGATCAGCAGCAGGTGGAAAGGTGGGAGGGACAGTGTCCGTGGCTGCCAAGTAAGATCAGGAAATATGCCACCATTTTATGCATTTATATGGAAACAAATACGTCAACAATTATAACCGTCGACCGTCTCTCCATCCACCTCTGACCTCGGAGTGATCGTCTGCTAACGTTCATGGAGCACATCGCTGAAACCTCTCGAGCATGTAGATTAACATCAGAAAGCTCAGACGCCTCCTTACGGAACATTCAGCTTAACGTCTAGTCCAAGCACTGGTCCTATCACGATTCAACTATGGCAATGCTCTTCTCGCCGGACTTCCTTCAGATTTTTCAAATCTTATAAAGTAAGAAAACATCTTCAGAGTAGTGGACCTTTGATAATATACTGAGAACCGTACATTTAAACAGTAAATGGTTTTTCACAGAAGGTGAGAAGGTTGTTTCTGGTCAAAACATTTGAGGAAATTCACTTTCAATCCAATGCCAAACATCCAGGATGAAAAATGTAGCATTTCAAAATCGCTCACGAGACAGACACCATACTGCCTGTGTTTACTCATCAACACCTGTTGCTGTATGAGCTATTTTACATTTTCACCATTCTGATGATCAACATCGAGAAACACAGTTTCTTAACAAGCTAATGCAAAGTATCAAATCATAATGTATTTATAGTAACATATAAATGTACATTATCAAACGTTTTTTTTAGTGTAACACCGTTAATCGCTGAGTACTGGCTGATGTCCTAAGCAGCTGTGTACATCTGCAAGTACTTCTCATGCAAAAATGTAGGAGACCAGAGAAAAAAAAAAAAAAAAAAATTTCAACTAGTTGAGCTCAATCCAACTCTTGTGTTTACAGTAGAATTTCTTGGTAAGACTTTTACAGGCATCATATCACAGACAAATTTCCAAGCATATACCATCAGGCATGAAGGACAATCGGCTCTTAATTTATTGCCATGTCAGTCTGAGCCACAGAAAGTCCATGTATTTTCCTGACAGAGACTGCGGCCAGTCTAAATGGATTAGCTTAAAAACTGTTGCACATCCCTGTAATCTTGTTATCTTTGCCTTTATGCCTCCATTCCATCCTTTCTCCCTTCTCTCTCGCTCTTTCTCTCAGGCCAGATGTCCTACATAACATCTTGTGATGGATGGACCAGAGTGTGACTTGAGACGAACATATCTTTGATTAATAAAGAAATACTCAAAAGAGCATCCTGCAGGCTCATTTATAAAGATTATGTATGTACAAAACCGGCCCCAAAAAGTTTATTTTTTAGCAATATTTCTGATCTACAAAAACACAACTTCAAAGTTTGCTTATCCTTTCGTAGAATCCGAACTGTGCATACGTAAACTTCTTTGGCTTACTGTGGATATTTGAGGTATTAGTGACATCAAGTGGAAATTTAAAAAGCAGGTATTTGTTAAAAAAAAAAAAAAAGATGTGTCTAACATATTTTACAACTTGTAAATCACACCCTATACGAAACCAATCTCGAAAACTTCAGGACTGTGATTTTGACAAGAAAGACTAAAAATATGGCTGGGAATAAGTTACAGGATGGCACTGTTGGCGTTCATTTGTGTGTGGAACCAAAAAGACATATTCAATCAAAACCTGCTCTGCACCTCAGAGATGAGTGCTAGCTAATGGGTGAAAAAATTCTGGCGTTTTATTGTTAAGAGCACTTTCTATCTTGGTTTTTCATATAGTCACTCAGTCTTAATGACGATGTTCCAGTATGAAAAGTTTAAAGTTGAAAAGATAAAAAAACTAGCTGCAAAGCTAGCAAGTATGATGTAAACATTTCATTACTTGCACTACCAATAATAATAGTGTGATAAAGTGGTAAAAATAAGAACCTGTTGATGGGGCCGTTGTGTGGTAAACGGTGCATCGAACAAATATATGTGCGGTTGCGCAGGGCCACGTAGGGTAATTTCCCTTAGCCCTTTAATGCCCACTTCTCTTTCCATCATAAAATTGTTCTATTTGTTAGAAAGAAAGGCGTTATGGATTAATAGACAGTTGAATGATTGACAGTGAGCGAAAATGCAAAAGTCAGTTGTTACAAGTCAGTGTGAAACCCTGAAACTCCTACATTAAGAGGAACTATGACACCCATCGAAAATACCAGATTCCTGCTGACTGGTGGCAAGAGAACCTACAGACCTCTCTGAATCTGAATCTAAAGAGGGATTTCCTTTTCAGTCTATCCTTCACTGAGCGAGAGCACTTATCTACACTGCGCTCTATTTTTGGGTTCCAGTGATCTCTTAATCGAGTGAAAAACAATATCCTGTGCACAGGTCCATAAATACAATGTAATTATGTTTGACTGGACTTTGATTCATGTAAGGGATGATTAATGGCCACACATTCGACTGTTTCAACTGCAAGGCCATCCCGAAAAAAGTACCGGTGGATGCCCTGGTCACTGGCCAAACTTAACAGATAAAAGTTATTATTGATATCTGTGCTGCAATATATGATTAACCCACAACTCTTTAATGACCAAGCTGAAATAAAATAGCACTGTGTTCAAGAAAAGACCCAGTTTGGTGGGAACACCAAAACACCAATTATTACCTAGAATCTTTTCAGGGTTCAAAGTTTGACCTAGACTTTTACAATGATGCCCTTCAATTTAAAGAGCATCCGACACCACATTAAGAGACTGTGCTCAAACTGCTGTGTCCTGGATGCACCTCTAACATTAGATTACTTCAGTTTTGGACCAGAAGAGGATGGACCTCTGTTTGTTGATCTTTAGATATCAGTTGAGACTTAGGTCAAAATCTCATCAGGGTCCTGATGCTGCTGACAAAGTTCTTGAGCAAAAGAATCCATTGATACCAATTCAGCAAACCTGGAAAAGTTGGCTGTTGTCATTGCTGTGTATGAGTCCCTGACATTTGAGAGATCCTGCCCAAAGCAATGTAGAAATTCAGAAATAATATTCATGTTTTCTAAGCAGTCCTGCATTTTTAATAATTGCATATAATATCTGGAAAATTGGAGGTGGGCATATCCACTATCTCTTACCAACTCGGTTATTTGCTGCTCATCAAAAACAAAGTTCTTGGAGGGGCAGGAGTTGTGTTAATGGTAGGGGAAACAGTGATATGAGTGTTAGAAACATGAACATGTGACCAGTTATTTCCTCTGCAGCTGTGAAAGCTCTTCACTGTTTGCTCTAAACCTCAAACACACTTCGATGGCAGCTTCAGCCTTTCACAAGCCAGCCTCTGGGATACTCAGAGGGAGAACTCAAATTTGTTAAAAACAGTCACTAGCAGAAGACACCAGTGGGAAAATGTAAGCTGTAGAACAGTGCAGCACCACTGAGGGACTGGCTTTGTTCTGACGTGTGATGAAGAGAGCAAAGACAAAGGCAGTAGATGAAAGTGTACAGGAAGCCAGATCAGCAGGAGCTACAGCGACCAAAGCCCATAGTGAAGAAAAGAATTCCAATCAGTTCAACACATTAACTGCAGATACACAGAGGAAACTGAAGTTTTGGAGGGAAATTAACAAAGTACATTTTACCCTAAATGTGGAGGGTGGGGTGGGGCTTATTTTGGTAAGTAGACATAACTACAAGGAGTTCTGTGTTGTTTAATTTGTAAAATAAAGGTAAATTAATCTGTTGTTTTTACACAATACACTCCCCTTTGCAGTAAATTCCTCTTGACAACCAATTCTTCATCTTCAGTATCTGAGTTTAAGTTCGTCATGAGCTCGATGAGTTCTGTAGCACCTTTAAAAAATATTCTAAAGCACTTAATTCATTTGGAATAAGATGGAACCTCTTCTGTGGGCATTTCTTTTGATTAACCGAACTTGTTTTAAACAGCTTTTTGTGTTTTTCTCCAGATATCCAAGTCGTCTTGGATAAAAACATCTGCTAAATGTAGGGGTGTAACGGTACGCTAAAATCGTATTCGGTTCGGTACAGTGTCTTGGAGAGCTCGGTTCGGTTCATTCGGTTCTGTACAAAACAATAAGAACTTACATAATCTTTATTTTGAAAAGCTGCCAATACACAATAGAATTCTTGCATAAAATAAATAAAAGTGACACTTTTGGGTGAATTTTTAAATAAATTGCACTCTTTAAGAAAAATACATTTTTTTAAATAAAAAATGAAATACTGCAACTAGTTAACCTCTTAAGCCCGAGAGTCCCCGGTACCGGGGACTTGCCCCCTTGTGCGTTACATTTTCACTCATAGCTCACGAACCCTGAGAATAACCCACACATATTAAATATTGTTGTGTTCAGCGGAAACTCCTCTAAAAACGTATCTAATTCAATTTCATATCCGTTAACCACAGCTCGAACGCCATGCAAATAAACAACAACATGTCCGGAGTATAATTCATGACCACGTTTTTGTTTATGTGCGATATGTATCCACAATATAAACGGAAACACCCAAACCATTACATTAAATGAAAGCTAACAACCAGCTGAATCCAGCGATATGCAACTCATTAACACTGCATGAAGTATTTCAGAGCAGGGAGCGAAAGTTCCACGAAAAAACGCCAGCGAAAACCAAGCAAGCATGTAAATCTTGTCTTACCTTTGCCGTTTTTTTCAACAAAAAGTTATTTCCATAGCGATAAAAGTCCGTTTGTTGTTATGTCCGGTCGATAGCTTCGTGCAAACACCATTTTGGATTGTTTCTTTAGCTTTGTGGCGTCATTACGTCACCAAATATGGGATGACTCCCCGTGCGTAAGAGCACGTCTCTCCACGCTGCGCGTCGTGTGATTCGTCGGCGATCACGTCAGTCTCAAAATGGTTGAGCTGATTGGTTTCCATAGAATCAGAGCTTTCCAGCGATATATAGATCTTCTGGATTGGACAGATGGTCGGGGGGGTAGGGACACGCAGAAGCTCGGCGTCAAAGCGTTTGTGAGTGAAACGTTCCCAAAAGCGCAGCAAGATGGCGTAAATGAGCTTCTACCCCCCTTTTACAGCGTTTCTTTAGGAGTTTTTTTTTGCTGAAATCATGTCCCGTAAGCAAGAAAAGAAGACTATGAACGTAGGTGAAGCTTTGGACAAGATTTTTTCCATATTTCAATTATTGTGCCAAATTGTGCCAAACTGTGCCAAACTGTGCCAACATGGATTACGCCTGAACTTTGTCCAATCAAAACCTTTACAGAATATTAGTTTCTTGTAGTATGAACACCAAACTTGCTACAGATGTTCTTGACATGTAGTGGTTACAATTGATTGTGTTTATTTGCTTCGTTATAAGTAAAATAAGGAGATATTGGAGGAAACATGTGTTTTTTTTTTAGGCGGAGTTCATTTTTTGGCCATTCCAACATCAATTACTCTTACCCTGTGTTCTTGACTGTCAAATTAACTCATCCACACCACTCCCCAAGAACCTATCTTCATTTTGATACCAAGATTTGCAGTTTAGGCCTTGTAAAAGCTGAGAAATGCCTTAAAAAGTAAAAGTATAGGATTTTCGGAAAATAGGCCTCAGGGCTTAAGAGGTTAAGATAGATTACCTATCCACATTTTCTGAAGAGAGCATAGATCTGGCATACAACTTTAAATTTATCCACTCGTCTATCCCCGTTATGTATTTTAACAGAGAGGCCAAAGTGTTCTCAAACACGAGACCGTAGTGAGGTGGGAGGGTCTTCAAGCTCTGGCTTCTCTTTCGCTTTTGATATGATTCCATTTTCCTTCTCGCGCTCGTGCTCGTCACTCAATAGCGTCCGTGTAGAAACTATCTCCGTGGAACAATGTCGGCATACAACTTTAAATTTATCCACTCGTCTATCCCCGTTTGGTATTTTAACAGAGAAGCCAAAGTGTTCTCAAACACGAGACCGTAGTGAGGTGGGAGGGTCTTCAAGCTCTGGCTTCTCTTTCGCTTTTGATATGATTCCATTTTCCTACTCGCGCTCGTGCTCGTCAGTCAATAGCGTCCGTGCGGAAACTCGCCTAGGAACATTGTTGCGCTGCGCTTAATATGGCGCTAATAATAGATTTATTTCATTTAATAAAAATACCGAATACCGAAACGGTACGCAAGTGTCCCGAACCGAACAGGCCGTAATGAAACGGTTCAATACATACCGTGAACCGTTACACCCCTAGCTAAATGCAATGAGCAACATTTTAACATTTAAAGGGTAGGTAATTTTTAGGTAGCACTGTGGCCTTCTAGTTAGAAGGTTGGCGATTCAAGGCTTGCCGTTCTCCCCGTGCTTGCGTGGGTTTCCTCCGGGTACTCCGGTTTCCCCCACAGTCCCAAAAACATGCGTCAGGTTAATTGAATAATCTAAATTCACCATAGGTGTGAATGTGGGTGTTGCCCTGCGATGGACTGGCAAAGTTAGGCGGAGATAGGCACCAGCAGACCCCCGTGACCCCGAAAGGGAACAAGAGGATATGAAGACGAACAAATGAATGAATGAATGAACGATTGACATATGGCAAGTGTGTCTACCTTTGACATTTCTCTCTGGACAGAAGTTCATGAAACATTATACAATTAGTCACTTTAGTGAGTCCAGAAATGAGTTTCAGGAACACCATTTCTGTCGTGGATGCACCACAATGTAACGGTCTGTTGAATGGTTAAGTTATTTGTTTTTTTGAACTTCATTTTGTCAAGCATTTAAAAAACTACTAAATAAGCATTTGTCTATTCTTTCTTTATTATTAAATCAAATATATGCCATGCTGGTCCCACGGTGTTAGGCGTTGCAGACAATTAAAGAAAGTCCACCATTTGACAAGAATGAAAAACTCCAACATGCAAATGGAAGACTGTTTAGCATTTTTAAAGGGAGGGCATCTTTGGTCAATTCATTGCATGAAGGGCCAAACAGCATTTGACTTTGTGTAACTCAGTTCACCAACCAGATATCTGTGCTATTCAAGAATACTTTGCAAATATTTGGACATCATGTCCTCTCCTGTCGTTTCTATTGATAAATTACCAACACTATGCTCACAGGAGGCCGTTTCATTCTAAAACTCTTACACAGGAAGCTACCATGTGTTTTATACAGGACAATAGATGTCTTCAAAATAATACTGCATCATTAAGTTAGTAGATATGAAACAAAGGCAGTTTTAAAAGGTTTTACAGATACAAGCACTTGAGATTCACTGAGACAAGAGGATAACGTTTCTAAGTGTGTGTTTGGAAGATAAGGTCACAAGCTTTAAACTCATGGTTCCAACGAGGATAGAGTGCAGGGTTCAAGAGCCAAGAGGAACCAGGGAGTTTAAGCCATGCTCCTTCTGTCTCACAAACAATAAAAAGGAAGGCAGTTGGAGTTTCTGGTGAACTAACATCAGTTTGAATACGGAAACACTCCATTATGTCCTCCTCTTCTACAGACATTATATCCAACGACTTCAAAACACTCTCTTATAACATCAATAGATGCTTTTCCCTCAATAGCAGCCTTTTTGTTCAAGCAAAAATTCCATCATTTATTAGTTTGTAGAATAAATCCAAGAGCCTGCTGACCTTGTGTATGAATCACGTCTAAATGTCTGAAGTTTAAAACAAAAAAAAGCTGACAGAGGAAATGCTGTCATGTGACAAATTAATCGTGTTGGTCATGAGACCTGTGGGTGAGACCTTGTTTTGAGAGAAAGGCCTATGCGACAAAACTATGTGAAAGGTAGGGGTTTGGAATGGCTGGGAAACAAATGTAGCTCTCAGACCACACTGAAGATGAATGAATGGGTTGCTTCATCTTCTCCCTCTTGTGCATTTGTCAGGAATGGACAGAAGTTATTAACTGCAAAACCTCTGTTCTCCTGCTCAAGTGTGGATGTTTAATAAAGTTATCAGGCATCTCATGAAAAAAATTCCACCCTGATTCTATTAAAGGCGCAAACACAATCCTGCATTTGTGTAAATGAAACAGAATTCATGTAAAATATGTGGGAGAGAGGAGTGTGCAGCAAGTGAGAGGAGTGCAATGATGCCAGTGTGATTTTAATATCTATCTGGAAAACACATCCAGTTTACGGTAGCCTTATGAAAAGAAAAATATAATCCTATTGCCATTATCCAGGGAAAGAGATCAAAGAGAACAGCTGAAATCAGAAACCAGCACCAGTCCTCAGCACTGGTTCATTTGAGGATAAGCCTGGTTTGTGCTGACTGTAAAGATTACTTTGTGCGGTAAATCATTGGAAAGAATAAAAATGCATCACAAAAAAACACTGACAAGCATCAAAGCTATACAAGTCACTAACAAGTCATGACGTAGCTCTACCGCCAGCGCTTCATCTTTGAGTCGCTCTGCTACATCATTACGTTTGCGATCACAGCGATTTCACTTGTTGGCGCTGAGCACATACAACACGAAATAATGGAGACGGTCAAAGAAGTGGTGTTTTGTAATGTTCAAACGTTCTGATGCATGCAGTTCCAGGGCAGTGGTTAACAGTGGTGGGCTGGAACGAAGTAAATGTAATTCGTTACTGTACTTAAGTAGTTTCTTCAAGTATCTGTATTTTACTCAAACATTTTAATTTAGGGAGACATTTCAACTTGAGGGGGAAACAAAAAAAAATCACTATACAGCATTAGCTTTCAGAAAAAGATGTAGAGGAACTACATTCTACAAACAACATAAATTCTTATGGGAATTAGAGACATTGCATGTCGTTTAAATCACGTTTTTGGGGGATTGCGAGTAATTGCACAGCCCTAATGTGAATATTTGTTTTTGGAGAAAGACAATATTCTTAAACCTCATTTTGTAAGCGTTTCCAAGTAGCTAATTTCTGAGGAGATTTAGACAAAACCTGCACCAAACTCTTTCTTAATCTGGAAATATGAAAGTATTTATTTAATTCCTGCGTGGCTGTGAGCAAAGGCAATGCCACCACACTAAAGCACATCAAATCCACATTGAAGCATGACAGATTGACAAAGAGCTTAACTTAAGGTGACAATATGAACTGATTTCAGGTGTTTTGTGCAATGTTGGGTTGGTTAGTATAACTGCTGTGTCACCATTTATTAGGCAGCAATGCTCTTGGTAACGTTGGGTGTGTTAACAATTCTAAGTAGGTGATTGGGACTATGTCATTGACCATCGTTTCACGGTGGACATGGCCCAACATTAGCGAAAAAAAAAAAAAAAAAAAAACAGTTATCGTGCATACCTAGTTTAAATGCAAGTTCTAACCCCGACCTTGTTAAAAACTCCAGTAGTATAGATTTAGATGGAAATGACATCTGCACCAAAACCGTTTTTGCAGAATCACTTGTTCCACGACATAAAACAAAATACACCTCTTGTTTCCAAGATGGACTGGTGACTTGTCCAGGGTGTATCCTGCCTCTCGCCCAATGTGCGCTGCAGACCCCTGTGACCCCAAATAAGCGGATTGGAAAAAGAAAGAATGAATACATTTTACAGTAGTTTCTGTCACTTAATTAATTTTGGCAACTAAATATAAAGTTTATAGAGAGAGAGAGAGAGAGAGAGAGAGAGAGAGAGAACAGGGTGCAGATAACAGCACTTATGATTAGAAACGGGAACTTGAAAATACCCACCCCTGGACCCAGAGCAATGATTACATGAGTTACTGATAGCGACAAATGTCAAGAGCTTGAAAGCTACAAGCTTTAGCAGTCAACTCATTCTCAAGCCTAATATGGAGGAAGTATGCTGCAGTGATGGAGGAACAGCCCTCTTAAACAGATATTGGTTATTAATGAGAGGGCAATCAAGCAAGATCCCAAGAGTTGACTTGTGAGACCATCAATATTGTGTTTCTCTCCCTCTCCTGCTCTCCTCCTCCTGACATTCATGTGTGGGCTGTAACCAAAGCTAAACACTCCAGTCCAAACAGAAGCACCAGCCAGGAGTATTGAGCCCTAAGACACAACAATCTGTACAGAAGTGTGTGAAGCAATAACTTGGCCTTGAAAATAATAAAAGGCAATTCTATTTGATGATGCATTGAAACACTAAGGCATCATGGGAATTGTAGTTTTACCCAGGACAGCAACACCACAAGACAACAAACAGCATGGCAGCGAGACCGAGACAATTGGACACTAAAATACTGAATCTTTGGTCACTTGTACACAGTTTCAATTAGAGAAAACTGTGAAAATGTTTTATTGTCATTTAATAATATTTCACAATCTACCTTTAAGTGGTGGAGTATGTTTGGGAATTATTGGATTTTTCATTTTGCAAGTATTTATGTGAACTGTGAACAAGAAATGAATAAATTCTTTGGTCAAAATCTGCGATTCAAGGAAACATATACAAATGAATCAAAGTAAAACAACCCAAGTGTTTAAAAATCTCTGGATTAAAATGTTCTCTCAAATGTTCCAGGGCATAAATCTATTGCTCACCGCTGTTTAAATTCAAGAAGCAGTTCCAGATAAAAAATGTGCTCATCTCAAATAAAACTGAAGCGATTAAAGAAGCTGTTTTCATACGGCGTCCTCCTCCATGTGCTTTGGTGGATGGCTGGCTCTGTTTCTGGCAGGCAAATCCCGCCTTCCCTTGCTGCTATTTCTGGCCCATTGTGCTTCCACACACCCTGAGGATGCAAAGCCTCTGTGGGCTCAGCTCAAAGAGTGGAGGAATAAACCATAGTGCAGTTCATTTTAACCTCTGGTACAGAATGAAATAAGCTGCTGCTCAATTTGCTGTTTTGATTTAGCTGCACTCCATCTTGAGAAAGTTCTGCTGAACCAAAAATCGAGAGCCTCGACTCAACAAAGATGTTCTGAACAAGAAATAGTCTGAATAATAAACACAGCAAAACAAACATTTACGTTCAGATCTAATAAAGGTGAGATGAGAGTTCAGTTAAGTCAATGACTCTAGCACTGACCCAGGACCTTTTTTTTCTTTACTTATGTATGTATTATTATTTCAAACTTCTTGTTTACGGATTTCAAAATGTCCCATCAGCGAGAACTAAAGTTAGAGGAGGGTGGGACTTTTGTGTTAGAAAAGTTCAGTTTGTTTCGTAGCCAAAACGGAACTCCCTCTCTTTGCACTGTGAGGAGGCACCGTCAGCTTTTAAACATCTGCGCTTTGCTGTGGAATATGACAAAGATGAGAAAAGAAGGGTAAACAAGCATGTGACTGTGTGCAAGCACTGTTTAATCAGATGTAATAGTGCTAAAGGAAACACATGAAACACGAGCGCTCATCAAGTGTCCAGAGGGTCACACATGCAGCGAAAGAGAGACTCTCTGTGATACCCAAATAATTCAGAGAGACAAAAAATAAGTTCTGTTGCACTAGTACAAACATAATATTGTGCTGCAGTACTTGCTATGTTTTCTTTAAATATTTAGTTATTTTATTGTTTATTTAAAGCAATCCAACATATATAGATGCTAGAATTGGCAAAAGAAAGTGAATTCTAAAGTGAAAAACTATTTTTTATCTCTTTCCGGGATAGATACAAATGATTATTAAAACATTACTAATTTGTTAAGCCATCAGAACTTCTTTTTATGACGGCATTTACAGAATTTGTTTTATTATTATAGAAAAAAAAATAATAATACAGCATAACATAAGAGCGTATTGCTTCTCTTTTTGAATTCCACCTGAAAATCTGAGCACTCTTCCTCTTTATAATTAACAATAGTTAATTATAAAGTTCCAAAACAAAATTATTTTCATTCTTAGCTTAAATTAACTGCAAATTCTAGCAAAATAATTGTCAATTCAGTTTCGGTATTGTTGAATTTGTTCTGTTTCTCAATTAAATGTACTCATTTGCATATGCAAATGTATGAGGCTGGAGGAAGGGTGGGGTGTTTGGTTTTCGTGTGAGCGCTAGTTTTCAGATTGATTGGGATGAACAAAAAAAAACATGTGCAGATTTGAATCGTATGTAATGTTTGAGTAAGAAACCCATGCAAATGTTAAGTACATTACAGAGGATGTTCTAAAGAGGAAAACAGAAAACAATGAGAATTATGCACACTGCACATGAGCTGAAGCTGAACGAAAGGCTGAGATCAAAGCAATTCAACTGGTTCCCAGTTAATGGATCTGCATGCATGTATGCTCAACCAGGTCACAAAAACCACAAAAAGAAGAAAATTGACAAACTCCTTATCTGACTGAACCTTGAGACTTGGTCCGCGCTGAGATTACTTTTACAATATCATCACTTAACAAGTGAAGAGTTCTCAAAGTCATGCAGAGGAGAGAGAGAGAGAGAGAGAGAGAGAGAGAGAGAGAGAGAGAGAGAGAGAGAGAGAGAGAGTGAGAGATTAATTCAGTCCTTGAACTATGACGCCACACAGCCTCCATTAGTAGGGCTTCACATCACTTTCATGCTAATGTCTACGTCGCCCTTCCTCTCACAGCTATATCCGATGCAACTCATCAGCTTAAGACAGCACATTTAGCTTGAATTAATAGCATGATTAAGCTTGAATTTCCACGACCTGTCGGATGAACCGACACATAAACCATGTTTTTGTAGCTTCAAGCAAGAAACAAGATGAGCAATCAATTTACATCCGGGATTACCTACTTGATTTTTTAGGACAAACTACATACGATGTCATTAAATGTTTCTTTCTGAAGACTGCAGTAACAATTCTAAAACAGGATTAATTCATTCATTCATTCATTTTCTTACCCCCTTTTCCAGCTCATTTCAGTCAAAAGGAGGAGGTACACCCTGGACAGGTTGCCAGTCTATTGCAGGGCGACACACACATGCACACCTAAAAGGAATTTTTGATTATTCAATGAACCTGACGCATGTTTTGGGGATTGTGGGGAAAACCGGAATACTCGGAGTAGGGGTGGGCGATTATCGATTTTTAAAATATATCGAGATATTTTTTAAACTCGATATGAATTCTGGCATATCGTATGTATCGATATAATGTCTATATTTAATTTTCGCCACTTTGCTTGTGTGCCTTCTCTGTGCTGCGCTCGTCCCCGCCTCCTTGCTTTTGTTCCCCTCCCCTTGCCTGTAGTCTCAATCAACATGGCGGCGCCCGCAACCAGCCGGGAGGCTACTTGTTGCAAAAAAATGAACAGCTGGCTCCATTATATGGAAATACTTTGGTTTTAAGTCGTTAGACGAACAACAGACAGATGTCTACTGCCGTGAATGCCGTGAAAGTTTCTGCCAACCAAAGCTTCACTTATCTCCACAATTCTATAACGCGGAGTGTAGAATATGAAAGACAGAGCGGAGAGCGCAAGGTTTTGTAGCATCACAGAGTCCGTGGCATTTCACATAGCGGTGGAC
Source organism: Danionella cerebrum (assembly GCA_007224835.1). NCBI lineage: Eukaryota > Metazoa > Chordata > Actinopteri > Cypriniformes > Danionidae > Danionella > Danionella cerebrum. The sequence goes on along the minus strand of SRMA01026621.1, from coordinate 145,425 downwards.
ATGGCACCCATATCCGTCGTTGAACAACGCAGCTTTAAACGTATGCTAAAAACACTTGATCCCAGTCAGATACAGTTTACCGAGTCGGCATTACTTTTCGAGACAGGAACTCCCGCGACTGTACACTACAGAGAGAGCGCGGCTTGCTGCTGAATTGGAAAAGGTTACTTACAACAGAGGTCCTGCAAAGATGAGCTTGAGTTGTTTTATTTTTGAATGAAAAGAAGGCAATGTGTATTATTTTACAGTTAAATTATTATTTATGTTGTCAGGGATTTTTTTTATTTCCTAAATGTTACAGAAGCACTTTGTCCCTTCGCACTGCCTGTTTTTTAGTTTTATTTTTGAATGAAAAGGCAATATGTATACAAGGATTTCTGAAAGAAAATTTGCAGAAGCACCTCTGAGCGTCAATAAAAAACGACTTTGACATTTGTAATATTTGTTTTTGCAGTAGTTTTTTTTTGGGAGGGGGGGGGTGGGGGGGTTAAATCCTGTCGATATCGAGATATATCGTATATCGAGATATAGCAAAATATATCGAGATATATTTTTGGCTTCATATCGCCCAGCCCTAACTCGGAGGAAACCCAGCAAAAGCATCCAAACTCTTCACGGGCAGGTCACTGGCAAGCCCTGAACGGGCAATCTTCTAGCTGAAAGAGCAAAGTGCTACCTGTTGCACCAGAGTGCCGCCCAAAAAAGGATATATTTGAAAATTGAATGAAGAAAGATGAATTGAATTCTATTTTCATGACAATTTACTTTGTAGCTTCTCTCAGAAGATTTTGAAACATCAAATGGCTATGCAATAAATGAGAAAGTGTGAAATAACTCAAAGCATTTTTCATATTTTAGGTTCCTCGACGTAGCCTTTGTTGCAAACACTGAGTTTACAGCTGTCAAACACCTTTGATGGTTCATTAGTGGAATTGCTGGCATTTTAATTGGGACCATCAGTGGTCTGTGAGGTCAGCTGACAGTTCAGTTTAACAACTGTCAGAACCAAACAGATGAATAAGACAGTCCATCATTCTAAATAAAGTAATTAATGAATTAAAATGTAGGCATAAGTAATGACCAAATTAATAGAATAAATGTGTGATGGTGTGACGGTGGTTTGCTGGTGCCATTGTTGGAGGTTTCTTTAAAATAGAAAAAATTCCATCTCATCTGATCTGCGTCTAGGTGGACCATCATTTATTTAAAAAAAACGAAATCAAAAAACTGTTTTCACAACCGTTAACAATAACCATGATAACAATAACAAATTATTGGTGCTTGAGTTGGGAGATGTCAAGCAATTTTGGCATTGACCATGTCCAATGTAAAGCATCTTAGAATTGTTAAAAGATCCAGAGATCTTTGCTGCCTAATAAATCGAGACGCAGTAAAACATCTTAAATCGATTAATATTGTTAACGAAACACCATTAAAAGAACAGTGGCATGAACATTGGCATGAAATAGAGGCAAACTTTGTTCATTAACTTTATCTCACGCAAACAGCACGAGGCACTGAATCTCGTCGTTATTTCGACATGTTTATAGTGATGAGAGTTACACAGAACTCTTTGTTTATGCCACACAGAAAATGCTTGATTCTCATGTGGACAACATCATGCCGTCCTATTTGACTTGCGACTGGCGGCCATGACCAAGCATTACAAATATACATGTTTTCTGACAGATAACTGTGAACGTTTTTTAAAAACACTGTAAAACAATCGTTTTATTGAGGAATATGAGGTTGGAAACAGTGTGAATCACACGTTTTTCGCAGTCCCTATATTTGACAGAAGGATTCAACACTGTTTGGAATGATATGGGCTACAGTATTTCTGGGAATAGGAAAACCATCTCAGATGGCTACCTTTTAAGTTCATTCAAACCTTTTTTAACCACATAATCCCAGAAGTCTTCCTTCTTGGAGATGATGAATGCAATAGAAATGAGGAAAAAAAAAAAAAAAAAAAAAACTTAGAAAGTGTGTCCAAACTTCTGACTGGTCTCCATATATTAAAAGATCAAAAAACAAAAGAGTCCTTGAATTTAAAAAAAAAAAAAACACTTAAGATGCATACAAATGGTATCAAATGCTCGATTTGTTTGAGATGGGAATGCAAATGAGCTGAATGCAAATTGCTCAGGCTCTGTGTACATGGCTGACTCAAGAAGAAACAGCAGCAAGGACCAGAGTTTAACAAATGCATTGAAAATGCAGAGGAGACAATATATTGTGATGTATTCATTTCTGATCGATAGAGGGATACAGGGATAGATTTCAGTCAACCGCAGAGCAGCGAGCATCACTGAGTGCACCAGAGCTTATTGATTCCACCCCGGGGGTTTGAGAGTTATCCAGAACTAAAATGACCGACATTAAAACTTCCTCAAAGTTGTTAAAATATTCCTCTCACACACTGGCAAAATGAGCTGCAGATTCACCCGTCCTCCAGTTTTGGGTTTCAGCTAGGTTTTGTTTTAGCTAATGTCGATTTCCTTCCCAAAACCCTTAATTTGACGGAAAATACGAAGCCTTACAAGGAACAAGAAATATTACAGTTAAACATATTTTCTCTCTGTAAGGAACTGGTAATCCATTCACAAGTCAATGAAACAAGGAGAGTATTGCTGAGTAGTACCAGTAGTACCCATTTGCAGCCATCACTTGACCACCACTTCCAGGACATTAGTACAGTGGTACCCCGAGATGCAAAATAAATGTGTTCCAGGGTGTCGTTCAGATCTCGAACATTTCGTATCTCGGAGCAAGTTTCACATGTAAAACGCCTAATCCGTGCAACGACTCTCAGAAACAACAGAATAAGTAGATAAAAATATAACTGCAAGCAGTAATGCGGGGCCAAGCCTCCAGTAGGCAAAACGTGAGCAGAAGTACCATCAAAATGTAAACCAAAGACATGAAATCACCTCAAGGCATGGTAGCATAAAAAACAAGTTGAATTGAGCACTATTTAAAATTTTATAAATTTTGACCATAAGGTGGCGCTCTTAGTAACTTTTGTTTTGGGGTCAGCCTTTGGTACTGATGACTCACAACAAATTTGGTGTCAATATGGCAAACGGTTGCAGAGATACAGCTTCGGAAACCACTTGACCCGACTGCATCACAATCGTCATGGCTCTTATCGAAAACGGCAAAAGCAATCAACACGCTACGAATAACGTTTTGCCAGCATGGTCTAAGGATGTTCAGATTCAAATTTGGTGAGAATCGGACAAACGGTCTGGGTGGAGTTAGAAAAAGTACGGTTTTCAGCCAATTCAACATGGCAGACAGGAAGTTCAATCAATTATGGTAAATTTTATATCTATGTTCTCAGCTCGACCTAAGAAACAACACTGAATGAGATTTTTGAAAATAGGCTATAGCTAGCAAAAGTTATTAGCATTTTTCTAAAATCGTTTATATCTTTTGACCACAAGGTGGCGCTGGCGTAAAATTTGTTGAGTCCCTTCAGAGCATGGTGTCAAACATTCACAACAACTTTCAGAATTTCAAAGTAAAGTATGTTTGAAATACAGCATTTTTTGGCATAATTCAAAATGGCCGACGCCCAAAATGGCCGACACAGTAAAAATGGACATGGTTCGACTTGGCTTAATGCTCCAAACACGCTGATACCAATTTTATGAATTTTGGACAAACGGTTTGGGAAATACAGGCCGAATTGCCAATTTTTTATATCTCCGGACCACTAGGGGGCAGAGCAACGAAACACTGCATGCAGCCTCAGATCATAGGTGGTACAACATAGACAAAGTTTGGTGTACATAGGCTAAAGCGTTGCGAAGTTATAGCCTTACAATCATTTTTGCGAGTTTTACGTAAGGATCATTCGCGAATAATTCGATAACGGTTTGACTATTCAAAAATCCAAGAAATAACTTTTGTTTGGCATAGTCAGTAGATGATGTGGAGCGAATTTCGTGAAATTTGGACAAACGGTCAGGGAGGAGTTAGCAAAAGTAGGTTTTTCATAAAATTCAAAATGGCGGAAAAATTTGCATGACGGAAAATGACGTCATAGGGTCAGGTCGATTCGTCTCGAGCCAAGGAATCAGAGGGATGTGGAATTTTGTTTATTCGACTTACGGTTCAAAAGTTATTAGCATAAACAGAGGTGTAACTTTGGCCTATTGGTGGCGCTAGATGGTTTGATTTGGAGACTTCAAATTTGGTTAGCTTGTAGGTCAGAGGCTTGGCAGTAAGTGGGCCAAATTTCATAACTTTTGGGCAAGCGGGTCATAGGGCTGCCATTGACTTCGCGGCGGAAATGGAAGAAGGAAGAATAATAATAATAGGAAGAAACGGAACAATCACAATAGGTGCCTTCGCAGCTTTGCTGCTTGGCCCCTAAAAAAGGAAAACCAGAGAAAAATCAAGTAACGTTTCTTCAATCCTTAAATCTACACATTGTTAATGTAATAAATGATAATAAAACAGAATAAAACACACGAAAAATACATAATATTTACACAAATGTGAAACGGAGGAGGAGGAGTCGGAGGAGGTGGAACATTACGGCCTAAGTAAAAGTCAAAATTTAAACATTAAGTTAAAATTAACTTTTTCGAGTTATATTTCACGAAGTATAAGACACAGACAGATGGAGAGAGCGTCACAGGGTTTCTCTAAGTTGCGCAACAGAACAGCACTTTCCACGTTATAAACGTTATTTCTTTTACGACGCCTTGACTTCAACATTTGTTATAGCACATGTTTCACTGTGTTGTTGAAGTGTTTTGAAGCGTACCAGACACTTTTTGCACTGGGAGATAGGAGCACAAGAACCCGGAAGTGAAGCGCGACGTCATACAAATACAGCAGAACTGCTTGTAGTTGTTCGTATCTCAAATTTTTCTCCGCATCTCGAAGCAAAAAAATTTACCGCGAGACCTTTCGTATCTCGAACATTTCGTAACTCGAAGCATTCGTATCTCAGGGTACCACTGTACTAATATTTCTTAGGAACAGTTTTAAGCAGTGTGGAACAGTATTATGAAACTAAAGCCTACTAAAGCCTATTTGGAAACTAAATCTCTACCTGGCGTGCACCTCTCAAAAACTTCACACAGTCTAGATTCGAATCATAAACCTGCAACATATACGAGCATCTCCACCATGACAAAAACAAACACCATCTGTATAACTGTTCTTTCAGCGGAGGACAACAATTATAAGATCTACGAGAGGGAAGCAAAACACAAATAAAATCCACAAAGCGGAAGTCCATGATTGCTAGCATTCATGAGATGATATTGCAGGCAGTTACACATGTAGGTTATGCACATAGGCTAGATGCAGAAGTGTAAATTGGGCTTAAGGCAATTCAACTTTTTCAACAAAAATGCTGACCCATGAGAAATTGGACTTTAAAAAAATATTTCCAAGTGATATTTAACAGAGCAAGGGAATGATTTTCTTGGCCCCAATTACTTGCTAACTTAACCTATTTTCAATCATGATTAACCAAAGTTAAAAAGTGAAATGACATGCTCTGTCATCATGGCAGACAAATGAGATTAATTTGGACTTGACCAAAAATATTGTTAAGAGTTGTCAAGATAGAACAGCATTGCTACAGTAAAAGTTGGTGGTGGGAGAATAATGCTGTGGGGGTGCTTAAGTGAGTTTAGTGCTAGAATCTTATCAGGGTTGAAGTAAACATGAAAAAGGAAAACTTTAGGAATATTTTGAAAGACAATTTCAGATTTGCGTTTGACGACATGGCGTTTTCCCCCATGATAATGACCGAAAGAACAAATCATTTCTTCTAAAGAAATACCTCGAAGTGGGCAAAGAGAAGGAAACGCTAAAAATGGCTCTATAGCGCCACCTAAAGCATTTAAGCTTATGGTGTGTAAGCAGTTGATGGTATGGAACTGAAAAACTCCACACAAGTTAGAGTCCCATGACTTACGTAATATGATCACGTTTCCTAAAACAGGAAGTCGGCTACTTTGAAGAAACTACCACTTTTGCTCATGTCATACTTTACCAAACTCCTCTCCCTCCATCTCACTACTCTTTCACAGCGCCACCTGATGGTCATGGCGCATTATTACTTGGTTTTCTTTTCATTTGCCTGTATTGTTAATAATTTAGACAATTCTCGCGTAAATACATGTCCTATCTCTACAAAAACTGACCACCGAGAGGCGATGGTGTCAGAGGTGTGAGAGTCCTTTGATTGGCTGCTTGCAGCATTAATTGGAGGTTATTTACATTGTAACAAACAGACAACTACACCATGATTATCTGGACAAAAAATGCAAACACAAAACATTAAATCCTTCTATTCGTTTACCTTTGCCATTCTGCCACGCCGTGTACCAGGACAGACTGAGAAACGAGGTGAAGAAAACAATCGCAGTGGCAACAGTTCCATGTCTGAGCCTCATCTCATTTCAGCGCCTCCCGGTGCTCGTGATCCCGGCGAGCGGAGACGAGGGGCCCGGTGCTCCGCTCTCCTCCCGCGGTCGCAGGAGTCACGAGGCAGCCCGGCGGAGCCCGCGCATCTCTCCAGAAACACAGGCGGTACTCATGTCTGTCGTGTCTGTGGAGGAGAGCAGGAGAAGATGAGGAGAAAACACGTCTGGATGCTTTAGCACTGGAACCGACTGAGAAGTCAACCGAGAACGTAACGTTGTGAAAGATGTATTTCAATGACGGAAGACGTAAAAACGCAGCGGACAAAAGTAGGTATTGGGATAACTGGTAAAACCGTTATTTTCAACTGTTCGAAAACAAATTCTGGTTCATTAAAAAAAAACTACCTGTGGGAAAACACAGAATCCTGTTGGAAAGGTAAAATCAACAGCCTCAAGTTCAACACTTCTTACCTTTCAGCCAGATTTGGAGGGATGAACCAGTCCAGCTTTGATCCCTTATAAAATTATTAAAACGAGCAAACGCAGATTTGTTAGTGTGCGAATAAACGGAATATAAAAACAACGTCCTGCCCAAAGATTCAGCGGTGACGCGAACTCTCAATCAACCTTTGTTGAAAACCACACCCACAGCAGTCGCGCGTCACGCACACTGAGCTGTGATTGGTCGGAGTCTTCTCACCCCGGCTTTTGATGACGTTATTGAGCTGTATGCTCTCTGCTGCCACATGGTGGACTCAGTGTGAATAAACCCATGGGAAAAACTTAAAGCAACACTAATTTTGTATTAAATATATAGTTGTATTTTAATTGTCAATTGTAGGAAAGCTGAATCAGGAGTACCTTTAGTATACTTTTATACGCTAATGTGGTGCAACTTATTGTATATGCAGTATACTTGAAGCATGTGGCTTTTTATGTATACAAACTTGCACTCACCGGCACTTTATTAAAGTTTGGGTTATTTCAATTACTTAAAAAGCACAGTTTGGAGTAAAAAGTAACTATACTTCATCAACACTTTGCTTTATCACTTTCTTCCTTGCACAAATTTGTATTTTCAGTAAGAAATTGAACTCTTTTAAAGTATCCTGAAATACTAGAAATAATAATTTCACTTCATAATTTGACTCAAATGTAACTTAAAACACACGAAAACTTAATATTTTTGTGTAGTGTATATTTGTTTAAATATATTCATTCAGTGTACGAGTTGAGGCAAATAATTTAAAGTATATCAAAAATATGTGAATAACAAATATCATAAAAGTACACTTTAGATAGAACACATAACTTTCATTTGAAGTCTCATATATTTCTATAAATTGCAGTACTATTATCTTAAACATGTTAACATGGAAGCCCGATGCTGGCACATATTTTCTATATTTATATATTAATTCATTGATTATTCCCTTTTATTCCCTTTTTGGGGTCTGCCGGTGCCTATTTCCAGTGTGCATTGGGCAAGAGGCGGGGTACACCCTGGACAGGCAACATTCACTTACACATTGACCCCTAAGGGGAATTTAGATTCTTAAATTAACATAACCTCATATTTTTGGGATTGTGAGGGAAACCGGAGTACCCGGAGGAAACCCACGCAAGCACCGGGAGAACATGCAAACTCCTTCCAGGAAGATCACCGGCGAGCCTTGAACCAGCAACCTTCTAACTGGAAGGCCACATTGCTACCCACTGCACCACCCTATATTTATATATTTATAATTTATATAAATGTAGTGGAAATACAAGTACTTTGTTTCGCTTGTGTCAACATTCAAAACACCCTTTACCTGAATTTTTAAGCATTTGTAAAATGTAACACAGCAGTGATCTGAGTTATTCTCCCCCCCCCCCCCAACGTCTAAAATAAAACAGCTCTGATGCTAAAACTCTAAATAATCAAATCTGAACTTTAAAACCATCAGTCGTTTGCTGAAGCTGGTTGTGAGACTGATCGAGGGGAGAAAGACATGGGTAACGTTCTGCACGGATTGCCACCCCTTCGCACTTGAAATCAGGCATCATGGGGCGAACTTACAACTAGCCACAGTTAGTGCGCCACCATGCTGTCCTATCAAAATGTTTACTTGTGACAAGAATAAAAACACAGTTCGATATGCATCCATGGCGCTGCCTGAACACGGCTGACAGAAGGCTTGTAAATGTAATGAATAATTGATTGCTTTATTTGACCTTCCCTCGCTCTGGTGGTTTGCAGGCGTTGACCTTTATCACATGCACCACTCACAACCAGCGAGCTCTGGTTTCTTCAGGCTGCTTTTCATATCTTCATCCACAAACAGATGTTGGATGTTTTAACAATTTGATTCACATTGAAAACCTGCGTTATTCTGTCACTGATAGTGAAACAGTCTTTATTTTTGAAACGCTGGTTATGGTAAAGAGATTAACTGCGTTTTATAAAAATGTAATATTTTACTTGCAGAGGTTTCAGGTGTCTGAAAAGTCTCCATCTCCAGGTCTCCAGTCACAAGGCTACCTAGACTTAGCACAAAGCAAGCACTAACACATTCCACAAAAGTTATGAATCCGCATGCTTACAAAAGGCTGAACCCTAGAAAAATAACAGAATGTCTAGCAGGAAAAGGCACATCAACGACTGCAATATACAGTGATGTGAAAAACTATTTGCCCTCTTCCTGACTTTTTATTCTTTTGCATGTTTGTCACACAAAATGTTTCTGATCATCAAACACATTTTAATATTAGTCAAAGATAACACAAGTAAACACAAAATGCAGTTTTTAAATGAATGTTTTGATTATTTAGGGAGAAAAAAAACCAAGCCCACATAGCCCTGTGTGAATAAGTGATTGCCCCCCCTTGTTAAAAAATAACTAAACTTCACGACTCCACCATAAGAAAGAGACTGGGCAAAAACGACCTGCATGGCAGAGTTCCAAGACGCAAACCACTATTAAGCAAAAAGAACATTAAGGCTCGTCTTAATTTTGCTAAAAAACATCTTGATGACTGGCAAGACTTTTGGGAAAATATCTTGTGGATAACTTTTTGGAAGGTGCGTGTCCCGTTACATCTGGCGTAAAAGTAACACAGCATTTCATAAAAAGAACATCATACCAGCAGTAAAATATGGTGGTGGTAGTGTGATGGTCTGGGGTTGTTTTGCTGCTTCAGGACCTGGAAGGCTTGCTGTGAAAGATGGAAGCATGAATCCTACTGTCTACCAAAAAAATCCTGAAGGAGAATGTCCGGCCATCTGTTCGTCAACTCAAGCTAAAGCGATCTTGAGTGCTGCAGCAGGACAATGACCCAAAACACAGCAGCAAATCCACCTCTGAATGACTGAAAAAACAAAATGAAGACTTTGGAGTGGCCCAGTCAAAGTCCTGACTTGAATCCCATCGAGATGCTTTGGCATGATCTTAAGAAGGCGGTTCATGCTAGAAAACCCTCAAATAAAGCGGAATTACAATAATTCTGCAAAGATGAGTGGGCCAATACTCCTCCAGAGCGCCGTAAAAGACTTGTTGCAAGTTATCGCAAACGTTTGATTGCAGTTATGGCTGCTGAGGGTGGATCAACCAGTTATTAGGTGCAGGGGCGATCACTTTTTCACACAGGACTATGTGGGTTTGGATTTTTTTTCTCCCTAAATAATCAAAACATTCATTTAAAAACTGCATTTTGTGTTTACTTGTGTTATCTTTGACTAATATTAAAATGTGTTCGATGATCAGAAACATTTTGTGTGACAAACATGCAAAAGAATAAAAAGTCAGGAAGGGGGCAAATTGGAACAGTGTGCTATGAACTGTGGTGCAGCTGCCATATTTCTCATTATACATTTGAAATAAGTGAGAGAAGGTGAGACCTACTTACTGCAGTTTTAAATTAAATTAACCAGGAATCGGTTTGAGAAATACTTTAAAAATGTATTGTATACTGATTCCTGTCGTAATCTCTCTGTTTTGATAACACTGAAATCACACAAGCCACAGCAGAAGAGCGGATGTGTAGAAAAGGAGTTGCACGGCACATTCAGATCATTAGGGTGATGCAGTAAATGAAAATGAAATTTAACCACAGACTAAATCTTCTTCTTTTCCTTTCGGCTGTTCCCAGTTTAGGGTTCGCCACAGCGAATCATCCGTTTCCACCTAACTCTGTCCTCAGTATCCTCTACTCTTGCACCAACTAACCACAGACTAAATGCTTATCATCTATGTGTAGTTCATCCATCATGTACCAGCCTGCATCCCTTCTCTCTTTTTTTCAGAAACTCTCTTCATCTAATGCTCTCTTGAGAAAAATCTCACCATACCGTTTTTTTTTTTTTCAAAGTATGAATAGTTTCAGACATATGCGTAACATGTGGCCTCCCCAGCAGCAGCGTGTAGGACCATGTTTAACAGAACACACTGCTACTATCTCCATTAATGACCGTTCCAGAGATGTCTGATGTCTTTCAATCAGAACACATTTCCCATTGCACGAGTCTGAGCCTCTGACAGCTCCAGATATTCAGCACGCCAAATATATCTTCTTCGCATCTTTGCTAGTTCTCACTTTGTGAATTTTCACTCGCGTGCGCTTGATTTCACTGCACTTCTGGGCAGTTGGCTACGTTTTCTCAAAATCTGTAGACGACGTAAAATCGGGGCTAAAATCAGCTTCTTAAAGGGCACCAGTTGGCTTGGATGTATGAACCCTAGGCATTAGCCACATATATGGTCTACAATAGTATTGTGAATAGTGTTTCAATGGTGTGCAATCACTAGTATATTACTATCTTCAAGAGAAAATCAACGGAACCTAGCCACCAGTTCATGTTTTTATTTTCTGATTTTAATGCCTCCATGTCCTTCTCGCCCCCTGTGACAAATGGTGGAGAATGGAGTTTTCTGGCGAGGGGGACGGAGCAAACAGATCCGGAAGGAAGACTGTGTGGGTGAAATCATCTCCAGGTATAGGCAGATCCCTGAATCTTCGGAATAAGGAGCTCTAGCCGGTGAGCCCCAGTTGGGCAGACCAGGGCAGTAGTAGCGGATAAGCAGGCTGCTGTTCTCTTTCGATGCTGGGATACCTGGAATCAATCCTCTTTTGTGGCTAAGAATAAACTCGCAACTCATGCTCGACCTCCTCTTCCCCGTTGTTGAGCATGGAAACGCTAGGGGCGGGAGTGACAGGGTGCAATCAGATTCTTCATCTGCATTGAACAAAAATGACCCGTTCAAGACCAATGAGCTTACAGAGTCCCTGGGTCTGGCTGGACATCAACTGTCATGGAAGCTTGCACCACCAAGCATCCCATGTCTAGTCTGGAGTGAGCCACTGTGCGGTTGGCCCTCCTCAGGTTTGGCCACCTTCAGTTTGGACTTCAGCCCATTGAGCGTTGAAAAATAGCGACTCAAGTCGTGACACCAGCACCGGGATGTTCCTAATGGCTCTTTGCCTGTGCTGTACACAAATACCAAACAAGTCTCCGTCAATTGGTTCAGTGTTCCGTGCTGTGGCTCATCTTTGGAGTAGGTGCGTCCGCGTCACTGCTGGTCTGGCTGGAGTTGCACCAGTCAAGGATCTCCCTGTGTTTGCTTCGATCTCGATATTTGGAGAATGCTCCTCTCCACTCAGAGGAGATGTGGCACTTGATTTATAGCGTGCCCTTACGTACAGCACCTGGCGACACTGATCACTATACCCTGCAGGACAGTACTGCACCTAATCCGGCAAAGTATCAACTTCACTGGTGAAAGGCCTTTAAGGACCAATAAAAGAGTTGGAAAATTTCTTCCTTAAGGGTCTGAAGTATCCATGAAGGACAGATGTAAGAGGCCCAGTAACTGCACTAGTTTAAGAGGATCATACATTCCACAGATCAAGGAAGTTTCTAAATACTGGAAGGAGTGTGCCAAGTGAGAATGAGCTAAACTGTCTTCTTGTCTATAAGTACTCCCAGTGGACTGGCATCTGGTAACAACATGGAACTTCTATTTTAATGAATCCTCTTGAAAAAGAACGAGAGTCCCCTATTTGCGGAGAGCAAAATCTTGTGTTTTATATTAGATTACACTTCAGATTTCACTGGAGCACAGTAGATTGCTACTGAAACGCTGGTCAAAAATAAAAAGGCATTTAAGAACACAATGTCACTGTAAGTCAATCACCCTTCTGTAAAATCAAGCTGCTGAAAGGATTGGGGATCAGTTTCACAAGCTACTGGGCAGATGGAACAATTTGTACAATTTCGAGTTCATGAATGAAATGAAATGCAGCTTCCTGACGCCAGCAGCACTCCTGCAGCCCCTCATAAGGATACCTCCACCACCATGTTTACATTTCACCATGTTTACAGACATTTCTCTTTGAAATCCTCAGTTTTATAACCATATACAGTGGTACCCTGAGATACGAATGCTTCGAATTACAAAATGTTCGAGATACAGGAATGTTTTTGCTTCGAAATGCAAAAAAAAATTGAAATACGAACAACTACAAGCAGTTCTGCTCTATTATCCGCTTGTATAGTATGACGTCGAGCTGCACTTCCAGGTCCTGGCGCTCCTATCTCCTAGTGCAAAAAGGGTCTGATAAGCATCAAAACACTTTAAATCAGTTTTAAATCAAGCGAAACATTATGTATAGATTACCAATATTTTATAACAAACGTCTCTCCATCTGTTTGCGCTTGAAACCGTGTTGCTGTTAGTAAATCGGGAAATATCTCGAGAAAGTTAACTTTCATAGGTGGTGCTATAATGTTTTCTTTCATCCGTTCCACCTCCTCCGACACGTCGCTTCACTCTCAAGGTAATGTTTCACATTTGTGTACAAATTACGTATTTTGCTTGTGTTTTATTCTGTTTTATTATCATTTATTACATGAACAATGTGTAGATTTAAGGATTGAAGAAACGTTCCTTGATTTTTCTCTGGTTTTCCATTTTTTCATCTACTTATTCTGTTGTTTCTGAGAGCCGTTGCACGGATTAGGTGTTTTACATGTGAAACTTGCTTTGAGATACGAAATGTTTGAGATATGAATATCTCCCTGGAACGGATTAATTTCATATCTCGAAGTACCACTGTATTGTAAAACCAGTAATCTTTGTCTTATCACAGAGTACAGTCCCAGTAGTCTTCTTCTTTTCCAGCATTGGCCCTAGGCTTCCTTTGTGGACGATACCCATGCATGCCAATTCCTTTGCAATGTGCGCCAAATCGTTTCACAGGAAACAGTCACTCCAGTTTGGCTTTCTACTGCTTTATCTAACTGGAGTGAACTTGCAGGTGATGTTCACACATTGAAGCATTTCACCTTTTGTTACTTGCCTCAAGTATTTTAAAAAACTGTGCTCAGTTTTAATTTTACCACCTTCCTAATGCTCTCACTGAAATATGTATGTCTTTTGGAGTTTCACTGATTCAGCCAGACTTTATATAGTCCATCTGTACAAAATAAAATGAATAAATTGACATGAAATTACAGAAATTCTGAGACATTCGTCAAAAAGTTGTCTGAATCAAAGGGCACCTAAATGGGATCTCAGGTGGATGGGGGTCTGTCCAAGATGAACATGGTAGTTTCATGTTCTTCTCAAAATGGTGTTGCTTTGAAATACTCTTCAAGTGGAACCACAGAAACCCCTCCAAACCAGTCCTGCAGCCAAACTTGCTGCAAAACCATCTTCATGAAAAACCACTGGTGTCCAGGGGGCCACTTCTTCATGGCTGGATGCCTAAATGTAGCACACAAACAAAAATAACTTTACTTCACACGAAGTGTTCATTTACTACATGTGGTAGATTAGAACAAATATGAATGAAAACAATTTATATTTGACAAAGAAAATGGGGTCATTTTTAGTGGATTTTATATAAGTTTAGATTGAATAAAAAAATCATGGACATTTTAGAACCAAAAAAATTAGTTTTATTGTTTTAAAAACACTGACAAATTCAAATGAGTCGAATGGTTATGCTGAGGCTGGGCATGAAAAGGCTGATTTCCCTCCCCCCGAAAGTAATGCACTATCCACAAAGCAACGGCTTCGGGATGAAATAGACTCCATCATTTGATGCAACTGTGGTGAACAGGCCGTTTCTTCAGCCTAAAAGCATTCAAGGCTGAGCCCAAACCCTAATAAGAAACATGAAAGTGTTGATATGCCTTGAATAATTACAGATTCCAGGGCACTTACCTGCTAAGTACGTGTGGAGCAACCTGTAAGAACATGGTGGTGACACGGTTACATTTTTGACAAAGGTTCCGATCCCGGTAGGATCAGCCTCAATTAAAAAAAAAAAGTATTTTTTCATTTTGCGTGAATGTTTTTACTCACAAAATTAAATAATTTAATTGTTTATTAACCTTATATTTAAGTGTGAAGAATGTAGGAATCAGACAGAGTTTTGATCTGGGTCACAACTAAACACGGTCACAACTGGTTAAAAAAAATTAATTTAACTATTAATTTACACTTTCTGCTGGCTGCTCACTGGAAACATGAGCCTCTATTAACGCTTTATTTAGCTGAAAAAAATCTAAAATCCCTTTCCCAAAGCATCTCTGGCTCAATCCAGACAGAAAAGCGAACGATCAGCCAATAAAAACAGACGTCCCACAAAATCCTTCTCTCTGAATGGTCTTGGCGTAATGAACTCATTTCTTTAGTGGCTCGTTAAGCTACAGTTCGAGGGTATTTATTAATTCTTCTGTAGTGTAGTTATCCAGGGCTAATGAGCATCAGATTCAGGATCAGAACTGGGAGAAGTTATGATGTTTTCCGAAAGAAAATCTCAGCCCATTTCCAGAATAAGCCTGG
The DNA here is from genome assembly GCA_007224835.1 of Danionella cerebrum. Taxonomy (NCBI): domain Eukaryota; kingdom Metazoa; phylum Chordata; class Actinopteri; order Cypriniformes; family Danionidae; genus Danionella; species Danionella cerebrum. The sequence goes on along the minus strand of SRMA01026621.1, from coordinate 130,196 downwards.
GCTAGAAAACAAAAAGATTGAATGTGATTTTAAATAAAAATATAAAGACGTTTTGGGTAAAAGAGTCACATTTGCCATACTGTTAGACCAAAGTAAAACAATGTCTTTCTGCTGATAAACTAGAAAGGGTAACCTTTTCAATGACAGCAAGGACATTAATTCAACCCATAAAATGTGAGCGTTACAGCCATTTTAATTTGGGTATGCCATTTTTTTACCTATGTTAGGAAGGAAGGGGGGGTGTTAAGGGGTTAAATGTGGCAGAATGGTTAACTCTGGTTAAATGTCTGTCTTTCACAGCTTTTTATGAAAAACTGATGCCAAAACCATCATCATGTACCATATTCCTATATAGCAACATTTGAAAAGCAGAACAATGTGCTATTGCTGCAGCATTACAGCTGTTTGCATGACTCATATTTCACAAATTACCTTGAAAACAATGCTTCTTTTGCAAAATCAAGCTCCTCGGGTCCAACCTCCACCATCTTTCCAGTCAGAGTGAGTCTAGCACACCTGGGGTCCTCGGGGTCATAAAGTTGTTTCCTGTAGAAAGACAATAAACACATTTTACTGTTTGATGCAGAAATGCTCCGAATTAAAGATACAGATCATGATGTCATGAGGGTTTGTTGCACACACCTGCAGAAATCCCCTTCTGCCTCAGAAAATGTTAGCGAGGCAAAGGGGAAGCTGCGGAGATCAGTCACGGTGTTATCCATTGATGTGACATAGAAATAAGGAACGCCCGTGCTGTTATCAGCTGGACCATCGCTGACAGAGAAGATGTTTCCAAATGGAAATCCTTTAATCTAAAACAATACAGGGAATACAAATGAAAGGTATATTCAGTTTATTTTATATAATGCAATGAAATCACTAGACGTTTCCAAACTATCCCTGCTTTTTAATTCTCTGCTTGTGGTTATTGCGGCACAGTGAAACAATGGGTAGTCTGTCTCAGTTAGAAGGTTGCCAGCTCAAGCCTTGCCGGTGATCTTCCTGGAAGGAGTTTGCATGTTCTACCTGTGCAGTGTTTCCCTTACCATTATATTAGGGGGGTGCCCCGCCCCCCCAACGGCACCCCCCGCCCCCCTTGAAGGTCAAGTTAATTTTATTTTATTTTCGTAGAAAAACGACAGAAGTAATTTATGTATGACAGGTCTTTACTTTTTTCTTTTATTAAACTAAATAGCATTATGTTATTTATACGATGGCATGTAATTTCTGTCTCAACGTTTGCGCGTTTACAACTGTCCTCCGTATCGCGCACGGCGGAGTTCCGCCCCGATGCGCACGCACTGCGGAGTTCCGCTCCGATGCGCGCGCACACACACACCCATCAGTGGACAGAGACCGCGCTTTAAACGCTCCCAAGGTGGTGACGAGGACAACACGTGTTCTGCTGCGAGCAGCAGCCGGTGTAGCTTTCCTACTCCGAAACAAAGTACAGAAAAGAGCCCAAGTGCTGCATGTCTTGCCCCTGACAAGCAGCAAAAGTCTAGCCACCACAGAACGACAGGTTTTGACCCAGCTTGGGTGTCAGAGGTGAAATACTCCCCCTGGCTGTACAAGTGAATGAACGAATTGATAAATAAATTGCTTAATTAATAGCTAGCTAGTTAGTTATACAATGGCATTTCCTGCTTTAAACTATCACTAGGTTAAGTTGATTTTTACTGTTGTTACTATCAGTTATCACTTTTAAAGCCTAACAGTTAATGTATTTACAGGTCAAAACAGACATTCGCAATAGGCTGCAAGGGGACCATCTTGCAGCCTGCATGCGGATCTCAATAAATGGGCCAGAAGTTTCAGACTATCCATACCAATATGCTCTGGAAATGTTCTTTCAGAAGCCCAGAAAGATGCACTGCAGTGACAAAAGCTGCACACTTTGTGAATAATTAACATATTAAAATAAATCTGATGTTTAGTGTTTAGTTCAGTGTACAGTTGTTTAGTTATTGTACAGTAATTGTTCAGACATTATAATATATTGGTATACTGCAATTAAAAGAAACATATAAACACTATTAAGTGTTTGTGTGAGTGTTTTGCCGCACCACCCATAACAAAACTCCACAACTCATACAAAACCTGATGTATGTATAATATCCACAAGCTGACGTTGCCTGTAGCGTTTCAGCAAAGTGAGCCATAGTGGGCAGGAGATATGAACTTTTATTCAATGTCGTATAGCACTTTTTCACCATTAGTAATGGCACAACTTGGTATGGCTTTGCTCAACTCGCTGTGGTACGCCTAAGCCCAATGTCCAATTCCAAGCTAAAACCGAACACATTTTCACATCGATAGATTGAGTAATAATAAGTGTTATCAGCGCTTGTAATAACAAACCATAACCTGTAACTACAGTAACCATGTGTGGAATGTGTGACACAAAGATTTGCAGTTGTTCAAAAAGTCTTTGATGTTAACCTCATCATTGAAGCTGGCATTCATCAAAAATGTAAACAATATTATTACAAATCAAAATAATGTTTTGTAGTGAATTTAATGCAATGCCAAACTGAACATTCATTCCTTTTAGACTGTTTTCAGTGATTTTAATTTATCAATGTTTGTCATTAACACTATAAAAGAACAGGATGTATTTAAACACATAAATGTTTTTAAATATTCATAAGTAGTTACTGTTTGATTTATTAATCCGACTCCCTGATTAAAAGTCAGTAGATTTTTATATTTTTATTTATTACATCACAGAACTACTTTGTTATTTATATTTCGTAACTAAAATGTTGTTTGTTTGTTTTGTTTTTTTGATGCAGGCATGATGATTAATAGAGATATGTATATATGTATATATAATAGAGAAAAATATATGTTTGTACTTTTTAACAGTTTTGTGCTTCTGTATCACAACAAAACTGTTTAGCAACGCTTAAAGAAAGGCATTTGAACCTGATGCCACATGGGAAAAATTGTGAATGAACTTCCCAACAAGCTTAAGTTTAAACTGTTTAGTTCTCTTTTGTTTTCTAAGTGAACTAATACTACAGAGTAAATATATTTACGTAATTTAATTTTAATGGTTTCTAGAAATGTGGCTTCAATATTCTGCTCTCGTTATTTTTCAGAGAATGGACTTTTAGGCCCTCTGAAGTGGTAAAGGTGGATCATGCATGGAGGATGGAATTTTCTTATTTTCAATGTTTGCTCAGTCAGTTTCTGTGAATATACAATCTCAGCCACCGTATGGGTACAACACAAGTATATTTATATTAAAAAGACTGATTTATGTTATTTAAATACATAAAAAGTGATCTTTTTATTATTTTGTGTGCAGAGTTGAAGAAATCTCTTCTCTTCTCTTGCTTCTCATGTTTGTTACATAAATTTAAAAATATTTCGATACAAATGACACGAAGCAAAGGTTTCATGTAGTCTGTGCCTGCAGATTCACTTACAGGAAAAAAAACTGTTGATGTATATAAAAATCGATCACTCATAGCAAAAACTCCCCGGTTCCGATCTATAGCCGATCACCCAGTGCATCCCGATAGTTTCGATAGTTTTTCAGGTTTGAAAATTCAAGAAATTTTGCAGCCCTAGGTGACATCATAGCAAAGCATAAGAAGTGCTCACGACGCTGAATCCACAGAACAATGGACACAGTTGAAGGAGTGGTATATATGCTGCATATGTGGTGCTTTATAATGCTCAGATGTTATGACGCACGCAATGAGGATTCTTTCTGACCAATTAGTGAGCTCAACAACTGTCCACTCAACAACTGACCAGTCAGAGATCAACAGGATGTTGTGCCCTGCTTTTGCTTCCATTCAGAGAAAAGCATCACCTTTGTCTGGTTTAGCATAAACATATCTTTACAAAAATGTGCCTGTCTCTATGCGATTCCTCAAAGTTTTCAGCATCACATTGTGATAAGAAGATATTATACACTAAAATTGTGTTTAACGTTTAGAAGTTTTAACAGAGCGACTTAAAATCTTGCACTTCGACACAAATTATGGATCGATGTCGTCTGTGGTGACATCTGTAGCAGCGGTGTTGTGCCCCTGCGACATGTGTAGGTTTTGCTTCCACGTTAAATTTACCTACCTTCACTAACATTTAATATATATTTACCATAAATTCACAGATAAAGTACAGTGGTACCCCGAGACACGAATGCTTCAAGTTATGAAATGTTCGAGATACGAAAGGTCTTGCGGGAAATTTTTTGCTTCAAGATGCAAAAAAATAATTCGAGATACAAACAACCACAAACAGTTCTGCTCTATTATCCGCTTGTTAAAACTGACGTCCGGATCCTGGGGCTCCTTTCCCCCATTGCAGAAAGTGCAAAAAGGGGCTGATACGCCTTAAAACACTTTAAATCAGTTTTAAATCGAGCTATAGATTACTAATAAAGTACTATAACAAATAACGTTTATAACGTGGAAAGTGCTGTTCTGTAGCGCAACTTAGAGAAACCCTATGACACGTTCTCAGAAGGGTCTCTCCATCTGTCTGCGCTTGTGCTTGAAACTGTGTTTGTGTTCGTAATTCATGAAGTATCTCGAGTAAGTTAACTTTCATACTTCGTGCTGTAATGTTTTCTGTTCCACCTCCTCCGACACATCGCCTCAATCTCAAGGTAAGGTTTCACTTTTGTGAACATATTACGTATTTTGCAAGTGTTTTATTATCATTTATTACATTAACAATGTGTAGATTTAAGGATTGAAGAAACGTTTCCATTTTACATGTAAAACTTGCTTCGAGATACGAACGCCACCCTGGAACGGATTAATTTCGTATCTCGAGGTACCACTGTATTTTAGTACCCTTCCTTTTGTAAAAGCCTTAAACTTACAGGAAATTATTAAATTAACTGTTTTAAACTGAGTTGACAAAGGTATTCTTGCACACACTGTCATGACTTAAAGCAGTGGTTCTCAAAGTGGGGGGCACTGCAGGGGGGGGGGGGGTCAGATCATCAGCAGAAAAAGAAAAGAACAAAAAAAATTAACAGCCAAAAGACGTAGAGTAAAAGATGCATCCGTTTGTAAAGGGGAAGAGAAAAGCCATTGAAGTGGCACAGACCCAGGCAGGTCATTCAAAAGATAACGTGATTAAATACAGAAAATATGACGAAGCATTTCCTACTCTCGGCTTCATGGTTAATGTCGTTGGTGAGGAGCAAAAGGCTGATGTGTGTTCTATGCCTAAAACGCTGGCAGCGGACCGCATGAAACCTGGTTCAGGGAGCTTCCTGAGTGATGGAGGGTAAGGGTGGAGAGGGTGATGGGGGGGTGGGGCAGATACTTTTAAAGGTTTAAAGGGGGGCTCGACCAAAAAAATTTGAGAACCACTGACTTACAGTGACAAAATCTTGATTAATTGAGCATTCAAACTAATTACAATTAATGAATGATTATTTATTTTCGCTCTCGTTGTTCACTCTCAAGTAAATATGTTCACAGTACAAGTGAGAGATGTTTGAAAGAAGGGTACATTTCATGATTTTAAAATAATTGAAGGTAATTAACCACAGTTCCACATGATCGTGTTTTGAAATGGGAAGTAAAATTAGAATTTAACTGATGATCATAGGTTCTGAATGTTGATTACAATTTCTGCTGTATTTGAGAAGAATGCTAAAATGAGATATGAAATACAATCGGTAGTTGGAAAATATATTTTTATAAATATATATTTCTATTGTATTTGTGAATCTGACATTATGGGTCCATGCCAAGCAGAATGGAAGCTTGTATTCAAACAGGGAAAGTGACCACAACATTAAGCACTTATTTAACTTTTTAGACTGCACAAATTAATCAGCCACAACTACCTGACAATGGGTTGGTTTTTTTTTTTACTTTATTTTGCAAAGTGGGTTCAATTGAGAAAAAAGCTGAACTCGTGACAGATGTTTGCCCCTACAACCTGAATTTTGTTCCTTAGCCTTTAAAATATGGACAGCTACATGCTTTAAAAACACTTTATGGACAGCTATATGCTTTAAAAAAAACTGATGTTTATCCAGTAAACATCTAGTATCCAGTAAACTGATGTTTATCCAAAAACTGATGTTTATATAAGCGATATCTGGCTTCCAGCGTTAAGAATGTTTAGTTTATGATCTGGCAACTGTTAGAGCGAGTACAAAGTTTCTAAAAGGAACACGCAAAAGTGAACCTGATCTTGGGTGGAAATGGTGGCCAGGTGCCCCCAGTCGCTCTGGTGCGCCATGTATCGCGCCACCCGCGCTGTCTCCTCGTGCGGCGGAGGCGTCGCGACACTGGGCGGCGGCACTTTCACCTCCTCCATTCGGTATGAGAACACCCGGGACGCAGTTGATACGTCCTCGCTCTTTGGTGTGTGGTCAGGCTTCTTCTCGGAAGCCTCCCGGTACACGGAGGACGGGAACGTTTGTTTCCAGATGCCAATGTTGTCCACAAGCAGAGCGGGCGCCTCGTCCGAGTGCCTGTCCAGGTCGTCTTCTGTCCCATCCCCGGCCGCGGACCATGACACCGCGCTACGGAGGCTGTACCCCGCGCTGATGCTTAGCAGCGCGGTCAGTGCGGTGAAAACACGGAGCAGCATGGTTCACTGCGCTGTCCTTTACAACAACATGTTTGTTAGTTGTGCAACTCAGAAATGGCGACACGAAAGTTTGCCGGGAAACAGCGACTCCTTCTGGAGCTATGGACAACTGCCCCACACACACAATACCACCATCAAATCCCAACACGGCAAAAAGAAGCAAATAATATATGTACCTCTCTTGTCTCACCTCCTCTCAGTTTTTATTGAATAAAGACATTATTACCAGTAAAAAATCAATTTAAATATATTTCTGGATAGCACCCACTTATTTGTATCATATGGGACGTGGGAAGTGAGTTTTATGTAACCCATACTTTTCTTAGTCGTCAACTCCTGCACCATCAATTCTATCCACAATAAAGTCAAACCTTTTATAATATATGCATTTCAAACATAAGACCATAGTCCATGATCAAAACGTGAGGCAGTAGCAGTGACATCATCAGCCTACGTTTGAAGATGCTGTTTTATGTGTTCTTTAGGGTTTTTGGGTTTTTTTGTAGTGTTTGTTTGTTCTCTTGTGGCAACTGTGGTGTACTTGCTCTGAAATGGGCAGAATGTTCTGTGCCACAGGCTGCATAGGTTGCAGGCCTTTTCTTATGAAGGAAAAACAAATATGCAACAATGTTGTAGAATTTTCTTTTCTCATAATGTAACATCTCTTAATTATTAGATAGAAACAGCAAAGAGAGGAGAGAGCTGATTCTTGTCCCTCTCCTTTAGTACTCTTTCCCGTTTTCTCAGTAAGAAAAGTTGCTAAAATGTCATCAAATAATTTGCATAAAGCCATGTGACATTAGTGAAATACATTGTTGCTCCCCACTGCTTTTTCCAAGCCAAAGAACAAAAGTATTGCCTTTTTAATTTGATTTAATCAATATTAAATGAACACACATTGAGTTATATAACAAATATGTAATGCAAAATAAAATGAAACAATAATAAACAATGGGAATGGGAGACAGAAAATAACATGAAAGGTAACTTCAGATTAAGCTCTGTGATTTTAAACTCAACACATCTTCGGATAATAATTGCTTTAGCAAAAAAAATGTTTACGTTTATTTTTGAATGAAGAAAAGGACATAAAAAACATTTTCCAAGTGTATGGAAAGCTGGATTAGTTTGTGTACAGGCGGCTGAGTGGTTTGTTTTGATGCACGCACACAAGGCTGATTACAGTAATGAACTAGCAGCAGTGGGAGAGACCAGTACCGCTTCGCTTCCGTTAGAAGAGCCAGTCGGCCAGAACAAACAAAGTCGCTAAGAGTCACCAGAAACATGTGAAAATGTCACACAAAAGTCGGCAACAGTGGCTCTTTCCAGTACAAATCAAATTTCAAATTGCTGTTACGTGACATCTTTCGGCTGCAGGAAAGATTAAATACTGGTTTAAGATTAAACAATAATAGATTTAAGTAAAATGATTAAAATATTTCTCACAATGTAAACAATCAGATCACATTCAGATCAGCATGAGCAGTGCTGGACTCTATGGTCGGTGTAAACCCTAAAAAAAGATATGGGTCACAATTGCAAAGTCTATAGGCAACCAATCAGAATTGAGCATCAAGACCTGCAGTGTAAACAAGGAAAAATTCAATCAGAATCTTTGTCCAAACGTTGAATATAGAAAATTGTAAATGTTACATTCACTACAAGATGACAATAATCATAGGCATTTCATAAATGGGTGACATATGTGAATCTCTTTGAGTCTAAAGCTAAACTGGATTTGCTTGCAGGATATTGGAAGGGTCATCAAAAAGCTCTAAATGCTTTATGAAATAGCATCACTGCAGCTGGTTCATGGAGCATCAATGGTTAGAGCTAGTTTTGTAGTAAGGTTCTAGTAGTGTCTTCATTTTCTGGGTCACAAGGTATGGTGAGATTATGTAGCATGAATTAACAAAAGTTGAGAAATCCATTCTCAAAATAAGCCTCACATGTTCTTGGTCTCAACAATGAGGAGATACGATGCAGTGCTGAACACACACGCATTTCAAATCATTTCCAGACAGCAAAATAAAAAAAAAGGTGTTTCAAATGTTCTGTTGAATCAAGTGTATCGGTTGTTCTTGTGGTAGTTTTTTTTTTTATAGGAAAGGTCTCGGAGGAATTTCAGGATTCTGCATTCTGTTTAATTTACATTTGGTCATAATTGCCCTGCAACTGGGGTTGCATTGGGAGGATTCTTTTTGCCCACTTTTGCCCTTCCATGCTCTTGTGTTTAAATTGCATAAACAAAATATGAAAAATGAGCAGAACCAGCCAAAAGAGGACGTTTCCACTTCAGTCAGATATTATTAACAATATTACCAATTTATCGATGGCATCACATAAATAAATCTTACCATGTACTCAAGGGAAAACAAAAAAATGTGACATTTGCTAAATTAAAGTTGGCCATTTCCTCCACATGCTACGATGTATTGCTAGCTACATCAACTGTACTCATTAGCAGGAAATAAAACTGCTTCAATAACTCGACATGTTCAGATATATAGATGTGATGTGGTCTGGGGGACAGAGAATAAGGAATAAGTCTTTAATGAAGCTACAGCTTATTTTTTGGGTAATTGTTAATCAATCAAGCTAACTTTAGCATTAGCACTCCATGCTAGCACCAGCCACTGTTCAGTCTTTCTAAATTTTTGAGTAAATGTGTTAAACTATTATTAACAGTTGAAAAGTAAATCAATGCAATCGAGTACGCTGCTTTTTCTTAGCAATGCACCTAAATTTAAACCTCTTATGTGCTGTGTCCCTGTGATGGACTGGCAACCTGAAATGGCCGAAAATACGCTGGAGACCAGTGAACCTGGAAGGGAACAAGCGCATAATGAAGATGAATGAATGAGCTTTATCCACATTAAAACCCAACTGGCCATCTTTGATGAAATTAACTGTTTATGGCCAAAAAGTAATCGTTAAAATTCAAGCAGCAATCCTCTGGTAGTGAGATGTAAATTGCAAAAAGATTCATCTCAATTTTAATGGACTACGGTAAATGAGGAGGTTGCTCTGAGCTGGTGTTGGGGTTTGTGTTTCTCATGCCTCTCTGTTCACCTGCTGTAGCTTTTCATCTTGATTCCTTCCCCAGTTTCCTTTCTTCTCAGGCTTTTACTATATGTTGGCCAGCTCTGTCTCTGTTTCCAGTGGAACACTTTTTATCTGTCTCCCAAGCTCAGACCAGTCTGGACCATGACCTCTTCTTCCGTCTGGAGCTAAAGATCTGGAGTGGAGCTCGTTTTGTTCTTGGTGATTTTTTTTTTTTTTCATTCTTGGGGGCATTTTTCACTGGAACACACAACAGAGTCTTCACTTTTGTGAAGTTGATGTTTGATAGAACTCCCTACGACTTCATGCAAAGACTTACATTCAAGGAGAAAGTGCAACATTCCCCTCAATAAAACTAAAGCAATGCTCCCAAACATTCCCATCTCAAGATTATGCCAAACTCTTGTGTTCATTTCAGCCGTGCTCCAGTGCCAGTCTCTTCTCTTTCACTTTTAGTTCATTGGTCTATCACTCCATGCTAGGGATTTCCTTTTCGCCAGTTCCATCCAAGAAGGTTGCCCACCATCACACGCAGCTTGCAGAAGAGATGATGATGGTGATGGTTGTGGCACAGTTTTCTGCTGCCTTTTATCCACTCTCCCGGCAGCAAAAGAGACGGGTTCTTCTGAAAGAATAAACGACAGGCTTTCATGAGAATCTTTTATAGCTGAAAGAGCATCTATGATAAACATACTGACAAACCTGAGGCCTTTGAGTTGGCTCTGAGTGGAACCGCTGAAAGAGGCTCTGATGCGGTTTTCTGTTCAGCAGTCTACAGAAATCAGTATCATCAGTAATCAATAAAAATCAACAGCTACAAGTTACACAAATACTGCAGCATCACAGGAGCACTGGGTGAACCACATTAAAATCCGTGTTTGTTTAGAAAAGTAACCACAGAGTTGTGTGTTGCTCATTTTCTTATTTTGTACTTAAACTTGGATCAGGAAATGCAATGAATCCAAAAGTAACTGTTCAGCACAATCTGCAGGCGATCAGTGTTGCCAACTCCTCTGTAACCATTGGTGCCTAAAGCGTCACTAGAAAAGCAAAAATGATGTCTTAGCCTAATTTGCATATTCAAATGTGTGATTTGTATGAACATTATTCAAGAGTCATGAATAAAGATTAAAAGTTTAAACTTTAAATTACTTTAAAAAACATTAAATAACTTTTAATAGTAATGCAAATAGTAGGAGTAAATAGTACATAGAGCTTAATGATGAAGATTCCAGAGATTATTTTTAAAAATCAGTTCAGTTTTAGAAGCATCTCGCAACCAGTCGCGGCTTTAAATGTTCATTTGCCCTCATTGAATCTACTTGCACTAAGACTTCCGTATCCTTAGCAATAGCGCTTGGAAAGTTTCCCCATGGCTATGTTCTACACACGCTGTCTCCAGGATCTTACTCCAAGAACAAGCCTCCGGGCAAGCACATGAATGTAATGCTGTTACAGAGACTCTATCTATCGATATTGATATCTAAATGATAAGAGAAAAAAATACTGACATATCACTTTTGACAAATACATTTTTAAAATAATTATTTTAAAACGAATAATCAATAAAAAAAATAAAACTTTTTAAAATGATGTAGTTGCCTCCTCAGACCAACAGATGGCATGCCACAGCCCACTGGTTGAGAATCGCTGATCTAATACACAAACCACTTTCACATTAAAAACTTAAACTGAATGTTTCTCAAACTTAAGACTGAGTTTCAAAACAAATAATAGGGGATTTTTTTAACTGAATCTAAACTAAATCTAAGGAAAAAGTTCCTAAGTTGGTGACAGTGATGGGAATCCCTTTCAAACCTTTGACTTTGTTCAAAAAACACCTTTATTCCTGACAATACCTTGTTTGCAGTTGTTTGGGTTTCCCAACGCTGTGCCAAAGAGGTCTTGTTCATCGATCCTGCTACCCACGTTGGTTTGCCAACCGCAGTTTCATGAATTATAGATGCCTTGGCAGCTCTTACTGAGATTAAGGCTGACTCCGCCCCTTCAGTTTGAGGCTGGTCTGTTGACACTTCACTGGAGGACAGTTGTGATGTTCTCTTGGATTGCAGCCGAGGGGAACCTGGAGGAACGGGTGGGTGCGTTGTGGCCTGTGATAGCGCTTGAACTGATGGTGGCTGTTGGATGGGGGGTGGCTGTTTTAATATCTGTGTGTTCAATGATTGGATGTTCAATGTGGATTTAACAGGAGTCTGAGTTTCTTTTTGGGGAACAGTGCCTCGAAGCTGGACCTCTCTTGGACTCTCGGCTGAAGGGGGATTATTTGTTAACTGAGTTGAGTTTTCTGAAGGCTGAGAAGCTACGACTGGACTGTTTAACTGTGTGAATGACAGCTGTTTCGTTTCTAGTGGTTTCCCGGTAGGTTGTGTGTTTGTTGACTTGTTGATCACATTCTGAGTGATGTTTGGGTTGGTTTGAGAAGAAGATGTTTGAGTTTGTGTTGTGCTCAAGGTTGTTCGTGACTGCAAGCTTGGAAAATCTGGTAATCTACTTGCGAAGAGTTGTTGTAGGCTTCTCGTCTTTTCTCTGGCCATTTCCATCCATGAGACCTCAGAGCTTATAGATGGTGGTGTTTCCTGGGAGGGCACAGCAACTGGTTCTTCTGCTACGAAGCCAGTGCCCTCTCTGGAGAGTAAAGGTTCGTTTTTGTTCTGAGGGTCTGAAATGCATGCAAATGTTTATCAGAATAACATACATTACTGAAAGCAATGTACACACATGCTTCTTTTTATCGAACTGAAACTGTAGTAGACATTTACACCATCTAGACACAAAAGAGATCATTCAGGTTGCCTACGTGTCCTGAATTTTTGCTGGTTCAAAATACCAAACGAATCCCTTTAAAATAACCATCCTTCCGATGACCATCCTTCAATGAACCATTTATTGAGGAAAGGCACATGGAAGTATGAGATGGATCATGGGAATTCTGAATGGCAGAGTATAAAGGTAGAGGTTTAGTGCTCAGATGGCACCACAATTTTTCTTGGGAACCAGAAAAAAAAGCTCAATCTAAAAGCCCGTTAGGTCAAAGGGCAATGATCTCCTGCCATAGGGCAGAGGCTCCTGTTGTTGGGGCAGGTGTTTGGTGTATATTTGGAACTTGATCTGCTGTCTCACAAACTGAATCACACAGGTCACCCTTTCACTAGGGTCCCAAGCATCTTGCTAGTGGCTGCAATCTGGATATGCCAACCAACTATCTGGCAAAAAGGTGTTGAGTGGAGTTTAGTCACCGGTTCACCAGAATTTGTTTGTTCTACCCATTCTTGCACGAGTATACTCCTCCAGGTTCCTCCCACAGTTCAAAACAACTAAGAATCCATTAAGACTGAATGGTGAGTGAATGTGGTGCTGTGATTTACTGGTGACCTATTCAGGGTGTATCCCTCCTATACCCCTGAATGAGCTGAAAATTCCAATGGCCCAAACTAGGAAAACAGTTGAATGAAAACACTGTGAATCTGATATTTTCATTGCTCAAGCCTTTGCACACAACTATGTGAGGTAGAACTACAATCTGGTATCCGTGTACTTTGGAACCACTTGATAACAGACAGACTCAGATAAACATTTGGACAAAACTGTCTGTTTCCTGCTCTGACCTGGAACACTCACATTGTTTAACCTGTTAACACCCTCTTTTTGAACATAGGTCCGAAAGAGACATACCCAAAATAAAATGGCTGTAACTCTCATATTTTATGGGTTAAATTAATGTCATTGGTGTCTTTGAAAAGGTAAGGCTTTCTAGTTTATGAGGGAAAAGTAAGGAACTGGAAACCTTAAAGAAAACTAAAGTTATAGATTCACAAACTTTGCAGAAATAGAGGAAATTATCCTCGCCTGAAATTATTTAAATAAGTGAATGCTTGAGTCCCTGGTGGACTTTTTGACAACACTGAATAGAAGCCACAACTGTGGACCAATACATGAACAAAATCTGTCAAAATGGAGCTAAACATGTGTTTTCTGGAGGGATTTTTATAAGACAATGTCCAGGCGGACACCATTGGCACCAAATTGAACAAATTGATGTAAATTAGCATTTTTTTAAATGCCACTAGATAAACTACTCAATAAAAAAAACATTTTTAAAGAAAATGCAAACTGCAAAAAAATATGTAAAACACTGTGATTTGTGCCACTCTGAATCTCCTCTAAAATCTCCTCAAAACGATCAAATATCTTCTTAGATGCCATTGTGTTACTAACAGTAACAGAAAAACATGCCTTTTTCTCGGGAAAAAAAGGTTTTTGCTGCGAGCTCTCTGCTCACCGGTGTGCGTAAAACTGGATGACTGTAAGCATTTGCTCTCTTTACGCAGTCACGTTATCTCGTGTCTGTCAACCAAACTATGTTAACATATACATTGCTGGAAAGCTCATCTCATTGGCTAAATGACCCGTCAATCTGCTTGGAGCTTAATCGCGATTGGTTGGCTGTACACACGCGTGAAAAAACGAGGACGCATCACGTCTCCCAGCTGAACTTTCTGGGGGAGCAGAATCACACCCCATAAGTGGGAACTTGCAGCATGCAATCCCATTCAAGTCAATGGAATTTTTTTCATAGTGTGATTGCTCTGTCAGTCAGCTGCACTTAGAAAGCAATTTTTTTGGCAAATGAGGAGAGAGACTTGATTTAATAAAACTGAATTTGTCGTTTGTGTACTATGTAACACCAGTTAGAAAGAAGTGACATTTGTCTATTAAGAGCGTTTGGGTCTGTACTTTGAGAGTTCAGTTCACCGCAGCAGCACCAAGCACTGGTCACTACTTATAAAATAGAATTTAGAAAAAGGCATTGGTGAAAATATGCTTATTTAAGCACAGTTGGTGACTGCACACAGCACACCCACTCTCGTCCACAGCATGCGCCTCATGGTTTTGATTCCAATAAATTTCAATTCGATTCGCTATAAATTTTAATAATCGAAAATGCTAGTTTTGCAGATAAAAGATCTTTATTTTGATATAAATGCTGGTACATAAAGAAACACTCCTTCTTTAATTTTATTACTGAAATCCACATCTACATTAATAATAGGGTGCACACAGTTGTTTATTTTAAACAACTATTATTTTAACTACAGGTGAATATTCATATCCTCTTACGTGAAGCTTGTGCATTAAGAATCGATTCAAGGACTTCCCGAATCAATGTTGTTGCGTTAAACTGAAGATTGATGAAATCAGAAAATTGATATTTTTTACTGTCCATCTCACCCAAAGCTCAAAAAGTCATATATGTATTTTTCTTTGTAGCAGAAGCATTTTATGGTGGCAGGTTAATTATGTATTTAATCAGCTACCAACCAGCTGATCTGGCTCTCAGTGAAACTTGAATTATTCTCCTGTCCTCCACAAAACCAGAATGAAAGACACATTTTCACAACTCAATGAATCATTCAGACCTCTTCACTATGATCAAGAGCAAGGAGCTTGCCAAGGACACCAGGGACAAAACTGTAGACCTGTGTATGGTAGGGATGGGTTACAGGACAATAGAAACAGCTTGATAAGGAGGAAACAACTGTTACTGCAGCTGTTAGAAAATGAAATAAATCACTGAAAGTCTTCCTCAAACTGAGGCTTCACGCATAATGTCCCCTCATGGGGCATCAGTAATCAGCCTTGACCTACACGCTGAGACCTCCTTAGCGACCAGAAGAAAGCTCCCTCTCTCTCTCAACAGTTCCAGTCAATAAAATCTCACAAATCTCTGCTGCTCATGCAGGACATGCCAGTCAGCCTAAAAGACCACCTGGATTCGGTGGATAAAAATGGTATGCCCCAAATAAACAGGCATGGCAGCACTAGATAGGAGTACTCTAGCCAGTCTCCAGACCTGAACCCAATAAACAATCTATGGAAGCAGATTAAACTACTAACAGCCGCAAAACCTGAAAGATCCAGATGTGAAGGAAAATTCAACGATACCCAATGCATAGCAGACCTGGCAAAGAACAACATCTAACCTTTTTAAGTGCTTCTGTACCAAACAATCTATATTGGAAGTTCTGGAATTAGATGTATTCTTGCCACAGCTTACAAACTGGTTAGCCAAGAACATTGAAGCACCTTGCAAAGGGTTAAAAACAAACTCACCAATCTGTTTCAGGGAGTTGTCTCTCTGCTGGTTTCTACTGATTTTCTCGGGTTGTGAACGAGAGGATAGACCTAAGCTTAGGGAACCATTGGTTTGTAGAGAAGGGTCTTCGGGTTTACCATGGATTGTTGAGGATCCAGAGCAATCCTCCTCTGACCTAACATCACTGGTGGAAACCGACACTGAGCCCAAAGCCTGTGGAGTGCTTTCAGAATTCTGGTGTTTTGGTCTGTCTTCTGTCAGAGCTTTATCCAAACGAAACTTTAGTGAAAGATTGGTAGAACGAAGCTTTACTCCAAATGCATTAGTAGCCTCTCTCTCTCTTTCCACCATGGTTTCCGATGCCACATCATCAGTGGTCTCTACTGCTTCCACCATCTCATGCTGTCCTTCCTTTGAAGCAACTATCTGGATCTCTTTCTTCTCACCGATATTAACTTCCTCCACACCCTTGGCTCCAGAGAAATTCTTTGAAAGATCAACGAGCTTTGTTGGCATCACAGGGTATGGATTTGTTTCATCTGCCTCCCTGGATGACCTTGCTAGATCTGTGCTATGGTCCTTTAAGTTTTTCTCAACTTCCGTCAGGTCTGTCTTTAAATCCCCAGAAGCTTCAGTAGATCTAGTCGTGTCCTTTTTCAGCCCAGGTCCTATAGTGAAGCCTGCAGTACTTTGGGGCTTTTGATTCTTGTTTGAAGAGACTTTGTATGTACTCAAGGTTCTCTGGCTCTTTGTAGTTTCTGTTTGAGTGCTGTTCTTAAAAACAGCTGGCAAAGAGCTGACTAAGGGGAGAGCCTGGTTTTGTACCGTATGGGGTGTATTTGCTATGAAAGAAGACAACTTTGACTCATCTTCGCGAGTAATGGTGCCAGGAGTGGGACTTTGGTCACCTTCAATGTTCAATGTACTCACATCACATTTAGTCAAAGTGTCAATTTTCAAAGTATTTGATTTTTCCTCATCTTCCACCAGATGCATTTCTGGGGTGGTAGGCAAAGACAATTCTGGTGTTGGGCTGTCAGTTGCCACTTGGTTATTTTGAGTGGTAAGTTTGGAGCTATTGAACATCCCGCTATGTTCTTTTTCCTTTCTGTCAGTTGGCACCGATGGGAATGCTGACTCAGATGGAGGAACTTCGTTTTGCCTTGAGGGAAGGGTTGACAGGTTATTTTGGCCAATCTCTAGTTGACAAGGAAGTTGTATGCCATGTCCAGTTGTCTGTAGAGTCTTTAAAGCTGAAGCTGGAAGATTCTTAGACGCTGTGGGCACAAGTGTCTCACCCGGGCGTATAACTTGAGAGGAATAAGATCGAACGCGAGGAATTTCTTTTATCAGGGATTCCTTCTCCACCTGCTCACTTCTCACTGATCGTTCAAGATTGTTCAAGCTTTCAGACCGTGTTCGGGTACAGACCTACATGGAAAAGATAAAAGAAGAAAGGCTACAAATCCAAAACCAAGTTCAATCAAAACAGCAGAATGCTCTGGTAGATGCACACAAAAGTTAACATTACGACCAGGTATGGAGTGACCCATACTGGGAGTTTGTGCTTTCCCAACTAATCCCAGTGAACAAACACTCGGGAAGTGGCAGGGATAGCCTTGCTCAAGTTGTGGTTGTCAAAGGTGGTTTGAAAGTGAGGTTTGATCATTCACTTCACCATCAAATCCTAGTCAGCTGGAGAGCAAAGTAGTGACCGTATGTGGTTTATATGTCATAGTCAATCTCATCATCCTCTAGGCCAGTTGTCCCCAAAGTGGAATATGTGTACCCCCCCGGGGGTAAGCAAAATACGTTTCCGTTTTCTCCCCCTACTCAACCCATCATTAAAATCACTGAAAAAATGACTCACTGAGGTGTTCACTCTTCTGCCCTTAACACTGGCTCTTTGGTTCTTTGGCTTGATGGACATGCGATGACGGGCAGCAGAGCTGTTCAGGAGGGAAGTGGCTTGTGGAGGACTGCTAAAGTCTATCGCTGGGCCCAGCCCTAATGAGGTAATGGAGGCAGGCCTGACGAATTGAGGTAAGAGAGGCTGTGAAGCAGAAAAGAGGCAAAACTTTAAAACTAACACAACATTTATTCCACTTTAGGCCATGAATGAAGAACAGTAATGTGGTAAGTAGGGCTGAACAATATTCTGTTTTGACATCGATATCGCGATGTGCGCATGTGCGATAGTCACATCGCCGGAACATACGATGTGAGGTGTAGAAGCCCATGGTGTTTAACAGAACGGTAGCATCATGTAGCAAAACACGAGTTTGTTGTATGGCTTGTTGCTGGGGTGACATGTACGTTCCGTGTGCCTCCACAGTGATTGTGTGCGGTGAGCAGCGGCACAGGAACCATTCACTACTAAAAATACGTGATGAAGAGGTGCAGGACTTTGCCAGTGTGACACCTCATAGAGGATGACATTTGTCAGGATTTACCGCGGGTCTCGTGATTCCTGTGGGATGGGATAAATTTTTGTTGTTAATCTCGTGATCGGGATGGGACAGGAATAAAAATCAACGGGAGCGGGAACACCATTATTAGATTATAATTTTTTGTGTTAAGCAATCTAAACGAGATGTGCCGCTTTTTTGTAAATCTTTCAGCGTGTCAAAACACGAAAGTCCAAAGGGCACGTTTTTTCGGGGTTCGGCAACAGAAGTGAACCCTTTAAAACTGAAGCTGTCTCCGGCAACAAACAGAGAGAAACAGACCTTTCGCCAGGAGCTCAGAGACAGATGAGTGATTGATTTCCTGTGATCGCTTTAGCAACAGTTTAGATGAGATTTCACTGTAAATATAATATTTATACTGTATATAATAATATAACCATTGTCTTAGTAGTAGTAATAGGTTTATTACCGTGTTCTGTCCATGATTCTTCTTCCGCATTCGCGCAAATGCGTCTTTTTTTCCTTATTTCCTTGCATTCTTCCGCCGTTTTTGGCACACTAAAGTGTTAGATTTCATTGCCAAAACACTTGTAAATAGTGAAAGAAGATGTTTATACCATCATCGAGAGCCCTGTCAGTTTTGTGAATTTTTCAATCCCAGTCACATGTAATAAAAGTTTTTATACACAGGCTTTATTCCAAACAAAAATGTTTTTCAATAAATAGTGTCTTTTTTGATATTATTTAAATTGACTTTTTATAATATTTACTTTTAAAACTGCTCATGCTCTTGATTCCATCAACATATTTCTTCATTAATTTATTTTTATCTTTTGCCAATTTTTGTATAGAAACACAAGGGTTTCTTTTGGATAAATCTAATCTGATGTAATATATTTATATTTATAGAGATTTTTTCTGATGAAGGGGAAACCTCCTGTAGCAAGGTTGGGTTCTGTCTTCAGCTGGACAGGAACTACTCTACTATATTCTACAGCTGAGAAAAAAACAAACCCGGACCTTTGAAAATAAAACAATCTGTAAAAGCCCTATTCAAACAAAACTTTTTGAGTTGATGCACAATAGGTTGAGGTATTTTTTTTGCAATAAAATATTAAGTGACCTTTTTGTCACTTGTAATGAAGCTTGCTTATTAGTGAAATTATTAATAAGTAATTATTGACTTTAGCCTGGATTGATGGCTCTCAATATCGCAATATATATCGTCTGGAAAAAATATTGCAATGTAATATTTTTCCAATATCGTTCAGCCCTAGTGGTGAGTTTCAGTCACTTCCTGATACACATCCGGAATGAAAATGGGAGGTTCTTTGCTTTGGGAAAACACTAGAAGAGGCCTGAATGTTGTGCTTCCTTGTCCACCTTGTTCATTTTCTCCATGGTTAATCCATCATCAGGTGGGCTACGAGAGAGGTCATCTTCAGAAGTTTCCCCTACGTCATCTTGATGTTTACCAGGCATCAATAGGGGAGGAGGACCCAAATGCATCTTCTGCTGCTGGAGCTTCATCTTAGCAGACAGGGAAAACTATGTTTACTAAAATTTATTCATGTACTATTGAGTCACATTTTTTTTACCCGTTTATTAAGAGTGCACATAACGAAT
The DNA here is from genome assembly GCA_007224835.1 of Danionella cerebrum. Classification (NCBI taxonomy): domain Eukaryota; kingdom Metazoa; phylum Chordata; class Actinopteri; order Cypriniformes; family Danionidae; genus Danionella; species Danionella cerebrum. The sequence goes on along the minus strand of SRMA01026621.1, from coordinate 110,402 downwards.
TACTGAGAGGAAATATGGTTCATCGTGGTGAAAGTGTGTATATACATGATACAAATCAATCTTTTTTTTTTGTCAAATCTTTAAGCATTAAAGCAAAATCCAGTACATGGTGCACAAAGCCTCTGACTTCTGCAAAGGCTGCCTTTGCACCTCAGTTTTGAAAACCCCTTGGAAAATAATGCAAATGAAAAGCCAGGTAGTGAGTGAGTGAGAGAGCATTTGTGCGTCTGAACAGCGTTGCAGTGTATCCGTGATCCCATGTATCCATCTGCGTAATCATTTGGGTTTCTCTCCCGCCCCCCCACACTAAACTGGACAACCACTTCAAATTGATGATCTATGTACTTACCTGTAAAGTTCGGATTTTGCCATGAACGCTTTCTTGACACTGAATTCTTTCTGGCTCTGGATGAATGCATTCCGCCTGAAAAATGCTGTCATGGGAAAAAGCTCGGGACCCCAGCACCCTTTCAGAGCATCTTTGAACAAAAGAAGAAAAGACAAGCCTTTGATCAGTTTTGAACTAGTAGAGACCATTTCAGTCTCTCTAGAAAAAATAGAATAAGCCTCAGCATTTGTTAGTATTGAATGGTTTGGCCTCATATAAACCTGTGGATGGAGTGTTAATCAGGTGCCAGACACATTTTTTATTAGTTATCTACACTAGAGCCTATGAGAAACTGCACTAGTGCTGCAACTTGTTACGACCTTTATAAAAACAGATAAAACATCAACAATTGACAAAAACGCTTCCATCATCTGTAAAATCACAAGTTAGGAAAGCATCAAAAACAGAAATGTGCAGAGCACATTTGGACATTAAAGTTAACATATAGTGAAAAAAACATCAATCATGTGAGTATGATGATGGAATAAACAAAAATGTCCGCCAACCCCACGAGTGGTTTATCGAATCTTAGGAAAGATCTCCCTTGTGTTTTGTGCTATTCGCCATGTGACACCTTTGAGGAACATATGTCCTGTATGTTTTCTGTAAGCATTCCCATTCCCACTGGAGTCTCACGCCTACTGCGTTCAAAACTCTTTGCAAGCTTTCACAATCCAAACCATGTGGAGCAATAGTGTGAACACATACTCTGAGTCTTCCACTCCCCGGGCAATGTCTCCCTCAGACTGACTCTGCTTCAGAACCTCATCGTCCTCCTTCCTCTTTATCTTCACTAACAGCCGTGACCTTACAGGCTTTAACCTTGACTTCTTCCTTCCTAAATACCAGACATTAGCATTATTCATTGCGACCCCTACAAAGTGGATTACGAAGACAAGCATCGGTTTCTGACCTGGGATATCTTCACTAGCTTCTCCCTCGGCGTCCCCAGAAGCCTCGAGAACATCCATCTTCAGAGATCGACCTGAAACTGAAGACAGTTACACAAGACACAAACAGGACAAGTGAGGACACAAGGCTAAACAACAGCGGCAGCAGTTTAGAAACATCACTGCAAATTATGAAAGATAAATTATCGTAATTTCACACCAGATGCAACGCAAAGAGACACTAAGGAATCTCAGAGGAAGCCACGAGGCTCAGTTCCCTGTGCTTCTGATTGGTCTCTGATAAGAGAAGCACCACAGAGACCTTTGTTCTGCAACCCATAACTTGAGATTAGACTCTAGAGCTTTCACCAGCTGGCAGATGCATAAAATATTCCTGGCAAGTTAATTGTGTTCGTTTGCTATTTAAATATTTGTGAATTAAATAACTAGAGCAGTTTTTTGATTGATGCTGATTTTCTTCCGCAGTAAAATCTCTTGTTTAATTTAAACACAAAATCTGCTCTTCTTATCCTCACTCCAGAGACAGATTTTAAATTTTTAAATCAGCTGGAATAAGGATGTGGCTACCTTTAGCTATGCTGGATTCAATACGGAAGTTTAGAATGTCAACTTTCACTAAATTTGTGTAAAATGCAGTTAAATTTTTATGCAAAGACATAAAAGGTGCAGGAAGCTCGTTCAAACTGTATTTGATCTTTCGCAATACTAAAGATCGAATACAAATCTGATTTAGGAGCAAAAAATCTGAATAAACCTTTTCAAAGTGTCGTGAAAACATCTGATGCAGGTCACAGATTGTTCCAAAGAGACACAGCCAGTCCCCAATAACCAATCACTCGCTTCCTGGAGCAGCCGTCCAATCACAGCCATCTCCTAATCACTCACCTTCACTTAAAAGAATCCTTCCTGCACCTCGTAGATTGAGGCTGACTCCGTTCCTGGCTCCACTCCTGCTTCTGCCTTCAGTTTTCTCAAATTCTCTGTCAACTTCCACTCAGATAACCTGCTTCATCTCAAGCCGCCATTCCTGAGGGACTCCCAGATCTAAGCTTGTTGTAGATGCTGCAGGCGGACACATATGCAAGAGGGTTGGTATTTATTGTCCAGCAAATAATAAAAAATAGCACAAATAATCCACTGGCAGCAGGGCTGAAAGGTCTTTCTCTCGATGGAGCAGGAACAGTCTTGAAAATAAATAAGGGGTAGAGCCATGGAGAGTCTCAGCGGTTCCCGACAACCACCCCAGATGCAAGGATGAAGGAGTACTCACAGCAGGTAAATAGCACACAAGGGAAAATCATGGCAGGACGAGACAGGACAGGAACATGAGGCCAGAGCATTTGCAGGTGAAAATTGGTAAGAATTCAGTATTAATTCACAAGGACTAATGCGCAATTTAACATTTTTGGGTGCTTGTTCACATTTTAAATATAAGACTGTGATCAGTCCAATTTGTGAGCAGAAGGCAGCCCTGAAGTGACATGCACAGAAGATAACACAATACAGCTGTCAATCACCAGTGAATATGAACGGGCCTTGAATACATCAGTGAGGTTCTCTTAGTGTCACCATCTGCACTTTGTCTCCATTCCTCGTGTTTACCCTCTGCCTTCTGTTCTTCCTCGTGTGTTCTAATTTACTTTATTTGTATCACCTGTGATTTGTTACAGCCTGTATATTTAAGCTGTCACTTTTTCTTTGGTCTTCACTCGGTTTTTGAGTCAGCTTCAGTGAACTTGCTGTGCATTTCCTTGGTCTCTTGAGCTACTTCCAGTAAGACCGTTTTATTTTCTCCTGTTGCCTTTTAGTCTTTTTGTTTTCTCCCCTTGTGGAGTTTTATTTAGGTTTGTTACACTGAATATTTTTATTCCTCATCCCGAGAAGAATCTGAGTTGAGTGTTTGGATATATTACCTTTTTTTTTTAATTGAGATGAATCTTGAAGTTGAATTTTTTTTTTTTTTAAACTAAATCCTTGTATCCTGGATTGCCTCTCGGAGTGTTTTTCCTTTGGGTCCAACACAACTGCCTCTTTGGCTCAGTGGTTCACTCTCCAGTCTCCACACCAGAGACCCGGGTTCAAAACTTGGTTGTAACACTAAGTATCACTTTCACAACAGACCAGCATCTCCTGCGACTCATATCTCATAAGAAACACTCAAGACTCAAGCTGTGTTTAAAAACCGTATATACACTAAAACGTACACGTCATTTTTATAAGATCTCATGGTGAAACGTGTGATATCATGCAGTGTGATGTTGTGACTTGATTCCGGGCAGTGCCACATTTCCCAGGTTCTTTATTATGACAACAAACCTCTCTTATCACTGGCTTCGCCTTGAAACGTCAGTTTAATAACAGAAATAAAACGCATGCAAAGTCCACTAGCTCAACCCTTACGGGACTATCTGATAATGTTTAGTGTTTTATGTCCCGGTTTTCAAAGAAAACCCCCACCAAAAAGTAATGTATCTGATAAACGAAACCAAAAGAAGTGTAAATTAATGGAATAGTGGATTCATATGAGGTTAAGGGAATGGCATCCCTTACAGTCTGATCTCAACAGTAAATGATATCTGAAGATCCTCTTGGGGCAAGATGAATTTTTTCACAACTCTATGATTCATTATATCTGCCTCTAATCTCACAGATGAATAGTAATGAAACAACTCTGTGAATTTTTTAAAACTCAACAAATCTTGCAGCTAATACAGAACAAAATTTTTTATTATCTGCTTTTTTTATTAAATCTAATGTTAAATTTTTTTTATCAGGGATCTTATGGAAAGAATTCCACCTCTACAGGTGCACGAGAAACAGTGGTAAACTTTTTTTTTTAAGAAACAAGAGGAACAAAATCAGGAAGAATTCTGACCTTTTAAGGTTTCGCTATCTGAGAGCGCAAACTAGTGCTGCCCCTACAGGCCGGATATAAATCATAAAAAAGCTCTTTTCAAACATGCATTTGATTTTGGAGAAAGACAACGAGATGTAGATAAAACTATAAATGTTCCCGTCCATATAGTCTCAAACAGGTTCCATCCAGTGTATTCTGTACCAGACAAGACTTTCAAAACTAGCTTACAGAAAGCAATCACAGGTGTTTAATTGTGCTCCCACTGATAACAATGCTTGTTAGCGATTAGCTGCTAAGAAAGTAGTTAACAAAGTCGAGAAGCATCTGAGCAAGAATGCTCTGAAAAACCAGTCTAAGATGGTTCACACTTTATGACATGTAGTGTTCTCCTTCTGGAAGCTGTGACCATAAAGGGATGCAACAATACTCATGGAGGCTGTAGCGTTGACACGATACTCAATTGGTACTAATGGACCCAAAGTGTGCCAAGGAAATATCTTCCACACCACCAGCCTGATCCGTTGATACAAGTTCCTTTTATATCGGACATTCTCCTCTGATCTCCGGCATTTGTTCCCAAAATGCCGCTCACTGGATACTTTTCTTTTTCTGACTATTGTCTGTAAGGCCTGGAGATGGTTGCATTGAAAGTCACTTAAATCCCTTTTTTCCTCATTCTGATGCTCGGTTTGAACTGCAGCAGACCTGATAGGGACTTAAATGCATTGAGTTACTGCCATCTGATTGGCTGATTAGAAATTTGCATAAATGAGCAGCTGGACATGTGTACCTAATAATGTGACAAGTGAGGGTATAATAATGGCTTCAATTTCTATAGTGCTTTTCTATAGATACTGACAATGGTCACTCTACATTCACACACTGGTGGTGACTGAACGTGGTTGCCATTTCACACCAACGGAACCAAACACACCCCACCAGTCACACACATCCAGACAGGGCAATGCGGGTGAAGTGGCTTACCCAAGGCCACAATGACAGAATGGACCTGTTGGGAATCAAACAGCCAACCTTCTGATTCTAGGACGACCAACACCATCATTATGCCTCTTGCCTGCCTGATGTACCTGCTGTTTTATTTGTTTTTGAATATCTTACCAAATAAAATAAAAAAATTGTAATTTGAAGTGTTAAAATTTTGCTTTACATTTATTTCAATGAAGGTAGAAACAGTCCAACACTAGCTCTGATGCTTGATCACCTTGCAGATACAGTGGTACCCGGAGAAACGAAATTAATCCGTTCCAGGGTGATGTTCGTATCTCGAAGCAAGTTTTACATGTAAAATGCAACGGCTCTCAGAAACAACAGAATAAGTAGATGAAAAAAAAGAAAACCAGAGAAAAATCAAGTAACGTTTCTTCAATCCTTAAATCTACACATTGTTAATGTAATAAATGACAATAAAACACATTATTAGTAATCTATACTGTTCTGAAGCGTACCAGACCCTTTTCGCAGCTGGAGAATGGTGCGCCAGAACCCGGGAACGGATAATAGAGCACAACTGTTTGTGGTTGTTCGTATCTTGAATTTTTCTTCATATCTTGAAGCAAAAACTTTCCTGTGAGACCTTTCGTATCTCGGGGTACCACTGTATTTAATATTTTGAGTAAAATATATTCAAACAACATGCTGCAAATGATCAATATTAATAATGCTTCAGCGTCTTCGATCAAGTGGGTCTCACTTGATTCTAATAACACTGAGAAAGAGAACATGAATATACTCACTCTGGTTATCGTCTGCGACTCGAACTGCAATCAGATGTTCCTGAAGAGATGGGAGAGCTGTATTTTGAGCATATCACACAGAGGCCGGCTTGATGTTTGCTAGAGAGGAGATGGACACAGACAGACGGTGCATTTCCAACACATACTCTTCCTGAATGCATAAGCTCCTTACACAACACCAAACAGCTTTTTGAGTAGAATGAGAGCGAGCGGGTCAGGGTTACTGCTGCTGCTGTAAAACATCACTCCATGCTCTCAATGAGAGAGCAAAGAACAACAAGCTCCTCAAGATTGCTTTCATTTTAGAGAAACTTTAGCATCTTGAACAAAAATACAGAAGTAGTATTTTCTTTTTCAGCAAATCATTTAAGGTACTTTTTAAAATAAAGGCCCTATCTCTATTTAAATATATTCATTATATTTACATGAGCTTTTATTTTAATTATCAGTTTTTGATTATTTTGATGCAAATGTACTACTCACATCTTAAAAGTGTACCATATGCGTTAGAATTAAAAAAGAAGTAGGCTGCTTGCTTCTAGCTGGTAGAAAACAAATGCCATCCTGAGCCTCCAAATCATGTTGTCAGTCACACTATATTTCATTTAGGCTATTTCATGCGAAGGAACAGTAGGTTGGGTCAGAAATACTTTACTTATAGCAAGCCATAATAAAACGTAAAGCTCCCTTGAAAGGGGAAACACAAGAGAATACAAATAAGCTACAATACCTGACAAAGGTGTTGTTGAATCTACTTCGTAGAAACACCTGCTTTTAACCTTTTTAAATTAATCAATTGCTTGAAATAGCTTGATTTTTAATGCACTGAAATGAATTAGTTTCCTAGAAAAAAAAGATTTATCATTTAATCAAGACAAATAGTCAAACTTTGGCAAGACAAATGTCTTGTTTCCTACAATTTGGCCTCTTTTATGGTTGGGAATGTAAGCGCTAACTAAGACTTCTTGGCATTTTATTGACGTTGCATTCCACCCTGCACATCTTTCAAACACACCCCCGTTTTTAAAAATAACACAATGGTTACTTTGCCTGATTACATTTATAATAAAGTAATTCAGTTACTGTTTGTGAGAAGTTACTATAGAGAATTACTACTTTGTACAAGGGAAATATCTTTGGATAAATATGAATCCAAAACATATTTGAATAGCTTCCAGATGTACTGTACATACTGTATGATGATCGCACATTGTACTGGAGAACTGCTCAACATGTTGTTTTTTCTAAATCAAGGTTCACATCAAATTGGCTGAAATTATCTGAAACTTTTCAAATAAAGTCCACAACTATGGGTGCCACCAATTGTCATAGTTTAGGAATGGTTGGTTCACAAACTCAAATACAGGAGCAACATGCATGGCTTTTATTGGTGAAGCCAAACACATAAAATAGAAGCGTCCCTTAGTATCGGAAAAAAACAGATACACCAAACAGGGTAAGAACTTTCACATAAACCTACCAAGAAAACAACATCGAAAAATCAAATGGGACAAACAAAGGTAACCAGAGACTCACTGAAAGGCCAAAAAGGTTCCACAAAGAAACCAGTGTCAGCACAAACAGGAACTGCGGATGACTAGGGAAGGAGTGTGAACATAATCTTACGAAGGCGAAAGGAAACCAACTAAAAGTAAGTTGGAAAACCAAGGATAAACATCAGCTGAACGTGGGAAAAGAAAATGAGAGATGGACAGACAGAATTCAGAAACTGAATTGAAATTCGTCAATGAGGAAAAAAGCTGACTGGTGTTTTATTTTAGCTCTTGTATTCTGCTAGCCTACAGTAAATCATAATTTTATCAATGGACCAGTAGCTCTGCCGTCAGTTTTTGACATATATTGTCACAATAAACAGAAGCAGCTGCAGTCTGGTCTGGTGTTTATATATGATGAGCAAGCTCTAGTCTTTTGTGCCTTTCATTTTCAGCATGGAATTGATTATTGTTGAAAACCTACGGTTAATAACATATTTGTGTATTCTGTTTAAATTGAAATTGTTACATGGGCTCCTCTTGATCAAGAGACAGAAACAGAGATGCAGAGATCAATCTTGAGAAAGAGTTTATTATTATTGTCTGGAGCTTTCCTCTGTCCGTTGGGTGTGAAGCTTGCAACAGCAGAATCATGAATTCCCGGGCAAAATAAATCTGCATCATCAATTCACTATAAATGCAGGGCTGGATCCGCTACATGTAGAAAATATAAAAAAGAAGTGGACTACAGTGGTCCATGTCCTGTGCTGGATACGCTAGCGGCAGGTCTTCCTCTGTGGGAAGTGAGGATAGCACGCTGGCTTTTCTTCTGAGCAGACAATGATCGGATCGCTCAGCTCCCTCCTGTGTGTTGCTATAAGTAACTGTGAAAGTAGGTTAGGTGAAATGAAGTATATCGACATCTGGCTAAAGATAGAATTCACATTGAACACCTGCACAGACTTCCTCGACTGTACGCTTGCACTAAACCGCAGCTTTCTTGTTTTTCCATGATCTCTGAAAGGGACATTTTGTTTCCAGTGCTCTACAAAGCAGCTTTGCCCCAGATTCTGAGCAGGCTCAAATGTGTGTCAGATCCAGAGCTAAGCACAAATCCCTCTCCTTTCCTCCAACTGGACAAAAGTGAGCTCGACATCTGGGTGACTTTCAGCAGCCTACATAATACTTCTGGCCTCACCAGTAATCCGGTGGCTGCTGCTGATGATTTTCAGAAAAGCCAAACACATGTTTGTCTTCCACAGCCAATAGTTTCCTTTGCACATCAAGAGGAAAAGTTGCCCCAATAAACATCAAGTCCCTATCAGAACTGCCACCTGGGTAATTTTGTTAGAAATGAGTAATCACAAGGTGGCGCCCACATGTTGAGGTGTATTAGGGCATCGTATCACTGACATCGTTGAGCAAGAATATCTGGACTTTAAAACCAAAATATTTAATGTTTAGGTTTTGTGCTTGGCTCTACATCTCTCCTCCAACCGAGAATTCAGAACCGCTGCAGGGTTTGATCAGAACGGTGATAAACATAAGAGACATCGTAAGGAAGAGCGCTGTAGAAGTAGCCAGAACCCTCCTGGAGAGGTTAGAGATACGATTGATGCAGCACCACCACCTTGTACGTTTGAGAGAAAAATGCGTGGGATCAGGGAGCTGCACATGCTCAGAAGTAATCAGTGTGGTTTATTTGTGTATTATTTGTGAAATATGCACCTGTTCAAAGGTTAGTAAAGTGTTTGAACCTTAGAGCATGATCTGTAAGAAAATGGTGTATTAGAGCTAGCCAACGATCAGTAAAGTACTTTAAATATGCAAATATATCAGCTGGAGATGGATCACAGCCCTGCAGAACACTGCCTTTAGCTTGATAGGTAGTATGCTCTAGAACAGGAGTGCACATTACGTCGATTGCGGTGTGAAATGGAAACAATATCAGCCGATCATCCATCCCGTCACAGTTCAGTAAAGTTATCTGCAGATTCACAGATTCGGTTTTCTCTGCTCAATAGCTCGAGACCAGAATGTTCTTAGTAAACAAATAAAACCTATTTTTAATCTGTGTTATGTAGCGGACAAACTACAAAACGTTTTTCTCAAAACAAGTTTCCCTTGGCATTCGCAGAAACACTTTACCGTCTATGAGCAACCCGCTGACATGGAATCACTTAGGGACCGTCTGCAAATTACCAGATCCAAAATATGTTTTACCCAGAATATGCTTCATAACTTCATTCTAAATAACTCTACTACAACCAAAATCAAGCAACACGCCACTCCTCACCTGTATATTGTACTGTACGACTCAGTTTCCATAAAAATTGAAAAATTTCTTCTTGATTATTTGGATCAAAGCTCAATTTCTCCCATAAAAATCACTCTATTTCCACCAAATTCAGTTCACACACAACTGTTCTAATGATTCAATTCAGTGCAAGTCATCAAATTAAACTCACGTTATTACAAAAAATGTAAATAATTAATTATTATGTGTGTTTTGTCAATTCTCAATAAAGTTGAAAACAATTGTTTGTTGATTGATGTTTTACATTTTTGTAGTGGGTAGATCACTTTGACTCCGTCATTTTAAAAGTAGCTCGCAAGCTGAAAAAGTGTGAGCACCCCTGGTCTAAAACGATCAAGTTTACAGTAAAAACCCAGTTTTTCACGTCCATGAGATGCCAGATGTTGGTTAGAACATCTCATTTTAAAAGCCCAACCTTGGAAAATGTGGAGGAGATCTACACTCCATACAAAATCTCTGTTTCTTCTCAACCCAAGTGGCACGGGTAACAAACACACTGTTGATCACTTGAGGCTGGTGTCAGTAGGGAGCAGATTCCTGTCGCCACCGTTGGTACAGTGCTCAACTTTCCAGCAGATATGGCACAATTATTTCTAAATCTATAATAATCAAGCGGCAAGACTTTTGTTAGGGATGGCTAGCAATTTAAAATACAGTTATCTTTCACTTTATCACAGCTTTAATAGTGAGCAGCATATGTACAGTTAAATGAATGGGAGAGGTACTCTTGCCCATCATGCACATATGGCTTTCCAAACTGTTATTAATAAAGTAAAGGTGGGTTATTCACGGTGCATGGAGAATTTATATGCGTGAAAAAATACAGTTAAAAGCTACATCGTACACAATCAGAGAGAAAGTAGGAGGTTGTACTCGAATAACAACTAAATGATCTTTTTCAGTCAGTTAAGTCTCTAAAAAGCTAATGGGTTTTAAACAACAGACACAACAAAACCTAATCATATTAGCATTTTGTAACAGCAGCTCGTCCCATACAAATTCATACTCTTTTATAGCCATTGGATTTTCCACAAATTTTAAACAATTTAATTTTTTCAGAGTGTCAAAATTCGGAACTCAATATTGGCGTGTAACTCATGGACGTGTAACTCATGCTGTTTTCCAGATATAAACCCAATATCATTTCAACTAAATATAACATCACCATACGTTCCATAAATACATTTTATACTTTATGTATTACAACTAATACAGTGATTTTAGGATTAAATCTGTGCATTCAAGTGACTTTTTTTTCAGAGCAGAACAAAAAAAAAACTATTTCATCACTTTCCTGTGGCTCAGTCCATAAAGCAAGGTGTTAGCAATGCAAAAGTCGGTGCAAACTCAGGGAAGCAAGAAATATATTCATAATAAATCATTGTTAGTATCTGACCAGTACAGCCTTATAGAGATACAGATTTTTATTTCTGTTTATAATATTATATATAAGTGGACGCAGAAGGTTGTCATGAACGCAAGAGAATCCAACTATTCGTAGGACTAAAAATGGAAATATTAAATTCTTCTTCTTTTCCTTTCGGCTGTTCCCAGTTTAGGGGTCGCCACATCGAATCATCCTTTTCCACCTAACTCTGTCCTCAGTATCCTCTACTCTTGCACCAACTACCTTCATGTCCTCTTTCAGCACATCCATATATCTTGTCTTTGGTCTTCCTCTTGACCTCTTGCCTGGCATCTCCATCTCCAACATCCTTCTACCAATATAACCACTATCCCTCCTCTGCACATGTCCAAACCATCTCAACCTGGCCTCTCTGACTTTGTCTCCAAAACAACCAACTTGAGCTGTCCCTCTGATGTGCTCGTTCCTAATCTTGTCCATCCTCGTCACTCCTAAACTGAACCTCAACATCCTCATCTCTGCTACTTCCAGCTCTGCCTCTTGTCTCTTCCTCACTGCCACAGTCTCCAACCCATACATCATAGCTGGTCTCACTACTGTTCTGTACACCTTTCCTTTGATTCTTGCTGACACTCTTCTGTCACACAACACCCCTGACACTTTTCTCCACCCACTCCAACCTGCCTGCACTCGTCTCTTCACCTCTTTTCCACACTCCCCGTCACACTGGACTGTTGACCCCAAATACCTAAACTCCTGCACCTTCTTGACCTCAGCCCCCTGTAACCTCACTGTTCTATTTCCCTCCCTCTCGTTCAAACACATGTATTCTGTCTTGCTGCGACTGACTTTCATTCCTCTTCTTTCTAGAGCTGACCTCCAACTTTCCAGGTTTTCCTCCACCTGCTCTCTGCTCTCACTACAAATCACAATGTCATCTGCAAACATCATTGTCCATGGAGATTCCTGTCTGACCTCATCTGTCAACCTGTCCATCACCATAGCAAATAAGAAGGGACTCAAAGCTGATCCTTGATGTAGCCCCACCTCCACTTTGAACTCCTTTGTCTGACCTACAGCACATCTCACTGCTGTCTTACTTCTCTCATACATATCCTGAACTATTCTGACGTACTTCTCTGCCACTCCTGACCTCCTCATACAGGACCATAGCTCCTCTCTCGGCACCCTGTCATACGCTTTTTCTAAATCCACAAAGACGCAGTGCAGCTCCTTCTGACCATCTCTGTACTTCTCCATTAACAATCTCAGAGCAAAAATTGCATCAGTAGTGCTCTTCCTGGGCATGAAGCCATACTGCTGTTCACAAATATCCACTTCCCTTCTTAACCTAGCTTCCACTACTCTTCCCAAAGTTTCATTGTGTGGCTCATCAACTTTATGCCTCTGTAGTTGTTACAACTCTGCACATCACCCTTGTTCTTAAAGATTGGTACTAGGACACTTCTCCTCCATTCCTCAGGCATCTTCTCACTCTCTAAAATCCTGTTGAATAACCTAGACAGGAACTCCACTGCTGTCTCTCCTAGACACTTCCACACCTCCACTGGTATGTCATCTGGACCAACAGCCTTTCCACTCTTCATTCTCCCCAGAGCCTCCTCACCTCATCCTTTCTAATCTTTTCAACTTCCTGCTCTACAATATTCACCTCTTCCTCCCTTCTTTCCCTTTCATTCTCCTCATTCATCAACTCCTCAAAATACTCATTCCATCTTCTCAGCACACTCTCCTCACTTGTTAGCACCTTTCCATCTCTATCTTTAATCACCCTTATCTGTTGCACATCCTTCCCATCTCTGTCTCTCTGTCTCGC
>SRMA01026621.1:0-97459 GCA_007224835.1 Danionella cerebrum | reverse complement strand
ATACTCCTGCCTTTCCTCTTCTCTTTCTGTCGACGAATCCTTCTCCCTCCTCTCCTTCTTCGACAAACAGTAGTCCAATTTCCACCGGCACCCATACTGTTATTTATCTACTTCACAAAATGAACAACAATAATTAAAAGCAAGGTCAAAGTGAATTCTCGTGCTTGAGGCATTTGTTCATTATTAAAGCAAGGAAAATTTAAAACATTATTTTTAGGTTTATTTCCATTTCTTTCAAAGCAGGCTCCCATGCTTTAGGTCACATGTGTCTAACTCAAGGCCGGCGGGCCTCAAGTGGCCTGCCATGTAATCTAATGTGGCCCGCGAGAGCTTAAAAGTTTTGAGAAAAAAAAATACATTTCCCACAATGCCTTTAGCCGCAACGATGTTTCCGCATCCATACTCATGAGTGAAACTGTAGAGCTGCCGTTTCTCACACATTGAACGTAAGACTCACGCATTTGAGTGATCTCTCACATCACACCTCTGATTTCTCACGCTAAAATAAATGTCAAGACGTGAAATGGGCAGAGCTAATAGTTTATCTGTGATCTGTTTCTGGAGCCTGATGATAAAAGATGATGATCGATATGCATCATCTTCAGTCTGTGAGGGTTTTTTTCCCCTAAAGAAATTACAAAAATGGTATTTTTCTTTATTCACTTGGACAGTTTGATCCTTCATTAATGGAGTTATGTGGGTTTTCAGAAGCTGACATAAAACAAAAGGATTTAAATTAGAACAACAAGCATACAATTGTTTCTATGCAACTGAATTGTCACTTGAATAAGTTATAAATTATGAGTCATTTTACATTAAGAAGTAGTTACAGTTACATCCATTATGATAATGTGGCCCTTTGTGAAAATGAGTTTGACAGCCCTGCTTTAGGCACACATAGGATCTTGAGCGCCTCTCTCGGGTGGCCCCCTGCCCTACCCCATTTACATTAGACAGCATTTACATTGGCCAGCCACCCCCTGTGCCCCATTCATCGCCTTCAAGTGATGCACTACATTTAGGAATGGAGTATTTTACTCTTATTTTACATACAAATTCGAGACGTAAGGGACTGGAGGGTGGTACAGTTTCTCCCTCTTTCTTTCACTTTCTCAATTTCAATCTCCTGTATTTACATGTTTTGTGCTCTTAGTCTTTCTGCCTCTCTCTTTTCAATCTATCTGTCTCTTCTATTTCCCTCTCTTTTTCTAAATGATATCTACCTGTCTCTTTTCCTTCATGCTCTCCTTTTCTCCCTTTTTACCTTTTTTCCATCTTCCTCCCTCTTACTCTTACTGTTTTTTTTCTATCTTTACCTCTTCTCTATTTCTCTCTCTAGAAACACCCTTAAGAAAATGGCTCTGATGTGATACTCACTGCTCTTGGGTAGTTTTAGAAGAGCTACTTTTTACTCATACTTTGAGTCGTATTTAGAACAGATACTATTACTCTACTTTCTTTACTTTTTTTTGTCAAGTAATGGTACTTGTACTCGAGTATATTTCAGTACTCTTTACACCACTGGTAGGTATGTACAAACTGCAAAAACTGTACAGTACGAACTGTAACGAACTGCTGCGGTAAGTCCAGGGAGGTATTTTTCCCACTCCTGAATCTTTCCCCCTCACCTTCATCTCTCGTTCACTCCCCCCTTTTCTTTTAACACCCTTCTGTCCTGATGTAATCAATGCATCCATGGGAAAAATAAATAAATAAATACATGAATTCATGGTTTGAGCAGCACTGAGGCCTTCCAGTTAGAAGGTTGTCGGTTTGAGGCTAGGGTTGCGCGATAATGCCCATTGTCATATCGTCCTATCGTCAGCCTGTAAGATCGCCGATACACGATAGTATCGGGGGGGGGGGTATAGTTATTTTGATTTTTTATGTAATTGTTTGCTTATTTATAAGATAATTTATTTACTTATTAGTCTACTTTTCTTTTATTTAAATATTAACGTAATTATTAATTATCACGCGAAATGACACATGGTAAATGAGGACCGTCTATCAAGGAAGATGGAGTTGGTGGGAAAGAAAAATGCCACATCGCCTATTTGGCAATATTTCGGGTTTACAGCAGATGAAAAGGGTGAGCCCGCTGATGTCACGCAGGCAGTTTGCAGACTTTGCTCGAAGGCTGTGCCGGTAAAAGACTCACAAACCACAAACATGTATGTACATTTGCGTGGCCACCACCCTGCTGAGGCTGCTAAACTAGCGCCAAGAGAAGGCACGATTAGCAAAGATCGAAGTCGGCCATCAATCATCGGAGCTTTTGCAAAAAGCACAAAGTACAAAAGAAACAGTGAAAGGTGGGCTCAGTGCACTGCAGCTGTATCGAAGTACATTGCAAAGGAAATGGTCTCCTATCATACAGGCGAGAAAGCAAGCTTTAAAGACCTGCTCCAAACCTTTGATAAACAGTACGAGCTGCCGGGGCGCAAGTACTTCACCGAAACAGCTATCCCAAACTTGTACAATGAAACTAGGGACATCATTGCTAAAGATCTGAAAGCTGCTAACTTTGTTGCTTTGACTACAGACATGTGGTCAAGCATAAACATGACCCCTTATATGTCTGTGACAGTCCATTATATTTCGGAAGATTGGAAGCTAGAAGCAAAATGCCTGGAAACAACATTTATTCCGGAGAATCACACTGCAGAGGTACTGGCTGAGGCGCTGTCAGATGCCGTGCAAGATTGGGACATAGAACAAAGTAAAATTTCATGCATTACAACTGACAACGGGGCCAATATTGTTGCGGCCATACGAAGGCTCGGATGGCCATGGCTGAACTGTTTTGGCCATAACTTAAATGTGGCGGTGAATTATTCACTACAAAAGGAGAAAACAAAAACTGATCGCGCTCTTGGAATCTGTCGCAATATTAACGCGGCAATTTCTCACAGCTGGAAGAGGCGTCAAGAGCTCCGCAAGGCGCAGGAACAGCTAAATTTACCTCAACGTATGCTGATAACGGTACATAAATTATTATATTTCATTTGCTTAATATTTATCTTGTTGCACAACCATCTTAGTGAAAAATAAGAAAAATGACTTCTTTTTTGTCAGACTAGAAATAATACAATACAATCGACGCATAATTCTCATTTAATACGTTGTTATTTTAGGATTGTACAACTCGTTGGGGATCAACATATGCCATGGTAGTAAGAATTCTGGAACAGCTTCCTGCCATCAAAAGGGTTTTTGCTGATGACAAGAGCCGTCGTCGAACACTCCCAAACGTGACCTGGCAGGACATTGCTGTACTAGAGGCTGTCAGGGATGGGTTGAAGCCTGTCGCAGAATTTACTGATATATTATCAGCTGAAAATTACGTGACCGTCTCATCTCTGCTGCCCGTGCTGCAGCTAACAAAGGATATCCTGAAGGAGGAGGAGACTGATGTGGAGATGACAGCAGGAATTAAACGGAGGATTTTGGGGAAACTCGACTCGAAATATGACGACAGTACCCTCCAACTAATGCGTAAAGCTACCCTCCTTGACCCACGCTATAAGGTCGACCACATCGATGCCGCACAACTTGATGCGATCAAATCACAGCTTGAGGTTGAGATGGTGGCATATTGGAATGAAAAAAATATGCCACCTGTACCCATCAGAGTGGAGGAGAAAGAGGAAGAAGAAAAAGATGCGGCAGGTACGTCATCAGGTGAGAAACAGCCGGCTAAGAGGATCAAAACACTGGGTCGTCTTCTTGGCAGAGCAAAGCCGTCTGTGTCCACATCCACACCTGTAGACCAGCGAGCAAAATCTGAAATCACGTCTTACTTACAAGAGGAAGTAATTGATGGTGATGACAAGCCATTGGACTGGTGGAAAGAAAACAGATGCCGTTTTCCATTAATGGCAAACCTGGCAAAAAAATACCTGTGTGTTACCGCAACTAGCACCCCTTCAGAGCGCGTGTTTAGCGCAGCCGGCAACATAATCACTCCACTTCGCAGCCTCCTCAAACCAGAAAAAATTAACCAGCTTGTTTTTTTGGCAAAAAATCTGTAGACGGAAGCAATACTCTTGCATCGTAAACAGTCATATTATTTTAAATCTGTAAGAAATGTAACTAAGATTGCATTATTTTAGTTCTTGGTTATTTAATTTTTTTTTTTGCTTTTTGTTTATTGAAAGGTGTTTGGCTATTAGCGACAAGACTCTTTTAACACTCATAAACACTCTTTTATGTTAAATATGTTAAGCAATTTAGAGTTTGAAATAAACCTTTTCATTTTCTTAGCCGACTGATTATTGTGCATTTATTTTGAATACGCATTTGCGGCTTGCAAGGAATGCATATGACGATTTTTAAAAGAGAGTCACTCCTCTTTGAAAAACGCATTACAAGCGACTTAATAACTAAATTTCCTTTTTTCACAAATTATGTCGCGGCTGCTTGTTATAAAGAGACATTGTACAGTTGTTATTTTAACCATGTTCGTTTTGTTTTAGTGGCATAAAGTGTAAACAACAACAAAATAACACTAATACTATAATATATAAAAATAACACTAATAATATAACTTTTTTTAATATATTCCTCTGGTGTCCGGTGGGTAAAGGTTATGCGACGATGACAGTGTGAAACTATGCAAGGGCCAATTGTACTGATAATAATAATTGCCTAATAATAATAAAAAAACAACAACAAGAAAATGAGCCGTATTATCGTCATTTTTATTAGCTATCGTCCTTATGGCTGACTATCGTCGATAGACGATAGTATCGTCAATCGGCACAACCCTATTTGAGGCTCGCCGGTGACCTTCCTGCAAGGAGTTTGCATGTTCTCCCCATGCTTGCAAGGGTTTCCTCAGGGTACTCAGGTTTTTCCCACAATCCCCAAAACATGGAGTAAGGTTGAGTAATGTCAATTTTTTAAAGGAGTAAATGTGTGAGTGAATGTTGCCCTGCGATGGACTGGCGACCTGTCCAGGGTGTACCCCCGCCTTTCGCCGGTGTGTGTGCTGGAGATGGGCACCAGCAGACCCCCGTGACCCTGAAAGGGAATAAGCGTGTTGGAAAATCAATGAATTCATGGCTTCCATCCAGAGGAAAAAAACACCACATCATATGTTCACTCCCCTGGAGATTACGGAGCACCTCCCCTCCCATGTGGTGGCTGTTAAATAAGACAGAAGAAGGTATATAAAAAAAAACAGCTTGACAAAGCACGAGAGAGAGTTAATAGCAACTGTAGAAGAAGAAAGTTGTTTTCTTTTCATTTAAAATTAATAACCTGTTTTTACAACATGCCACATCAGTGTAATAAAATGCAAATAAAACATATTTGTTTTTCATTACTATTCTCTCTCTCACAATACAGAAGGATGAGGGACGCAATCTCACACAAAGTGCGAACTGATTGTCAAGTCAAGTCTCTCAAGTCACTAAATAAATGGCTCAAGTCCACGCCTCTGATTGACAATGTTCCTAATGCTGAAAATGCAAGAGTGATTGGCGGCAAATTTATTCTGCTGCAAGACAATGACCACAAAAAACAACCAAAGGGATTAATAACTAGCTTCAGCTTAATAAACAAAATGTACTGGAAGTGACGTCCCCCACAGAGTCATCTAGAGTGTCTGGGATTACATGAAGAGACAGAAGCATGTGAGAAAGCTGCATCCACAGAAGATCCGGGGTTAGTTTGGAACAAGCTCCAGCAGAGTTCCTTCAGAAACTGTGTGCAAGCATAACTAGAAGAATTGCTACAACCAAATAATGAGTGGATTTAGATTCTCTGTTGTTCATTCACAAGAATTATGATCTCCGT
The DNA here is from genome assembly GCA_007224835.1 of Danionella cerebrum. NCBI lineage: Eukaryota > Metazoa > Chordata > Actinopteri > Cypriniformes > Danionidae > Danionella > Danionella cerebrum. The sequence continues at coordinate 91,657 of SRMA01026621.1, read as the reverse complement.
TTCTTTCAGAGTTTACATTAACCCAAAACTTCTGCACAGTTCTATTCACGCATTGGACTGAAGCAGTCTGGTGAAGCTGGTGCTGTTTAAAGACGGCTCATATTTTTCAAAAGCAGATGAGGTGCTGCACATGTCGAGATTAAGGGCGATTACGGATTTAATCTGCAGCGGGGAATTCGTGCGTGATTTCCAGAGGAAACACCAGCACAACACTGGGTTTTGTTCAAATAACCAAATCCTTACATCCTCAACAGAATCATGGGAAATAATAAAGTATGTCGTAATAAAACACACCAAAAACATGCAGGTAACTGGCAGTTACACCACTTAAATAAAATGATGCTGTCTGCAAACAGAATACTCACTTTTGAAGTAAATGTTAGAGAAAAGCTAGTTTTATCCCTGGTAAGAAGCGCGGGAAGCAGAGTTGTGTGTCTGACGGTGAACACAAGGTGAAACGTGAACAAATCAATCGCTTTATCTGCTCGTACCCTGAGTCACCACACGAGGGCGCCGCCGAAAAACTTTATTAAAAAAAATTATTCAAGTACATTTCACCTTTATAAAAGCTTTAGGTACATGTTGGTGATGGACAGTAGCATACAAAGTTTATTTAAAAGTGCAGTAAAGCTCAGACACGGAAAGAGAAACATTTGCACCACACCAGTGAAATAAATAAGGGCACGACAGTTGACACAAAACAGTGTTTTAGCAATAACAGTGGTTTAAAACAATAAAAACTGATTAAAAGGCACAATTCCACGCTCCAGAAGTAGTGCAGTCGGGGCTATGTTTTCTTTGTGTGTTTTGTATGAAAAATGTCCACCGTCGTCTCATGACACTCTCTCAAATCATAGTCACAGTACCCGAGAGAAAAGCGCCCCTAGGGGAAGAGAAGAAAAGTAAGCGAAGTTATAGGGTTTGGACTAAAATTTTTCATTCAAACATAGAAATGCGTAATTAAGAACCTTGGGTTTTTTGAAGTAGTCAAGGCCCCTTCCGATCTTAATGATCCAACCGTTGTTAAATCTGCACAGACAAATAAAATAAAAACAGTAAAAATCATATTTACACATCAAACATGGCTGTCCGCTATTGTTATAGACGAACACAAAATAATTACCACCTGTGAAAACACACTTTATTCTGGAAGACTGTAGTGTTCGTAAATATCAAACACGTCTCCCAGTAAATACCAGCCCATTGTTCCTGACCAGATTTCTCAAGCTCCTCCAGATTTGTTGGTCTTCTGGCACAAACTCTGGACTTTAATGAGTCACAGATTTTCTATTGAATTCAAATCTGGGCTTTGAGCTATTTCTTCACCAGAAGTGAGGTCTGCTTTGGGTCATTATCCTGCTACAAGACAACGACCAAACCATGTTTCTCAAAACCGTATAGTTCTTATCTTCAACCCATCATCAAACCCACTGAAACACCCCCACAGCATTATACGGTCACCACAATGTTTCGCTGGGAAAGGTGTTGGGGTTGAATGAGGAGCCTCACAAAGATAACCTATGTTCAGAAAAAAGAAAGCTAAAACAACTCCAGTTCCAGTCTCCATCACTATTCCCAAGGTTGTTCTGAGCTAACTTCTTTTGAAATGGAGTCGCTCTTCCACAACCCCTCGCAGTACTGGGTCTAGTGACTGTCTTTGTTCAGACTCCGCTCAATCCTTCACTGATGCTTTGCCAGTCGGGTCTTTAGAAACCTTTCTCATCAAATGTTTTTGAAATCTTCTGCATCTGATCGTCTTGTTCTCCACTGTGTTGCTCTCTCCTCTTGATAATGCTTCTTACTGCAGCAATCTTTATGTTGAGATTGAATGACGTAGTTTCGTGGGCCAATCAAGTTGCTTCAAGGGAGGGTTATATTCAGAGATTGGCTCTCAGTTCGTCACCTTGAGTTTGCACCTCTGCAGCTTGGCTCCTCATGTACAATAACCTCCGTTCTTGGCCTGTAGTGGCGGCTTGTCGTCTCTTAGATCGATTAAGTGCAAAGATGATTTCAGCTTTATATTTTTATACCTGTGCTTCATATTTCTGTTTTGAAGTGCATGCGTGGTTTTTGTTTATCGGTCCAGTCTTCATTTAATTGAGCGTGTTTCTTTTTCTCTAGAAAAAGATTCTCAGCAGGGCGCTCTTCCTCTGGGTCGACTCCCAAATCCAAGGAAATAGTGCGTCACAAATCTTCTCCGTTTTCTACGTTCTATTAATGTTTATGGCGTTTGTCAAACAGCTCCCTGTGATCAGCCACCACCAGTGTAAACCGCAACATCCAGGATTTTTGTGTTTTACAATTCAGGCCACAACTAAATATTGAGTTGTGCACCTGATCAGACTTTTCAGTCGGCCAACATTTCTAAAAATCCTTTCTTTGTTTTGTTCTTAAGAAATATTCTAATTTCTTGATTTTTAACCCATTTTGAATCGTCAGAGTTCTACCAAATGATTTACATCTAAAATAGGAAACGCTGTGCTATCACCAGATCTGAAGATATCCTGCCAAACAGAAGCTGTAACACAAAACAAATTCTCTGAGTGAGATGGACATGGAGTGTTCCTTTAAAAACACTTTCTTATGTTCCCAGGGAAAGTAAGAACTGACAGAAAAAAAATATGTTCATTCAATGTAAGTCGCGTTGGATAAAAGCGTCTGCCAAATGCATAAATGTAATGTAAATGTTTTGTTAAACTGACTGAATAGTAGACAATGGGGATCATGACCTGCACTGGATTCAAACCAGTATATTCTCCGGGCCTATCCACTGCCCTGACCAGCAACATTCTGAAACCCAGCACCATCAATGTGTAGCTAATAAAGCGACAGAGAACAAGTCGATGAGGTACCGGATCTCTCGGTCATGAATTGTGGCCGAGAACTCAATGTCCAGACAGATATTCTGTGCTTGTAGAGACTGCTTTATTTCTGCCAGAGCAGTGCTTTGATTTGTAGAGATGTCCTGCGAAGAAAGAGAAATCAACTTTGATCAAACAGCCAACATCATCATTTGATTATCTTTAATAAACGCTTACTTTTACCAGATTTCACTCGGTAATGAATCATTTTATGACTCGTTTGTACAAAACCTGAAATTAATGGTAGTTTGAACCGTCTGCTCACATTGGATACTGTGCGGATGAACAACAAATATCACACTACTAAATATTATGTAAAAAGTGCAATAAATGTCAACAATACCATGATGCTGCTTTAGCAACACAGTGAACCCTTGAGGGAGAGCGAGGAATGACACAAGGATGCTGTAATATAAATATATTTCTTGGAATCCATGTTCTTTTCATCTGTTCTATTGCCAAAAAGCACAAAGCTATTGCAAATCAATAAAAAAAGTGGCCAACACAAATAAAAGTGCACAACATTACGGCAAATCAAAAGCACAATGTAAATATTTTGTGTTTTAGATTTGCAGTTGTTCTGGATTCATAATAGCGATGTATGTGCAAAGTCGATTTGTGTTGTACAGAAGTGATCTCTTGGCAAACGTTCACCTCATCCTGTGTGGTCAGCAGATGGATCTTCTTCACCTTACACGGGCTTTTCAACAGCATCTCACAGAAGCGCAGGAAGTTATACAACTGCAAAGCAAAGGCACATTCCAGCTCTTCCTTCACGCTCGTCTGTAAATGCTTGGCTGAGGCGCTAGTACCTGATGGACGTGGCGGATGTAGGGGTCCTCCACCCAGACCTCAGTCAGTCCATCTCTGGTGTACGGTCTGAAGAGGGATTCATAGCTGAAACCGGTGGAGCTGTCGGCTATCTTTATCTGCTCATGGTACTTCCCCTCTGAAAGATTAAAGGATTCATGTGACCTGCAAAGCTCCACTGGAAATCTAATTCTTTTTTATTGGTTTAATATTTTACGTACAGCATACAGTAACAGGGCTGCTATGTGAATGACTCAGTTTATCATCATAATGTGTGTTTCTGCTCTGCTTTATCCAGGTAGTGTTTAACCAAATCTACAAGAAAGAAATGGTCCTCGTTACGATCTCTTTAGAGAGTTTGTAGAACGTGAACATCAGAAAAACTGTCATTTATAGATCTATGTGTTATATTGCAGCCATTTTCCTTATTAATGTACACACAGCTGCCTGTAGTGACAGAAAATTGTTACATTTATTATTGAAACATCACACGGTCCTCAGTATTCAGAGCCTTTGCTCAGTATTTAGTGGAAGAACCATTTTATAGAATACGGCCATGAGCGTTTTTTTGGGAAAAGATGAAACATGTTTTTCTCACTTAGATTTGGGAGCCTCTGCAGATCCGTCAGGTTGGGTCGATCATGTTCGGGGACAGCTAGTTTTAAGTCTCTACAGGATTTAAGACTAACGGCTTTGGCTCGGCCATTCACTAACAGTCACAGAGTTGTGAGGCCACTCCTTTATTTTAACGCGGTGTTTAGTGTATACTTAGTGTACCTCCCTTGTTTGTAACCAAACGTCCTGTCCCTGCAGTGCTGCCACCCTCATGCTTCACCTCTGTGACTGTTATATATTTTTAAAATGTTAAACAATAGCATCTCATTAGTTGTGTTATACTACCATCTAGTGGTTATTTAGAGACATAGCGTGTATTTTTTAACTTTAGTTCTTATTATTCTTCTTATACTATCACTTTATTTAGACGTATATACTTCCTACATTTTAGTGTTTTACAAGTTAAAGGTACTGCTAAATGGGTTTATTGTTGAGAGGGAGGAAAAGAAAACCTTAGAGCACACGTCATGCTCCAGTAACGCCCCGTTTAGGTGAGACTGCCTCTCACTCGGCTCTCTGCTCCCCCTCTTCTTCTCGCTTGCCACGTTCTTCTTCTACGCTCTCATGATACCATGTGCGTAAGATCTGTGTTCCTCTCAAACTGTCAAACCAGTGTTTTCTTATCAATAGAGAAGGTATTTTATTACCATAACAGGACTATAGTGGACAGAATTAAGGCTAAAACGTTTCTTCAGACCAGAGAATCTTACTTCTCTCAATCTTGGAGTCCTTCAGGGGTTTTTAGCAAACTTCATGCAAGCCTTCATGTGTTCATCTAGGAAGAGTTCTGGTCGTCCCAAACATCTTCATTTTATGATTCTGGAAGCTTAAAAATGTACATTTGCCTCATATTAAGCAATCAAAAAATTTCACAGACCTGACCTCCAAACTGGTGGCTTAAGACGCACCACATGACCCAATATCACAGGATAAAGTTCCTCCAGTCAGTAAGTTTCAGTCGGAGCAGGAGCTTCCACTTTCGCATCGCCGGACGCAATCTCATTCAATGGAATGCTTTGAATAGTGTGACCAGGCGTTTACATATATCGAGTCACAGCATAAGGCCTTAAAACTTAGAACCACGTGATGTTTTCCTTTTATTAAACTGTGTTTTTCCATCAGTATGGGGTGCTGTGTGTACATTAAAGAGGAAAATAAACATCAACGATTTGAGAAAATGGCTGCAATATAACAAACAGGTTTTCAAGGCAGTCTGAATACTTTTGTGTTCGAGTATGTACCGACAGGTCAGTAAGTATTTGATCCCTCTGTGATTTTGCAAGTTCTTCTAAATGATAGACGGGTTTTAAGTACAGGAGCTATTCTTGACAATTACAGAGGTAAAAAATTCCTGTAGGTCTTCACCAGGTTTGCACACACTGGTTTTTGCCCACTCCTTTACAGACGTTCTCTACATCTGTCAGGTTTCAGGGCTGTTTCTGAGTAACAGAAGTTCAGCTCCCTCTGGGGATTTTTCTATTGGATTGAAAATACAACTGACCTTCTTTCAGTTTGTTCACGTGCTCTTTGATCTGTTCTGCTCGGTCCATGTAGCCCTTGATTTTGTCTCTGTAGTGGGTCTTCTTCGTTTCATCCTTTACAGCTATTTAAAAAGGAGTAAGCATTTTGAAAATACACCTTAAAGCTTAGTAGACCGTAATATTGATAACATATCATGTTTAACCTCTCAGAGCATCAAGCAGAAGCTGGATGCCTTCCTGATAGCAGACTAGAGCCTCCTGAAAGCGGGAAGAGTGGTCGAGCTGCACGGCGCGACTCAGCACCGACACAGCGGAGCTCTCCAGCCCGGGCAGCACCTCCAGAGCCATGGCCACCGCTCGATAACTGAGGACAACGCTAAGCCGACTCTCGCTTGTAACCAGCGAGTGGTTTGTAACCAACGTATCCAGCACCAATCATCAAGAAACCTATTTGATCAAATATACACTAGTACGTAAACTTTAAAAATAAAGAAGAAAACTCGATACGGAATGTTTGACCACTTCCTGTAGGAACCAAAGCAAACAAAGTTTAGGGTGGCCCGTGTCGGTATTCTAGACGGACCAACTTCCGGCTACACAATAGCTGTGTCCCAATCCAAAAGTGTGCTTATTTTTCTTTAAGTGATTCTTTTATAATTATGTTTTGTGTGTAATAAATTTGTAAGATAACTCTAAGTTCTTTCGTTGCTTAAATTATTTTCTATTTTTTAGGGTTTATTTATAATTGTTCCATTTCTTTCTTTTTGTCTTTTTTATTTTGTATTCAAACATTCTCTTTATTTTCGTTTTGGTTGCATTGGTCACTTTTCCCTGTGGTTTTTTTTTCTATTTTATGTTGTGTGTAATTTAAACAATTATGACGTTCTAGCTTCATTCTGTTTTCATAAGTTTTATAAACTCTTTCGTCTGCTTCTTAAAACATAATTGCACCCACCAGTATTTATTTAACATTTATTTGGCAGCGTATGTTAATGTTTACATTGTATGTAAAATAAAAATGTTTTACAATTCGCCTATCTCTACCAGCATTTAAAGCTTGATTATACTGCCCTTTATTTAATCAAAACGTGCTACTTGCATGTAAATACAAATTCAAGAGTGTTTTGTGTTTTTTTTTTTATTCAACAATTGTACAATTTACAGGAATGTAAATCTCCATTATAAACATAACGAATTGTACAAATTCCATCAATGCAGGTGTTTTTACACAAAACATAAACAAGAGTCGCATCATCACATTTTGCCAGGGAAGTACAGATTTACAAAAAGATATCAAAGTGTTTACAAATAGTCACAGTTTTTGTTGCCTTTTGATTAAAGGAATGCTTAATCGAATTGACATATTGCTTGACCTCATTGTTAAAAGCAATAAAAGATGTTTTGGAATGTGCAAATTTATGAATGAAATATTTTGCTAAAAGAATAATGAGATTAATAATGAAAGTTTCATTAGATATAGTCTTAGATCTGTTGAGGCCAAAAAGAACGTCCTTCCAAAATAAGTTGAAACCACTCTCAATTTTTTCTGCAATAAAATTACAAATGTCAGACCAGAAACTTTGGACAAAGGGACAGTGCCAGAACAGATGGGTAACTGTTTCAATATTCACAGAACAAAAAGTGCACCTTACATCAATATCCTTTTTAAAAATTTTTACAATATGATCATTTGACAGGAAGAGTGTTTTGTGTTCATTCTGATAAGGAAAAAATGCAGCATTGTGGGATATCTGAGGCCAAGAAGGATGGTCGTGATACAGCCTCAGAATTCATACATCACCCTTGTATGAAAGTTAACTTTCTCCAGATATTTCAAGAATTAAAACACGAATTGAGGCATCTTCTTTATAAAACTACACTTAGGGTTAGGGTAAATGAATAATTTTAAACTAAATTTTAAAATTTAATTGTTGATAGACATAAACAAACTATACAAAGCTCTCTAGCTGTCTTTTCAACAGACATTGAAACTTTATAATCAAGGAAGTAAAATTTTAATCAGAAACATTTTCTTATAAATAATTCAGACAAAATATGTATTACATAAGCACTGTATAAAAAGAGAAATAGTACATCATTTTTCGGTTAGAAAATGTTTTCTTCATCGGTGTGAACTGCTTCAGAGTCTGAGGTCTGAAGACTGTATCTATCATGGAGGCCGTACCAATGCAGGGCTTTGCTGCAGACTGCATGAAGGGTGCTTGAGTTCTGCTGATGAGCACACCTCGGAGTCACCAAACGGGCTTGAGGACTTATGAGCAAGTCTATGAGACTGCTTCTAGACTGAGTATTAGGACAGAGCCAAACAGTTTTAAGACAAAGGTCAATCAAAGATTTGTTTGAATATTAGTGAATATCACAGAATATTTTCCCTCTTGTCCGAGCAGTTTTTCTAGTTGGTTCATAAAGAGTCAACGATGACCATAAACAACATCTGAACATGTGAACGAAAAGCTGGCCAGGCCGCTCCAGCAGCTTTAACGGTCGGTTTTATTCTCTGTTATGTGGGTGTAGTAGGGGGTGTTCTTTTAATGTACAGGTTTTAAGAGTTGGGTGGAGTCGTATTTAGCGAGGAAGCATTTTATAGCTTAAATGGCTGAGAAGATTGAGTGAGAGTAGAGGACAGATGTGGTCAGAGCTGCTGTGGTGAGGAAACCAAAGACTGCTTTCTGACCAGTACCACAGTAACAGCATACTTCCAATTCTTCCTCCAAACCTCAGACCAGCTTGGCCATTTCCTCTCGCCAACTGTCCAGAGCGTCCTGCAGCTCGGGTATGAATGGAGGTTGGTGGAGTTCATTCAGCAGTTCTGTGTACAGCTGTAACGATGGAATGTAATTCATGACCATGTCTTTGTGGCGGATCTTTTTAATTTCCGTGAAATAGCATCCTTAGTAAATCTGTGGTTGTGAGAGCTGCAGCATACCTGTAATTGTCTGCAAACTGCAGCCATAAGACTGAAACCTTCCGAAATAGATTTTCAAAAGCAAAAAAATATTAGCTGCTTGGAATGAAAGATGAATATTTATTATATATATATAAAGATATTATTAAGTATGATGGCGAGGAAGACATGGAACCATTAGTAGTGGGATAAATATTAAGCCTCATTATCTCAATAGTGAATCACTGTAAAAAATGTGAAGCAGTAAAAACTCACATTTCTGCTTTACCAATGATTTATTTATTTTTAAATGCAAGTATAAAATGAACAAACATCTTTATTTCATTTTAAAAAGCAGCTGTCATGTATTTTTTTCTCTGCAGTGTGTAACAGCTCTGTGTTGCAGGAACATCTTGTTTGAGTTTTAAATGTGAACGATAACGGCCGAATGAAATTTTTAGCTAGAACACTGTCGCACAAACAGACTACGAGCTTCCCACCAGTTTCATGCTGAAATCTGGGAACTCCTCTCCAAAAAATCAAACCAGTAGCTTTTAGCTTGTGCCTGTCACATAACTATAATTATGTTGGCTTGCTTGCAAAGCCAACATATTGTTATCTCTCTTAAACTTATTATTCTTCTTCTTCTTCTTCTTCTTCTTCTTAGAACAAAAAAACTACCGTCAACTCCTCCTAGCCCGTTCGAGCTACAGTCACGAAACTTTCCACACACCTCAAAGCTGTTATGTAGTTTGTTGCTATGTCTTTTCGGAACGATTTGACCAGCGGTTTCCGTAAAAATCGCGAATTTCGGCCCAAAAATCGCTCAAGTCATTCCCTATGGGGGCCCTAGAGTGGTGATGTCATCGCTCACTCTAACTTTGAGCAAGCTCAGTCTTGTTGCTACTTGCACTGTTTTCTCAACTAAAAATTAACCTTTACACACACATTTTATATCTAAATGATAGAGATTTTTGTCCTCTTTCAGTTGGTGCTGTTTTCATTTTTAAAAAAACACACGGTTTTTACTCCAGGTGGCCTAAACCACAACGAGTGCACATAATTGCTCCATTCACCTCCATTCAAAAATTCTGGTGGATTCTGTTTAAAATCTCAATCGCAGGCTATTTTTAACTCGCCATAAATCATTCACACTTTATCACAGCTTCACAAAATTTACACCATTCTCTTCCTTAAAATCTTGGGATTCTAACAGTAAAAGAAATATTTCAATACCTCTGGTCATTCTTTCGTAATCCTTATTTGTTTGGAGGTATGGATTTCTCAGAAATGAGCAGTTGCACAGAATCAAATGAAGGCTTTTTCTAGCTCGCCATAATTTTTTTATTTCTAATCAAACCTTCATAAAATTTACAGCATTCTCTTCGTTAGGGTCTTCTGCTTCTGACAAAGAAAGAATCATTTCGATATGTCTTACGGTTCTTCTATAATCTTTATTTGTTTGAGGCATGGAAATCAGATTTTCTCCAGCAGATTTGCCATCGTTTAAAAATCTGACAGTTGAATTTCCAGCTGCAGCTGACTCGTTTGAAAATCTGGCAGTTGATAACTCCAGGTGCAAGCTGATTTCAAATAAGTAGGTCAAAGGTGTCTCATTGACTTTCAATGGCCCATTGAAATGAATGAAGCATGAACCCCATAGATCCTATTGTAAAAGAGCTTCTGTAATTGATTGACACTGGAAAGTCATACCAGCATTAAGGAAGCAAATTACTTATCCAGCCAATCATTGCTTGTGAATTAACATAAATTAATTAAGCCACACCCACTTTTTGACATAACTTTCAATGTCAAATATCTTCTAAACGGAACACAGTAGAGACATGGGGGTTGCTTTATATTATTCTAAATGAAAAGTAGATTACAACATGATGTCACTAACTCCTCCATAGCAACCAAATTGTTTACCATAGCAACTATATTGCCACATCTCTATCTTAGCTTAGGAAAATGCTAGAGACTTGGGGGCTGGTAAGCTTCACCCATACTGACAGCTGAAACATATTATGTTAATGACACCTCCATAGCAACCAGACTGGTTACCATAGCAACCAATATGGCATGTCTCTATCTCAGCTCAGGAAAATCATAGAGAGATGGGGATTGCTGTATTTTACCCGTATAGATATGGGGAGCAATATATTAGGTCAGCGACCCCTCCATAGCAACCAAACTGGTTACCATAGCAACCAATATGGCGCAGCTCTATCTCAGCTTTGGAAAGTCATAGAGACATGGGGTTGATGTATTGACATGGGGAACAATGTGTTAGGTCACTGACCCCTCCATAGCAACCAGACTGGTTACCATAGCAACCAATTTTGCATGTACCTATCTCAGCTCAGGAAAATCATAGAGACATGGGGGTTGCTGTAATTTACTCGTATTCATATGGGGAACAATATATTAGGTCAGCGACCCCTCCATAGCAACCACACTGTTACCATAGCAACCAATATGGCGTATCTCTATCTCAGCTTACGAAAGTCATAGAGACATGGGGGTTGGTGTATTTTACTCGTGTTGACATGGGGAACAATATGTTAGGTCACTGACCCCTCCATAGCAACCAGACTGGTTACCATAGCAACCAATTTTGCATGTACCTATCTCAGCTTATGAGAATCATAGAGACATGGGGGTTGGATTATGTTATTGTTGCGGAATTGACAACATTTTAAAAAATAGGTATTAACGGTACCAACGCAAGCCAACATCGAAGTTTGCGTGCAAACTTTAAAATCTAGTCTCATATAAAGCTTGTTTATGTCAGCAATGGACGACATGCATAGAGCCTCGTGGTGCACTCCCTTTCAGAAATTGTACATATTTCCTATTTTCGGTCTTCCTGTGGCTTAATTTTAAACCCCTTGTGCATGGTGCCAATGATCTATACTGTACTGAGACCATTTAACCCTTGTCCATTGTTCCAATTCACTACCTTTGCTGTTGTTCATACCATCTATCCAAACATATATCAGATCAATCAAATTTGTTGATCTACCTCAGTTCTAATGAAAACTACTAAAATTACATGATTTTACTGATTCTGGAAGAAAAATATTCATTTCTAGTACGAAAAATATATGTGGCCTGGATTTGTTTTTGTCAAATATTATTAACAACATTTGTGTTGATGGGTTTTAGTTTTTGTGTAGCACCAGATTTGCATTTTTTTCTCACTCAGTTATTATTCATGGCAGTTTTTTGGCCCATGGGCTTCCATTATAACAACCTTTTTAGATTGTAAAGCCATGACACCAACTAATCATGCATTCCTGATTGTTGGTGCGCATTGCTGTTAGGAAGTAGTAACATTTGAGATTTTACTGTTGATCACCATTTAGAACCATCAACCCTTGAGATACGCCTGAGCAAAATAGCTGTGTTTCTGATTGCTTTATGAAGTTATCTGGAGTACAAGAGCATGTTACAGTGTGTGTGGGGAGGGGAGGGGGGGGGGGTTGCACAGCGCATGTGTGAGAGTATATTTTGAATCAGATTTCTGAACATAATTGATATTGAACCAAAATGCAACAATGGTGAAAAGTACGCAAATGAATAGTCAAATGAACAGTACAAAAGTTAAGAACAAACTATTAAATGATTGAACAAACTGTTTAGTGTGTTGGGTGCTAATGTGTGTTCAGTCGTTCCTGGCAGCGAGTCACCTGATGGTCTTTAAAAAGATGTTCACCACACTTCTTTCCCTTTCATTCTCCTCATTCATCAACTCCTCAAAATACTCCTTCCATCTTCTCAGCACACTCTCCTCACTTGTTAGCACCTTTCCATCTCTATCTTTAATCACCCTTATCTGTTGCACATCCTTCCCATCTCTGTCTCTCTGTCTCGCTAATCTATACAATTCCTTCTCGCCTTCCCTCGTGTCTAACCTGGCATACAACTCATCATATGCTTTCTGTTTGGCCTTTGCCACCTCCCTCTTCACTCTGCGCTGCGATTCCTTGTAGTCCTGTCTACTTTCTTCAGTCCTTTCAATGTCCCACTTCTTTTTAGCGAGTCTCTTCCTCTGGATGATGTCCTGTACTTCCTCATTCCACCACCATGTTTCTTTATCTTCTTTCCTCCTTCCAGCTGACACACCTAGCACCGTTCTCCCTGTCTCCCTGATCCCTTCTGCTGTAGTTTCCCAGTCATCTGGAAGCTCTTCCTGGCCACCCAAAGCCTGTCTCAGCTTCTGTCTGAATTCCTCACAATATTCTTCCTTTTTCAACTTCCACCACTTGGTCTTCTTTTCAATCTTTCGTCTTCTCTTCTTCCTGACCACCAGAAACATCCTACACATCACCATCCGATGCTGTCTGGCTACACTCTCTCCTACCACTACTTTACAGTCTCTGATCTCTCTCAGATTGGCTAGTCTACAAAGGATGTAGTCTACCTGCGTACTCCTACCTCCACTCCTCATCACCTCTGTTGCCCTCGCCAACATGCCCGTTGAAATCTGCTCCCACTACTACTCTCTCTCCTCTGGGAACACTCTCAATCACCTCATCCAACTCACTCCAAAATCTCTCCTTCTCTTCCAACTTACAGCCTACTGGTGGAGCATAACCACTCACTACATTCAACATCACCCCTTCAATCTCTAACTTCAAACTGATCACCCTGTCTGACTCTCTTTTCACCTCTAAAACATTCCTCACAAACTCCTCCTTCAGGATCACTCCTACCCCATTTCTCTTCCTATCCACACCATTGTAAAATAGTTTGTATCCCCCTCCAATACTACGCACTTTGCTACCCTTCCACCTGGTTTCCTCCACACACAGAATATCTACCTTCCTTCTCTTCATCATGTCCACCAGCTCCCTACCCTTCCCTGTCATTGTACCAACGTTAAGAGTCCCAATTCTCAGAACTATACTCCTGCCTTTTCTCCTCTGTCTCTGTGTACGAATCCTTCTCCCTCCTCTCCTTCTTCGACCAACAGTAGTCCAATTTCCACCGGCACCCTGTAAATCAACAGCACCGGAGGCGGTCGTTGTTAACCCGGGCTTCGACCGATCCGGTATGTTTCACGCCGGATGGCCTTTCTGAAGCAATCCTCTCTATTTATTCAGGCTTGGGACCGGCATGGCACAGAAGTCACTGGCTTGAAACCCCTGTGGCTAGATTATTCATTAAATAAATAAATCAATCAATCACCCAAACAGAACCTATAAACAAAACACTGGAGCTAATACTCAGAAAATAAAGTGATCATTGTAGCATTGTCTCTCCATCGTACTAACTCTCTCTTAGTGAAACCTCCCTCCAAAGCTCTATCAAATCTGACTCTCACCAGCCTCATCGTCTTGTATACTCCAGACCATAGACTGTAAAAAAAATATGGACGACGTGACACCTTGTGAAGAGAACCACAAGTTACTGAAGAAGCTCATAGATGGAATCGTATTGTTGTGGAAGATGCATCAGGTGATATCCAAGTTTCACAGAATTCATGCAAAAGAAAACCAGAATAATCCCATCCAGAAGAAAAACCTCCAAGGTGAGTGAAGACTTTAGTGCAAAAGTCACCATTAAAGATTCCGACTCAGAGCAAACAACTTTAAACAAAATGTGTCATGTCTCATCTGTGCGGATGAAAATCAGAGCATTGAACAATGTTTTGAGTTTATAAAGGAATCCGTCACAAACAAGAAAAGGTTTATCCAGTAAAATGGTCTCTGTTTTGTTCCTTGTTCTAAAAAAGGACATATTTTTAAAAACTGTAGAAGAAAACATGAATGTAGAGCATGAATGTAATCATCCTACATGTTTACACGAAGAAAGAGTTCTTTAGGAGCAAGTGGAGAGAAGATCGTCCCAAGCAAGTCCGGATGCTCTTAAAGTAGTGCCTACAGCCAAAAACCCACTGAGGGAAATTCTTACATATGCTTTAATGGACACACAAAGTGATTCAACCTTTATCTTGGAAGATCTTCTTGAAGAGCTGAAAGTGAATGTGCAACCATTTCAATTGAAACTCAGCACAATGACTTCTCCAAACACAGTTTTAGCAGGTAAGAAGGTTGGTAGTCTTCTAGTAAGTGGTATTCACAGTTTATTCACAGTACAAGTCTGTTAAGCTACAACAATCCTACATAAGAGATTTCGTACCAGTCGACAGCTCCTACATACCCATCAAAGGAACTGCACAGCAGTGGCCTCATTTGAAACATTTGAGAAGCCAAATGCTTCCTCTCAGGATTGCAAAGTTAGACTTCTTTATGGGTTTGATTTTCCTTCAGCTTTAGCTCCTCTGGAAGTTGTAATTGGAGGAGAAAACGAACCATGCATATCCTAATTCTAATCCACACTTGGACAGACAGGGAAATCAAAGTTTTTCTCACAGAGTAGCAGTAAAGGAAATCACTGTTCCAACATCTAATGAGAGTTTGGATTCAGACTTTAATGACAGTAGGAATGAGGAGCAAAGTGTGTCTCAGGAGGATGTATGTTTCATACAGTATCTAAGTGAGAACATTAAACAGAATGAGAATGGACATTACGAGCCTCCTTTGCCGTTTAAGCAAAACAGTCGACCTTCTCTACCTAACAATAAAAGGTTTACAGTTGTACATTTACAGCACTTGAAGACAAACTCAAGACCAACAGTACTCTGATCACTATAATATCTTTATGAAAGAAATCATAAGTAAAGGAGATGCTGAACTGGCCCCTACGATATCAGAAAGAGAAACGGTATGGTGCATTCCCCATCACAGAAGCCATGTTCAAAGCTACTCTCATTTCAGAATTAGAACTGCTCTCTTCTGTATTCTGTGTGCACTTCATCTCTTTCTCTCTCTGAAAGCTGGCTGCCTTCTTATACACCTACATTGGGGATTAGCCTGATTGCTAGCTAATTAGCAATGAGGTGCTCTCAATTAGCTCCAAACCCCCATACTATCAAACTTGACATCTTTACGTGATCATTCATCCTGCATACATTTAAATCATACATCATTCAAATTACTTCATCAATTAATGTCCAATATAATAGCGACACCATCACATATATGATAGCAGCACTTTGGATTTACCGAGCCAGCCATATGAGACACACTTGATCTCCACAGATGTGAACCATGTGAAAACTCTACAAAACCAACAGATGGCAGTCAATTCATGGTGTTTTTAAAACTTATATTTAACACTGTGTGTGCAAAAACACAGGCACCTCTGTTCGCTGTTCAAACAGGAAATGTCTGCATGTAAGCCACAACAGCAAGTAAACAGCAACGTCTTTGTAAACAAATGAGTGACAGATTGTTACAATAAAAACAAACCCCACCTCCTAAACAAAAAGAACCCCCTCTGTTTACACTGTCCACACAGACACCGGCTATGTGTGGATTGAAAGTGTAACCTCTAAGCTCAATATCAGCTCGATTTTTCCTTCTTTTCTAACGATGATGCTTTATGATGATCCATTTCATGCTTTTTTCCCCACTGAAATTGCATTAATGTTAACAAGATCTTTCCTTAGAGTCGAGGAAATTAATCCGTTCCAGGGTGGCTCGATGCAAGTTTAACATGTAAATCCGTGCAATGGCTATCAAAAACAACAGTTCAAGTTGCTTATTACATTAATACATTGTTAATGTAATAAATGATAATAAAACAGAATAAAACACAAGCAAAATACGTAATATGTACACAAATGTGAAACCTTACCTTGAGTGAAGCGATGTGTCGGAGGAGGTAGAACTGATGGCAGAAAACATTATGGCACTACGTATAAAATAACTTTCTTGATATATTTCAGGAATTACGAGCACAAACACGGTTTAAAGCAAAAGCATAAAGAATACCGAGCATGTGAGAAGGGATGGAGAGGGAGCTTCTGAGAACGCGTCACTGGGTTTTTCTAACTTGCGCTACAGAACAGCACTTTCCACTTTTATAAACGTTATTTCTTTTACGACACCTTGACTCTAACATTTTTTTATAGTACATTATTTTTAAAACTGATTTAAAGTGTTTTAAAGCGAATCAGCCCCTTTTAGCACTGTCTGCAATGGGAGAATGGAGCGCCAGGACCCGGAAGCGCAGCACGACATCACATTTCCCGTGAGACCTTTCATATCTCGAACATTTCGTAGCTCGAAGCATTACTGTATATTAAATCAGAAGTCACATCCAATGTTCAGTGTAATGCTGCTAGCAAAGCTCCTCACGAATAGCAGAGGGCAGCATCACACAGCCTACAGCACTGCATTCACTGACCAGCAGAGCATCTGCTCACTTTACTCAGTCCAGCTCCTCTGTCTTCCTGTTTTCTTTGGCAGCCGTCGGCAGATCAGCAGCAGTCGTGATGCGGAAATGATGATGGACAGTGGTCAGGATGGTAGTGGCTGTCAGACATGTTTAGAGAAACGTCTTTCCCCTTCCTATTTCTTTTTTCTTCCAACCACAAAAGTTTGTTCTGCTAAATGCATGAAAGTTAGGCAGTCTGCTACAGTGATATTATGGACTTTCTTGTGCATTCATCATTTACTCAAGGGATAATTACACCGCCACAAAGTTGTTCCCCATTTTCAGGCTTTATTCATAGAAACGCTGGCAAACACTGTGTCTAATGTGCGTACAAAATAGCAGTTAATAGCAGCTATGGTCAATTAACACCATTGAAAAAACATGTCCTCTTGGGAGATTTTCCTTCCCCATTCAAGTGCAAAAGGCTATTAAAAGTTTTGAGAACCAGTGAACTTGGTCAAATAACAGGCCTACTGTACCATTAATAACCACATTTGGGCATGACCATGTGTTTTTCTAACCATGCCATGATGGTATTTGGGTTGTGTCAGAGTAGAAAATGAAAACCAGCAGCACCTGGAGAGGTAAGAACAAGAGGTGGGTGAACGATGGTAGAATCCAAGTACCGGGGCGCCGCCCAACAGAGAGAACATTTTTAGCCAAACCATCAAAATCAAAAAGCTGGAATGAAAAGGCACTCCTCATGGATAGCAGCAAGCAAGAAGTTTGCCACCTTAACAGCACTCAACATTCTTCTGTATTATTCTGTTTAAAACAGATCTGACCCCCACTGCTCATAAGTTTACTAACTGAGGGTTACTAATGTTGCAGAGGATTCCGTTTTTTGGAAACATTAGAGAGGGATTTTGTCCCATACTTCTTTCCAGCAAGAGTTGAGGCTGATCTTTAGCAACTGTAACCTTCTGCTCTATCCTTAGACTGTGGCTTTCCGGTATCTCAAAAAGGTTATGGGTTCAAAGCTCAGGGAAAGCCAGACCTGACCAAATGTGTTAATTCCCTGAAATCTTGCTTTGGATGGTCTCTAGCCAGGGTACTCAATGTGTGGACTCTGGTCTGTATCCAGACCCTGACACGGTTAAATTTGGACCGACACCAAAACCAACTCGCTCCTTTAATCATAATCCAAATTAGTTTTCAATTGAGCATCCAATTGTGATTCTGTGATATATACCTTTGAAAATGTTAGTTTTATGCCGCATATAATCAGTCCCACCCAAGCCCATGTGTCCGTTTAACCAACTCATCAAACAACCAATCACATTTTTTTTTCTTGGTGTGGGAAAATCAACCAAAGCAACTGACATGCGAATGGCTTATTTATTCTTAAGGTAACAAAAGAAATCAAAAACAATAGGGAAATCTCAGATGAACTAACATTAAACACAATAAAGAAAACAAGAACAAAAGGAAAACAAGACACAGGAGGAAGATAATTAACGAAAGCTGAGTGCATGACAAAGGTGGAGGAAGGTAAACAAACACAGAGCTAACCGTGAGCGTGTGGAGGAATACAGGAGAGCGCACAGGGTGAAATTGAGCGAGGGAAATAAATGGGGGGACAGAGAAAAGAGAGAGTACAGAGAGCAAGCGCTGAAAAGCCAGGCACCGCGGCAGCACAAGAGCAACAGTTCAGTCTAGGAGGGTGGGTCCCCACATAAGGCCAGAAGGCATGGCTCCCCCTGACAATCTCAAAGTTTACACAGAGTTCAGGTGGGAGCAGGAAGGAGTATCCTGGGCATCATAGATTTTATCACCAAGGAACCATTTGTCTCTAAACACAGTTAAGCTACCACTATATACGGTAACTGAAACCCACCACCTTGGCTACATCCCACGACACCAAAAAGTCTGAAAGAAACAGAGTCATAGTAGAGGACCATCGGGGGCTAGAACCAGCAAAACCAGTATAATGAGCTGTGTAATGCACATTTCTCATAAATTAGCTTTATTTTTTTTCTAGTGAATTATTGTTTGTTATTTTGAAGCTTTCGGCACATAATGATGTAAATTCATCATAAAAAAAGTTACAATAGATTAAATTTTAGTCATACATCTGTGTTCTCTTGCAGAAAGCAAGCATTTAGAGTTCACATCCTAACTGCATGTGGTGTTTTTGTGGGCATTCTATATGTGGTAAGTTTAAGCACTTTTTTTGGTCACCATCACAGTTTCCGTCTCTGAGCAATGTTCTAAATACATTCACGAACATTTATACCATGATAGCGAATGAATGTGTTATGATTAGGAACTGAGTTTCATTCAGCTGTGTAAATACTCTCGATTAGTAAAAGAAAAGTGCATGTAAACAATACAGAAAGTCATGAAACAAAAGTACAAGTGGCAATAAGAGAATAGCTGAGAGAGAAAAAACAGCAACCTAGCCGTAGAGATTTGTATTTATCTGGAGACTCATAAAATACAGAAACAGAGCTATATTCGTCACTCTGAGCTGCCATTGACGTCAGGACCGAACTGGAGGGTGCACGGCTCACTCACAAGTGAAGTTTGGTTTTTTTGTAATGTCATTTTTCTGTGCGTCCAGAGTTCGTCACAAAGCATTTATGGCTTCTGTGAAAAAAAAAAAATCATTACCATGTCCTGAGCCAGCAGGGAGTTTCAGCAGAGTTTTTTTTTTTTTACCCACTGTAAAATCCTTGAGTGCATCACATGTATCTAGCTCTTACTTTCTTTCATTAATGTCTTGCTCTTTGCCAGGGTGCGCTTGTTGACAAATTAAGATGTGTAATTTCTGTTAAAAGCATGCTGTGCCGCTGCACCGATCGTTCCTCATGCACACAGACGCATACTCTCAGTGTATAATAAGCACTGCAACATTGTGGTTTGCATTTCCCCATGTGCAATCGTGGAGAAGCCACATGAAAAGGCCGTGGCATTAAAGGACAAGCCTTGGCTGGGAGGGATTCTGTCATGCAACAAGAGTGTGTTTTTCACTTCTTTCCCTTCGTTTTCGAGAATTTCCCCTCACCATTAGAAAGAGTAACCACACATGAGACCTTTAATGGTTTTTGCCACCAGATTGAAAATTGCAAGAATGCGGTGCTTTGGATACTCTCCGAGACTTCAATTAAGGCTTAACTAGACATGACAGATCTTTTGGATTATAGGAGGAGCAGGTTTACAAGTGTGCATGTGTTTTCACAGGCTTGTAATCAGTGGTTTAATACAACTGAATGATGAAACTTGAACACTACGCTACGTTTTCTTGCTATTTCATTTACGTTCATTTAAATGTTTCACCATCAGACAGTGTTCTTTTCTTCGTATGCTTGGTTTTTGAGTCTATGAACATAGAGTTGATGTGCCTTACCAAAAAGCTCCAGTTTGGTCTCATCTGTCCAAAGGAGTCCAGTCTCGCTTTTTATGACTTCTTTCCAGCAGTGGTGTCCTCCTTGGTCGTCTCCCATGAAGTCCACTTTGGCTCAAACAATGACAAATGGTGCGATCTGACACTGATGTACCTTGGCCTTGGAGTTCACCTTTATTTCTTTGGAGGTTGTTCTGGGCTCTTTGGATACAATTCAAACGATCCGTCTCTTCAATTTGTCATCAAATGTCTTTAATATTTTTCCGGATGTCCTGGGACAATTCTCTCCTTCACTTTCTGTCGTCCATGTTCAGTGTGGTACTCATCTTTTCACTAAACAGCAGAGTGACTACTTGACTTCCTTTAAATAGGCAGATTATGAGTTTGGAAACACCTGTGATGTCAATTAAAGGACACACCTGAGTTAATCATGTCACTCTGCTCAAATAGTTTACAATCTTTTACAGAGGTACCATTATTTCTGTCCAGGCCTGTTTCATTAGTTTTTAGTTTTTTTTTTAATAATTATGTTAATCAACAATTCAAAAGTGATGGCTGATTTTGATTGTTTAATTTTCAATACATTTTCATTTATTGTTACTTTTGTAAGTTTTGAATGATTTCTGTGAGAATTGTGGGTTTTTCCTTCTTTAACTGAGGGGTACCAACAATTTTTTCCACGTGTGTACCTCTGGCCGCACCCTGGAGCACTCCCCAGCACACTTCCTGTGCACATCTGGTTTGCTCACTATCATTTCCATCAATTTTCAACAATTTCAGACTACAAGGATTATACAATTTATCACAGTAAGTGGAAAAGTAACATCATATAAATAAGCAGGCTTACCACGTAAAGTGTAGATCTGGGAATTCTAGGAGGATCCACAGCACTCAGAGGCAGGTTCGGATAGGAGAAGCAGGTTACTGGAACAGGAGTAGATGGAGGAGGATGAATCTTGAGGGTGAGATGAGCAGGGATTTCTAAGAGACACAGCAGGAGCAATGGAAAGCAGAAGTAGAGCTATTGTTAGCTATAGATCTGATCCATCCTACTGCTAGTCTTCCTTTTCATCCTATTTATATATAGTTCATATATATGGACTATGAGCCGGTAGAGTTGAAAGGTCAGTATGATGCACTACAATGAAACAAACAAGCAGTGCAGCGAAAATGAGACGACTGACTCATAAAAAGCTTATTTTCGCGACAAATGTGTCGGTGGTGGCCAACGGCACAACGTGGAGAAACATTTCACGACGGGTCACACAAGCTACCAACTATCCACAGAGCAGCGCACTGAATGCAGAAAAAGCAGCGAGTTGCAGAGATTCTTTTTTTTTTCAATTTAAAAAAACACTTGCAAAATATCAAATATTACAATAAAGTTATGTATATTAATATTTATCTGTTTTCTACCTTTTTAAATCATTGTTGATATTCATTGTGAGAAATATAAAACACAATCAGTGTCTTTGCAGAGATGGATATCCTTAATTATTAATAAATTCAGAAGAGGGTATCGAAGTGGTAGCCCTTAATAATCAGTAACCAACCAGGAAGTAGCTCTTGGTTTCAAAATGTTGGTGACCCCTGGTCTAGCCTCTCCTTCTTCTGTTGTTATTTGGCAGTTTGCTTATGGTGCATTAGCGCCACCAGCTGGATCAGTGGTTTGGATCCCGAAACGAATGAAAGAAACGTTCTTGTTTTATTATTTATGAAAATGTCTATTTTTCTTTAAGTGATTCTTTTATATTTATGTTCTATGTCTGAGAAATTCTAAAGTCACTGTAAGTTTCTTTGTTGCTTAATATATTTTAATATATATATAATATATGTATATTTATTAAAATATAGAGTTTTAGGGTTTATTTGTAATAGTTCTATTCTTTATTTGTTTTTGTTTTTTATTGTTAACACATTGTATTGTACAGAGCAACAGCCCAGACCATTCACTTCATCAAGGAAGGACAAAAGCCAGAGAGAACACCAAAAAGCTGCTCTGCAGGGTTGCTACCAACGGCCAAGGACTGGGTGATGTCAGTTGACTTGAGGCAACTGAAGATTCCAACACATATCACCCAGTCCACATTAAGACCTGACATCATCCTGGTCTCTGAGGCAACAAAACAGCTGATCTTGTTGGAGCTTACAGTGCCCTGGGAGGAGAGGATGGAGGAGGCCCAGGAGAGGAAGAGAGGAAAATATCAGGAGCTGGTGGAGCAGTGTCGGACAAACGGCTGGAGGACCAGGTGCATGCCTGTTGAAGTGGGCAGTCGAGGGTTTGCTAGTCACACCCTGAATAAGGCCTATGGTGCACTGGGCATAGTAGGTGCAAACAGAAGAAGAGCCATAAGTAACAACGTGGAGGCAGCAGAGAAAGCATCAAGATGGCTCTGGTTGAAGAGAGGTGAAAGGTGGGGTCAGTAGCATGCCACTTGGACACAGGCCGGGGTCTGATCAGCCTCGGTCAGGTCGCCTGGAGGAGGGTGTCTGTTGCGAGACCCGAAACACCCTGTGAGTCCAGGAAACAACACTGATGATGTGTCCAAGATTGTGCATCAGAAGATGTTTTAGGAAGTATTAAAACATGCTCTGTAGTTTAGTTTTGGTTGCATTAGTCGCATTTCCCTGTGGGATTATATTATGTTGTGTGTCATTTAAAGCATTATGACGTTCTAGCTTTATGAACTCCTTCGTCTGCCTCTTAAAACATAATTGACAAATGTGTGTTGCTGTTTTTAACGTCATGTTTTTAAAATAAAGATATGTTTTAAAATATGTCACTACCAGCATGTAAAGAATTCTTTGAATACTGTCCTTAATAAAAACCTGTTACTTACATTTAAATACAAATTGCTGTTGGGGGGGCCTGCCTGGCTGTCCTTCTGCTGCCCCGGGGCGTACCTTTCTGGGGAAGGGAGGAAGCAAAAGGAAGCTCTGGGGTCCGGGCCCCTGGTCGTGTCGTGGCCCATCATGTAGCTCTTGGCTGTTTGTAGGGCCTGGTCTGAGGCAGAGCTCACATCACACCAGGGTCACAGAGACACGTTGGTTTGCTGCTTTGTGCTTATGGATTAGATTTCCTGTTTTCACTTCGTACTACGTTCACTTATTTATTTAATGTCTGTGTGTCTCTGTTCAGTGCAGATCGGGTCATTATGCAGCGTTGTACGTTTCTGTCCGCTCCCCATCCATGATCTATCATCATATATATGTATCTGCTAAAACTGTACAGCACAAATTGTAACAAACGGACATGGTTTGTCTAGGTAGGTTTTCTTTATATATCTGTGTTATCTACAAACTATGAAAACTGGACGGCACGAACTGTAATACACTTATATGGTATGTTCAGGTAGGTATTCTTCCCACTCATGAACCTTTTCCCCTCACTTACATCTCTTACCACTCCCCCCTTTCCTTTTAAAAACCTGTCTTGATGCAATTAATGCAAACGGATCCGTGGGAAAAATAACTTAATAAATAACTACATAAATTCACTGCTTCCATCCAGAGGAGAAAACACCACACCAGGTGTTCACTCCCCTGGAGACATCAAAACTGTCCAACTGAAACGAAGCACCTAATCCCCCATGTGGTGGCTTTTGAGCAGGACAGGACAAGTTAGGAAAAAAATGTTTGAAAACATTTTCTATTTTCTGAATTATGAGAACAGAAAATGCATCACAACCATGAAGTAAAAAGGTCCTTAAATAGAGTAGAACAGAGATGTTGCCCATTTTTATGTCTTTCTCAGATAAATTCTCTCCCAAATACTACTTTCCCCTCCTCCATTCCCTTCCCCTTTTTCTCCATCTTCTTAGCCTCTCCCTCTCTTCTCAATGTCACATGTGCATTAGCTGCATTGTATCTAATGTTTAAGATAAATAAAACCTAGTTTTCTGTTGAATCTTTTAAAACCTTACTTGGTTTTAAATAAATAATATATATTACGTTCCGTTATCCTGAAAAAAACTTATTACCTGTTTTCCCTTAGACAGAACAGAAGGCCATGAAGATGAGGCCAATATTAAAGAGCATCCCGGAATAGACATCTTTTTATTATAAGCCTGTCCAGCACAAGTGGTAAGGAAAAATTACAGGGAGTTGTTCTAACACATAAAAACGCTTGCTGTGCGGAAACCAGCAACCTCAATAAAGGTTCCTTTAGAAAATTCTTAGTTTCCACTCATGCAGAAATTTTAAGAAATCACTTCATTTCTGCTCTAGTTTTCATGTGCTTTGTTTCATGTCGAGTTTTGTGGCTTCTCTTTCATGCTTGTGGAAAACAAGTACGCTCACTTGTGGCTCTTTGGGATGCCACTCCTGCGCCTCACATCTGCTGAGAAGAAGATGTTGAAAGCAAGAGGGGTACTGCAGAAACCTGCTAATCTCATGCTCAGTTTTTCAGATTCATGTCATGAGTTGAAAGACAAAAGCAGGCTTTTTTGCTACTGGGAGTGGAGACCACTAGACTTTACATCTTAGATTCCTTCATGATTCAATTATGTTTTTGTGACAGACAACTTCAGATCAAAGTTGAGTGGCTTGAAAAGGTGTCTATAAAGAGTGATTCACACCAGATTCCTGATTACACATGTAGTCACACATCTGTCACAAAGAGTAATGAACACCAGATGGAATGAAGTATTTGAAAGGAACATCGATATTAAATATTTAACAGTTGGCACCGACGATACACTTTTACATATTTGATAATGTCCAGAGCCTCCCTCTTATGTGACTTTTCCTGGATGGGTAGAGAAAGAGGGGCCTCAACTGCAACTGTCTGTTTTTGTATGAGGTTTGAAACATTGTTTAAGCAGTGAAATGTGAGGTGAATGCCATACCAGATGGGAAGCTGTAGGCACGTGACTTCATTGATGGCCCTCGGTCAAGATTTATTGAATACTGAGAAGAGGTACTTACTGAAAAGGTCTGGAGGCTTCTTTAAGAAGGGAGTTTAATGAACATCCATTGGTCACCCACTGTAATTAACCAGTTTTGGAGCTCTGTCTTCAAGGCCACTGTCGCAGGAAAACAAGGATTGGTTGAGTTCCCCAGATAAATCCTATGCCATAGACCTGCCTTGAAGGCTGCATCTTTAAATCTAGTTAAATCCCTTGACTGGCCAAATTACCTGCCTCCCAATGCCTGGCCTTGGAGCCACCAGCACCACACCTGACCATATTATCTGCGTCTCCACATGTTGCTGTAAACTCACACCCGAAGTCTCATTCTCACCATCTCTATAACTGGAAGCATCTCTCCTGATGATTCCAAATCTGTGGTTCGGGTTACTAAGAGCACCAACTCAGTCCCAAGATCTGTCTTCACCATTGCTGACCAAAAAGTTGTATCTGTGTTCTTGGCCTCCATGGTACCTCTGTTTTTATCGCCAGCAAACCCACCTGACCTTAAACTCAAAGAAAATCTTTGTGGTATTGTGATGAGGAAAATGCAATGCCATAACCAACAATGCTGAAGAGCTGAAGAGCTTCCAGAGATCTCATATCACCAAAGCAGTCCCACAGACTGATCGACTCCATGCCACAAGTAAGCACTGAGTGAAAGTACACACGGAGGATGGGTAAACCCACAAAAAGACATACATAGAAAAAGGACCACTGCCTGCCTTGGCCGTCTCCAGGAGCGAAGGTAAATACAGATGAGGAAGTATCTGTTGCGGTGATCTTACTTAGTGAAATATTTTACCCTGTGGAGAATATCAAATGTGGTACTTACAAGGCAAAGGGGTAATGATTCTCAATCCTTATCTAACGTAACCCTCGGGAGTCAATACAGGGGTGGAGCTAGCCATCCTTCTTTTTGACTAAGAAAAAAAAAACAGCTCAAACCGAAGCCGACAACTATGATACTGGCTAGATAGTCCTCCTTAGCCTTGAGTTCTGGCTGGGAGATAAAGGCGCCTCCTATGGGGAGTACGACTGGGCAGCAAATCAATAAAATAGTCGTAAGGGCGATGAGGGGGCAGTGTAGCTCCGTGGTCCAGAGAAAAGACATCAGCAAGGTCACGATAGACCACAGGAACTTCAGATAGATCGAAACCTTCGTCATCCCAGCTTTGAAAGGCACAAAAGGACTGGCAACTGTATGCTTCCATTTCCCAGAGAGCCATTGCACATGCTTTTATTTTACCATGCAATAATGTTAGCAAGGAAGTTATTTATTCACAACATAGAGAATTCAGGGGCCCGGAGGTTTGAATATTCATTCAAGGGTTGTTTTCAGTCTCAATAGACATTCAACAGCAACAGTGT
The DNA here is from genome assembly GCA_007224835.1 of Danionella cerebrum. Lineage (NCBI taxonomy): Eukaryota > Metazoa > Chordata > Actinopteri > Cypriniformes > Danionidae > Danionella > Danionella cerebrum. The sequence goes on along the minus strand of SRMA01026621.1, from coordinate 65,072 downwards.
GGGGGCTGAATAATAACTCATCGATAGCATTCTGTAACAGCAAGCGAGCACAGGACACAGTCCTCAGGAGTACACGCTAAGAGATAGCCGTGCACCAGAAAGCTAGCAGATGGAAGATAAAAGATATAGATAAAAGACAAGAGCTTTTGTCAAAATAGACTATAAGGATCCTTGTTTTTTTTCAGGAAAAAGAAAGCAGGTTCAGGTGCTCAAATGTTCATTAAGGCACTTGGAAAGGTCAAATCGCTGGGGAACTCTGTCTGCGATAAGTTGCCCTGGGGGTGCTGGGGATTGCTGCCCCCCATGACCTTTTGACCCCAATCTGTAGTCCCACTTCCCACTTGTAGCCTAATAGATTACAAGTGGACAGGGTGGCAGCCAAGTGAACCCTAGGGGCCTCTGACCTTCCTGGCCAGAGGTACCAGGCCTGAAATCAAAGCCTAAAGGATGGCCAAAAACAGGCTGAAGAAAGAGGGATAGTCATGAAGCTTGACGTGCCATCTCAGGGGATGATGACGAAGACCTGACATCGAGTTAGTGATATTGTAGTAGTTTATGAATATTTTAGTAAAGGTTAGTGTTTGTGTATGTAAGTCTGCAAGAGGGGTGTTCGTTTACATTTTCCACAAATTATTATTTCTGTAGCAGTGTCTTGATATCATTTGTTTCATCACAACTCTATTGGAATAAACAAAAAGCAATCATTTGTCGATTGACCAAAATTAAGAAAAATATAGGTAGAAAAATTGAAAAAGTTTTTTCTTCTCTTGCTTAAGTTCTAAACCTAAACTGTCATGAAGTGAATTGTTTGAAAAACTACTGTTACATGTCATGGCATGTCACATGGGACGCCCGTTTATCCAAGTGTTATTGTAAACGTTTTGGCATTAAATTAGATACATTCTTGCTTCTACCTAAAACTAAACCTAACCCATTTTAAAATTAAATTAACATTACATTTTGGCCCTCAGATGTTAATGAAGTGTACACCTTACAAGAGGATACATAAAAACATATCACTTTTTGACTCATTCTTTTGAAGTCCAACCATTTTATTGAACAATAGCATGAAACAAATCACTGTCACCCAGATAATTTTATAGTCAAATTGATCAAAAATTTAAAACCCTATTGCCATCAGTCAACAAACAGCAGAACGTTACACTCACTCAATCGTTCCCCGATCTTTCTCAAAAGAACATTGACTTGTTTGCTAATAAATTGAGTATATCTTTTCACTTTAACAACAGTATTTTACACAAAAAAGAAGAAACTTTATTTGAATCAATCACTTGTTCAATCAATCACATGACGTTTCTTTTTCTAATACAGATAGAATGTCAAGTAAAAAAAAAACAAATAAGTAAAATGTTTGAAGCCAACATCTTGGAGTGTTTTATTTTTTACAGTGTATACTAATTAAACGTATAAACAAAAAAATCAGATTTTATTAGCAATGTGATTCCATTTCTTGGTAATTATCACATTTAAATATTTACTAACCAACATCTATGTGACCGACTTGAACAACGATTGGCACAATAGACGCTGCATCACACGTAATTTAACTATTTTATTAATAGTGAAGTAACATGGGGCTTTATAGAATTTTATTTAAAAATGAAAATAAATAGAAACTTTGAATAATGAAAGCAATGTTCTGTGCATCTCTTCATTTGCTGCAGTGTTCAAAGTTGGCACTAATATTGTGTGGGGAGAGCGAGCAGTCTGGTGGTGGCGCTGGGCACCGCGGGACACTCCCTACATGCTGCTAATTGGTGTAATCACTGCAGTAATGAAGTATGGCGGTCTCTGTGAGTGTGATTACAGCTCATCCGCTGGCAGAGGAAATGAGGGCTTGTGGAACTGAGGAATTCTCTGTTATATGGGTGTTGGTGCTCCTTTACGGGATGTGCTCATGAGGCGGGTGCCGTTGTTTTGACATCGTCGTCTGACGGCTGGCTGGTGTCAGGCATTTGCCAGGGAAGTAAACAACTCACCCTGTATGGACACACTAACATGCAGCCTTTGAAATTCAACAGCTTCATTATTGAGCCTTATCTGGATGTGGAAATTGTTCCGGTCTGAGGACAGTGACAAGGGATCATTAAATGGCCACCTTTATGTGACAGCTGAACTAAGCAAGTGTGCACAATGTCTGAGCTTTAAAAAAAGCTTGTATAGATTCTATTCTGACATTTTTTAAAGGTGACATTAGAAACCATGTATGGAGTGAGCCATACTAGAAATTTGTGCTCTGTACATAATCCATCAAAGTGCATAGAGCCATTCAGTAAACAAACACACCGTGAACACCAGTGTTGGGCAGTGACGCATTACATGATTATTAGTTACTGTAATTAGATTACTTTTTAGAAACACAGTAATTGACTCAAAATGGTAATTAGATTATAGTTAAAGTCCAAGTACCTATGCATTACTGCCGCGTTACAGAGTTGCTGAGAGACAAGACAAAGACAAGACAACATTTAGAGAAGGGGTCTCAATCTCAATGAACCCAGGGGCCACTAGAGGCAGAATCTGAGAGAGGCTGGTCCGCATCATGTTTACCACAATAAAAGCATTCTATAAAAATTCCATTGTTTTCTTTCTTTCTTTCTTTCTTTCTTTCTTTCTTTCTTTCTTTCTTTCTTTCTTTCTTTCTTTCTTTCTTTCTTTCTTTCTTTCTTTCTTTCTTTCTTTCTTTCTTTCTTTCTTTCTTTCTTTCTTTCTTTCTTTCTTTCTTTCTTTCTTTCTTTCTTTCTTTCTTTTTAAAGCCCTGATGGCATCTTTATTTTAATATCTAAACTCTATTTAATATCTATCTTTTATTTTACTATCATTTCAACTTAAAAGCTGATAAAATCAGAATTAAAATGTGTTTTAAAACTTACAAATTTCCAATCTAAGTTATACTTCCAAGCACACGTCTATCCTCAGTAAAAAATTTTATTAGCCCTTTTGGGTTAGCGTGGATTTCTTCCAGATCAAAACCAGTCAGGTACCTTCTCCTCGTGGAGTAATAAATTGGGCATTCGATCAAGATGTGTTTTCCATTGTTTTCAAATCTCTTCATCAAAGCTCATTAAAGAAATACCGTATTTCGCTCTTCACCATCTCTCGTTTTCAACATTTGAGGCTGTGTAACATATATGCATTGGTACCCCAAGACACAAATACTTCGAGTTACGAAATTTTTTTTTGCTTCGAGAAAATTTTGATATACGAACAATAACAAACATTTCTGCTCTATTTTCCACTTGTTTTCTCACGTCGTGCTGCGCTTCCGCGTCCTTGTGCTCCTTTCTCCCTTTGAAGAAAATGTGCTTTAAGGGGCTGATACGCCTTAAAACAATTTAAATCATTTTTAAATCAAGCAAAATATTATTTATAGATTACTAATAATGTACTATAACAAATGTTAGAGTCAAGGTGTCACTTAAAAAAAGAACGTTTATAACATGGAAAGTGCTGTTCTGTAGCGCAAGCTAGAGAAACGGAGTGACGCTCTTAGAAGCGCCTCTCCATCCCTTTTCACTCGTTCTGTATCCTTTATGCTTGTGCTTGAAACCGAGTTTGAGTTAGTAATTCGTGAAATCGACTTGTCTTAGTAATTCGAAAAAGCTAACTTTAATACGTAGTGCTGTAATGTCTTCCTCCACCTGTTCCACCTCCTCTGACACATCACTTCACTCAAGGTAAGGTTTCACATTTGTGAACATATTACGTATTTTGCTTGTGTTTTATTCTATTTTATTATCATTTATTACATGAACAAAGTGTAGATTTAAGGATTGAATAAACGTTATTTGATTTTCTCTGGTTTTCCATTTTTTTAATCTACTTATTCTGTTGTTTCTGAGAGCCGTTGCACGGATTAGGTGTTCTACATGTGAAACTTGCTTCGACATACGAAATACGAACGTCACCCTGGAACACATTATATTCGTATCTCGGGGTACCACTGTAATTGCACTTGGCGTCAATGTCGGATTTGTTTAGCTGATGCACAGAGATCGCATCAAGTAATAGTGCAACCCCAAAATGGGTCCGGGTTACCAGGGATTGTTATTGCAGATGGACAGGTATGTGACTGCATTAAGCTTCCTTATTTTTCTTTTATCCAGCCATATAACAATCACTTTGATTTATTTTATGAAAAAAGAGACCTAATATTAATTTTATATAAATATATTCATTTTCCAACCCGCTTATTCCCTTTTTAGGGTCACGGGGGACTGTCGTACAGGTCGCCAGTCCATCGCAGGGCAACACTGACTCACACATTCAAATCTTAGGGGGAATTTAGATTATTCAATAAACCTAACTGCACGTTTTTAGGATTGTGAGGGAAACCTGGGTACCCCGAGGAAACCCACACAAGGACGGGGAGAACATGCAAACTCCTTCCAAGAAGGTCACCAGCAAGCCTCAAACTAACAACCTTCTAACTGGAAAGCCACAGTGCTGCCCTTTATATTTACATCTTTTATCGTCGCACCTTACATCTTTTAGTCTATGGCTGGGACAAATGTCTGAGTGCGCCCAATAGAAACGAGGCAGCCACCTAGGCACGGAAGAGAACACGCAATAGCAAAGATGCTTTAACTTTTGCTTTTTTCTGTAACTGATGTCCCGCCATTAGAGCATTATAACCCTCCATAATTGGTTAGTTTTGTGTTGTGCAGAGCATTATTCAGCTCTGCACAAAACACTGTAAAGTTCAAGTCACATCAAACTTGCGCTAACCCTATGCTTTTATATTCTGGTTGCCTAAATGTTAAAGGATGGCACTGTTGGCGTTTTTTATTTTTATTTTGTTAAACAAATGAATATACAGACTAAAAGGCAAGTACACATGTGAGATATTGTACACACAGTCACAAACTGAGCATACAAGAAAGAATAAAGTACAAAACCTAAATTACACAGCACAATTTATGAGCATACTGGGGCTCCCTTCTAATTCTAAAGTGCAGTATACTCACCAGTGCATGCACGCCTCACTGGTAAACTCACAACACAAGGGAGAAACCCACCACTTTCTAGACATTGTTCTCTCTCCGCTCCTGTAACACGTGGCAGTTAACCACAGTCAAGTACACATGGACACATAAACAACACACATTCAATAAATGTTTCACGGAACAGAATGAACACTGAGCCGAAATAGTTGCCTAGGTAGCCCCGGTACGCCACCGTGAAGGTACAGAAGGGTGCAGAGCCCCACGCTAACGAATTACCTTAACTAGACAATGCTCCAAAAACAAAAGCGCTGGCCGAAAATGAAATCAATGTTGCAGCCAGGATGAATGGCCAGAGAGAGGAATATCCGATGGGAAATCTTGCTCAACAGGCGAGAGAGATGGTTAAACAGAATCCAGTAAACATATGTGACCTGTATGGCTTCCGCGCCACACTCTATTTCATGGGGATTGATAGTGCAAATGAAGTCATGAGTTAACGTTGTGAACGTAAACATAATAAAATTATATTATACATGGCTGAAATTTCGAAAGCGGCAGTTGTCTCGTCAGTTAACCCACAAAATGTAGATAACCGGATAACTCTCAACCTTTGCTAATACATCTCTTTACTGCTGAAGTCAGAGGTGTAGAGTGTGAAGAAGAAGGGAGAGATGACTGTCCCCTTGGGCAACGGTGCTGATGACCACTCTGTCTGTTAGATACTCCACTATCCCTGACACAAGGGGGAATTCACCTGCATCGCTGTTAGTTTCTCACCCAGAAGAGCCAGCTTGATAGTGTTGAAGGCACTGGAGAAGTAAAAAAAAACATGACCCCTGCTGTGCTCACTGGCTTGTCCAGGTGGGTGTAGACACAGTTCTGTAGGTAGATGATGGCATTCTCAACTCCAAGTTTGGCGAACTGGAGAGGGTCCCAGTGAGGCCTAACAATAGGCCGGAGCTGTTCCAGAATGAGTCTCTCCAGGGTCTTCATGATGTGTGACGTCAGGCCACGGCATCTTTGGCACCGGCACCTCCTCTGTTAGCTGATCTGAAACCTGTGATGGCTTTGAGGATGTCTTTTATGTCCTTTGTTTGGGTAACATTTAAAAGTTCTTGTTGTGATGTTACAATTAACACAGATTTGTAAGCTCATCCATGTGGCTCACATCTGTCCTCTGACCATCTCCACACTGTCGTTGTGGTCATAGGCAGCCTTGTCAAGTTGTGGTCCCATCTACCCGGAGAGGGGAGGGGGGTACAGCTTTATGCATACAGCAAGTCCATTGCCTTCTCCTCTCTGCTGTTACAGGTCACATACTGGGTGATGTCTATGCAGACATTGTTAAAAACAACCCAGAAGATGATGAGAGCAGTCGGGTGTTCAGTCTGTAGTTTGCAAATTGCCAAGTGTATGATGTCACAGGCAGCCATTGGGTTTGCGAGGGGTTGGATGTAGTCTATGACACCGATGGTGTGTAAGAACTCATGGGACAAATTGTACGGTCTGAGGCCAATTGCTAGTAATCAAAAATCTGGGTTACAGATACGGTCCTTGATTGCTAAAAACAAAAGCATGCCCACCTCCTTTGCAATTATCTTTGCTCCAAAAGTACCCATTTTTTAATGGACTGGGCTCTATTTCTCCTCCTATTGATCCTTTCCCTCAGCAACCCCAGTGTATCTTCCACCAAAGTTCAGCTGGAATATCTTCTCTCACCATTTCTGAGCTGGCCGGATTTAGCACCATCGGCTGATCCCTGGTGTAAACAAAGCGGTGATGCAGAGCGACGGTCACGGTGCAAAACAAAAGTATTTCCATCATAAAAAAATAGATACTCTCCAAACTGGTTAAAACACATTTAGTGGAGTTGTTAATACCTTGCAGATGTACAAAAATAAGTAAAAAATAACTTAGGAGAAACAATAAAAATAGAAACATGGAGCAAAAGGCTTCATACGCTGAAACGCCCAATACCTCTCTACTCACTGGTTTGAGAGGAAAGGTAATTTCCTGATGATGTTAAGCACACAGAGCCTTTACTGAGATAATTTGATCAATTCGCTCTTGTTTGCTTGTCTCTGTTTTCGTATCTCTGTAATATGTAATGGTTTTAAACACACATCCTATCACAAACATGGGTTGCCTTCTGTTTGTAAAAAGGCCAGGAATAGATTCTCAGGGAACTACTGTAGATCTTTGATCATCCACAGTGACGCTTTTCAAAGGGTCAATATTTACCTGAGGAATTATTAAAACCAACCCAACCACTTTACTGTCAACAACTTGAGCTTTAGATGCTTTCATTTCAGTATCAAAGGAAATGAAATGAAAGTTCAAATTGCCATATTTACCAATGCTTATAGCGACCAGCCATTTTAAAGCTGGTATTATTTCCTTCCGTAACATAAAACACATTGACTTAGAATCCTTTTCTGCTAGTATTGACTCCATCTCTGACATTACAAACTTTTCCTCACCAGATGATTTAGTATCTCATTATAACACTAGACTTCATTACACTCTTAATTCTTTTGCTCCCTTAAAGACCAGATCTGTCTCCTTTTCTCTGTCTGCCCCATGGTTTACACCAGAACTTCGGCTCATGAAAGCCAAAGGCAGACAAATTGAAAGACTATATAAAAAAACTGGCCTTAACATTCACAAAGACATGTACAAAAATCACACCCTACAATATAAGAACTGCATTATTCAAACCAAAGCCAACTATTTTTCCAATCTCATATGCTCCAATGAAGGTAACACCGCATCTCTGTTTTCACTTTACAAGTCTATCACTAACCCCCCAAATTCTCTACCATCTCACCTTCACTCAACAGCTTTCTGTAATTCTATCATGACCTTTTTTAATGAAAAAATCTTTAATATTCACCAGCACCTTGGTTCAGAATCTCTTCCAAGCATCACATCTGAACTTCCACATACTGAAAACTTATTCTCCTCTTTTCAACTACCTACAGCTACTGAAATATCAGATTTAATTTCTAAATCTAAGTCATCTTCCTCGCACTTAGATCCTCTCTCTACTGTTCTGGTCAAAGCCTGTCTCCCTTCTCTCATCCCTCTTATTTGATTTATTGCCAGCTTATTTGGCAGCTGATTCTGGACTAATATCTGTTCTCATTCTCCTTGACCTGAGTGCAGCCTTTGACACTATTTGTCACAGCACCCTCATCAGTAGACTATCTTCTCTTGGCATCACCAATATCCCACTTGACTGGTTCAAATCTTATCGCTCTGGCCGCACTCAGTTCATTTAACTTAAATCATTCACTTCTCAGCATTTTACAGTTTCTTCGGGTGTCCCCCAGGGCTCAGTCCTGGGACCCCTCCTTTTCATCATTTATCTCCTTCCCCTTGGTAATATTCTAGGTAAATATAACATACAGTTCCACTGCTATGCGGATGACACCCAGCTCTATCTTTCTGGCAAACCCTCTTCTTGTTTTCCACCTACATCCCTTACAGTCTGCTTAGCAGAAATCAAATCTTGGCTCTCTCTTAACTTTCTCAAATTAAACAGTTCAAAAACTGAGGTTTTGCTTGTGGGTACCAAATCAACACTCTCCAAAACTGACAGCTTTGCTCTTTCTATTGATGATTGTTCGATTTATCCCTCTAAACAGGTCAAGAGTCTGGGTGTCATCCTCGACAGCACCCTATCTTTTGATTCTCACATCAATAATATCACCCGGTCTGCTTACTTTCATCTACGCATAGCCTCGTCACATCTCGTTTAGATTACTGCAACTCCCTTCTCTTTGGTCTCACTAATAAATCCCTCCGTAAGCTTCAGTTGCTCCAGAACTCAGCTGCCCGTATCATCACCAGAACCTCTTCTTCTCATCACATCACCCCTGTCCTGCAGCAGCTTCACTGGTTACCAGTTCATTTTCGAATTGATTTTAAAATTTTGATGTTAACTTTCAAAGCCATCCACAATCTCGCCCCTCCATAATTGTCTGCCCTCATCCACATTGCTGCTCCCTCTCGCACCCTGAGATCTTCCTCTTCCCTTCACTTGTCTGTTCCTTCTGCTCGGCTGTCGTCAATGGGCAATAGAGCATTCAGCCGCTCTGCTCCCCAGCTTTGGAACTCACTTCCACCTGCCATCAGAAACATTGACTCTCTTACATTATTCAAATCAAAACTCAAAACCCACCTATTTAAGATGGCTTTTAATGTTTAATCTGTACTTGCACTATTGTTGTGTATTTTAATATTATTTTTCTTAGTATTTTATTGTTCTTGTTTCATTGTACGGTGTCCTTGAGTTGCCAGAAAGGCGCCTTTAAATAAAATGTATTATTATTATTATTATTAAAAAGCAGTCAGAATAATTGTTTTAAAGCAATTTAAAAGCAGAATGCTTTAAAGGACCACTGAACTTTTTAAATATTATTAGAATATTTTTTTCTCACTTTTATATCACTTAAAACATATGCATTAATGTGTGTGTGGGCAGCACTGTGGCCTCCCAGTTAGAAGGTTGCTGGTTCAAGGCTCGTTGGCGACCTTCCTTTCTGTTTGCATGTTCTCCAGTGCTTGGGTGGGTTTCCTCCGGGTACTCCGGTTTCCCCCACAAAACATGTGGCAGGTTTATTTAAATAATCTAAATTCCCCTTTGGTGTGAATGTTTCCTGCGATGGACTGGCGACCTGTCCAGGCTGTACCCCCGCCTCCTGCCCGATGTATGCTGTAGATGGAACGACCCCTGGATTTTCTGGATTTTAAGGATGATTAAACTATCTATTAGATACCACTCATAACCTGCATTTCCATTCACCTATTTTTAAGTGCAATTTGGAATATTGCATAAAAACCCTAAAAGGAAATGCCAAGATGTGCATACCTGACTTTTTTTTACAACTCGGGGACCGGTTGGGGCTGTGGGGGCTGTCCGCGCTGGGTGAGGTGGGGTCTCCTCCTCGGGTACTGCTGGCTCTGTGCACATGCGACCAGCAGTTCTTGGACGTGTATGGGTGTGATTGGGTGACTGCGTGTGTGGGTGAATGTGTGTGTGAAAGGGTGAGTGGATGAGTGCGGACGAATGAGTATGGATGAGATCCGAAGGGGGGCAGTTGCCACCTGGTTTCCCGCCGCCTGGTTTCCCTCTCTGCCCTCTTCGGGTCTCCTGGCCGCCTCCCCCCGCCCTCCGACTCCCCTGTGCGGGTGGCGGTGGTCGAGGGTGGGGCCTGCTGTGGTCGCCCCGTGCTGTCGGGGGGGCCGGCCTGGCTGCTGTTTCTCTCTGTGGGTGCTGGCGGTTTCCAGTGGGGTGGGTTGCTCCGGCTCTGGAGTCCGGGACCCTGGTCATGTCAACCCACGGGGGGTGAAATGGCCCACCGGGTCACTTCTGTCTGGTTGTGGAGTCGGGTCTGTGTCGGACCTCGCAGTGCACTCTGGCATAGAGGAGTGAGGGTGATACATGGGAAGTTGGTCGGACACTTGTGGGTTGGGTTTACTGTCCCTGGGCACCGTGTGCTGCAATCGCTTGTTTGTTAGATGTCTGCGGTTCGGGTCAGTGTGTGAGGTTCGTCCAGCTCGCTGTTTGTGATCTTTGGTATGTTTTGTATTTATCTTCCCATGTAGCTGACTTGTATTTTAAAGTGTACAACACTATTATGACCCCACATAAATCATCGGCTGTGTGTGTGTGTATATTTAAACATGTGTGTATGTGTGCCTGAATATACAAACTGCAAGAACTGTTCTACATGAACTATAACTAACGGACATGATTTGTCTGGGTAGATGCTCTGTATATATGTGTGGTGTGTAGAAACTGCAAATGGGACAAAAAAAGAACTGTAACTAGGACTTATGCGCTATGTTCAGGTAGGTATTTATTTATTTCTTCTTCTTTTTTTTATCTTTCTGTCTTTTTTACTTGTGAACCTTTCCCCCTCACCCTCCCCCAATCCCTTATCCACTCCCCCTTTCAGTCCAATGCCGTCTTGTCCTGACACATACATTCAATGCTCCAATCCAGAGGAGAAAACACCACACCAGGTGTTTTACTCCCCTGGAGAAAGTAAAACTGTCCAACTCAGCAAAGTATTTACTCTCCCATGTGATGGCTTTTGAGCAGGACAGGACAAGGTAAAAAAAAAAAATGGTGGAAAGGGGCAGGTACATTTGAGTGGACGATGTGGTCCAATGAGGTTCGGGTTACCTAAAGACACAAGTCAGTTAGGTAAGGACATTGTTCTTATGAGAGTCAAGAAAAAAAACAGACAAACAGACAACAGAGTAGAGAAACGCAACAAAGGTACAACACATGAAAAAACTGCACAGAAAATCTGAAAGACCTGTATAAATATAGTGTTCATGCATTTAATCTTGAATTTGGTACAAAAGGTGTTCTTCTCAAAGCTCATTTTTATAGCAACAATCTCTCTAACAGAGCTAGCAACCCCCCAAACAATACTCTCTCAGAGTTTTTAAATGGTTTGTTTGTTTTGAACAGAACCCTAATCAAAAATATCCTAAAAACAAGCAGAATTAACAAATAAAATAACATTTTTGACATCATAAGTCTGGTTTAGCAATACTTGAACAACTAGGAAAAAAAATATACTCCATGAATTATGAAATCCAACATATTGTTATATTAAAAACTATAAAAACTAAAATTTTATATTAATAGAGTTGCACCAACTGTTATAAACACAAAACGTGATGATATTTTTTTACATCCTCAGCACATAATATTTATGGGATCATCAACATTGGTTGGTCAGTGAGTGTTTATGAGGGCGGTTACGTCGATATCATCATTTAAATGCACTTAATGCACTTGCCTGACTGTTTTTTCCCTGTCTTGCCTGCAGTCGGAGGTTTCAATTGAAACTCTGTGGTTTTCTGCCTTGTCAATCATTGGGGAAAACCAGTTAAATCTCTCTGTTAGCCAGATATGTAATTATAGCTTGCCAAAATGTTACTAAATATGCCCTCGCTGGCTTTCTGGTTTTGTTTTTTCCTCCCCTCTCGCCTTTTGAAGGAGTTCTAATTGGTGGAGACAGTGTGTCAGGATTAGAGGCTGGGAGTTTTAAACCCCAACACCCCCCCAAAACCACAAACACCCCCTTCTGTTCCCTGCACTGATCTTTGGTGCAGGCTGTGTGCTCTCTGCGACTGGCCCCTCAGCACCTCTCCTGAAATTCTGCTCTGCTTTCCACAAGTGAATATCCCACTACATATGACTCAACTGCCATTTCAGGGAAGTGTCGTTTATCCTCATACTGGACAGCAGTGGATTTATGCTGGTCCTGGGATGTGCAAATGTCTTGTCTGAGCAGCGATGGTTTCCATAAACGAAGCACATCACCATCACTCATTCTTTAGGCTTCATCTGACCAACTGAACTGTGCCAGATTTAGGCTCATGACGTGGCCCTTTTCAAATCAAAACTTTTGAACTCAAATATGAAAAGTTTGCTAGACTATGCAACCGATGCCTTTTCCCCTCACCTCCTCTGTTCCTGTACACAGAGTATCTCTGAGCAAATCAAGTCAGAGTGAAACAAACTAATTTACTCTTATTATATAATTTATATTGATAACTTTAGTGTATAGAGCAGCTCTAGCCACAACCATATCACCCTTTAACTAAAGTTTGGATGCCCACACAATCAAATGAGGGTTGAACCTTTAAAGCCAGGCTATAGATTGGCTTGTGGGAAATAAATTTGTCAAAAGTCTTTGTCAAAAACATTTACTTCTACCAAATTTGAACTCTCTGACCAAAGGCTGTTAGCATCACATCTTTTGTTTGTGCTAACCCCTATAGAACAGAATTCACTTTCACAGACTTTCACAAGGCATTTCATCTGCAAATGTTAATAAATGATTCATTATCTTACATTTTTATTCTCACATCCTGGGAACGCTCACGAAAATGAACTCAGATCTATATCTCTGCATGCGTTTACTGCATTGAGACAAAATTCAGACATTTCTCCGTAGAGAAATTACAGCGTTACAGCGCTAACAGCGCTAACTGTACAGCGCTAACTTTTTGTTAGCTTTATTTTATTTCTTACAACTGGTCTTAGGCTTTTTTATTCGATTATGCCAAGAACATTGATACTTCAAGGCAGCAATTTGGAATAGATTTTCTTAGTTTTGGGGAAAAAAGGTACGAAACTTGCAAAATAGACAAGCTCAAAGCTGCTATCTGAACAGCACTTTGGTCATTGCTTAAAACTGTAACGCTAAAAGCAAAATCTATTGCAGTTAATTGCTTCAAAATGGGGCGGCAGGGTGGTGCAGTGGGTAGCACTGTGGCCTTCCATTTAGAAGGTTGTCAGTTTGAGGCTCGCAGATGACCTTCCTGGAAGGAGTTTGCATGTTCTCCCTGTGCTTGCGTAGGTTTCCTCCGGTTTCCCCCACAATCCCAAAAAACATGTGGTTATATTAATTGAATAATCTAAATTCCCCTTAGGTGTGAATGTGTGTGTGAATGTTGCTCTGAGATGGACTGGTGACCTGTCCAGGGTTTACCCCCGCCTCTCTTCCAATGTGTGCTGGAGATAGGCACCGGCAGACCCCCTTGACCCCGAAAGGGAAGAAGCGAGTTTGAAAATGAATGAATGCTTCAAAATGTAGAGATTTCTAGAGTGTATCAATTTTTCCGTTTAAGACTGAAATTCTTTTAGGTTTCCTCCCAGAACTCCTTTCTCGATTTCACCAAATATAAAGTTGTGCAGGTTAAAAGTTATTGAAAAGTCTTGTTTGTTTGATGGCATTATGCCAAAAGGACTGAATCACAGCTAGGTTTTGAACCAGTAATTATTACCCAACATTGACGCAATAGTGCCACCACATGGACGAAAACACTCAAATTTCACTTTCACCATACAAGTCTATTTACTCTAATTAACTTAGACTAAACTAATCCTCTAAATGCCATTTACCTTTCTGATGGCACGCCACATTCGCTTTGCATTCATTTCTACTAATATCATTATTATTATTAAATATTCCGAAACATTAGAAAGCTATAATTTCATGATAAACATGATATTTTTTACACGATCTTATTCAGTCATTGTATTCTCACTTCGAATTAAATGAGCTTTACATTCAACACAGCAATATTTTAGTAAACTTTGTTTCTTTTTTTAAATGTTCCTTTTTATCCAGATTACATCGAGTCAGTCAAGGGGATCATGTCAAATTTTTTTTAAATTTGGAAGAAATTGTCATTATTTCAGTCTGCGTGTTGACTGTATAATGTACAGACTTTGTGAAGTTACCCAAAACTTTCTAAAGAGATATTTTGAAGCTAAAAGCGAGTAAGACAACCTGCCATGTCCTTCTCGGTTGTGTGAAACTACATTATTGCTGGAAACGAGCTGAGCAAAGATACCGTAATATAAACGGTACATTTATACCGGTACGTTTCTGTATTTAGCTTTCATCCAAAGCAACTGACATTTCGGGAGTAAACGTAAGCCGTTTGTTACGAGGTCGGATTAATCACAACACATAGAAGACGTCTGAACTGATACAGAAAATAAGTTCAGTGCTTCAGAGTTTTTTTTTTTATTTACGGTAGTTTTATTTTATTAGTTAAGTTAGTAAGTGCTCTCGAAAAAGACAGTTTTAAGTTGCTTATTGCATGTTCACTGAATGATAAAGCTATACTTAAGCATAAATTGTTAAGTTGATTTTCATGTTTTTTCATCACTGACATAAAAAAAATGTATATGTGATCGAATCACACATTTCCACACACGAATCCTGTTTAATAACCATCTTAACACATTTCCCAAATACAGTAAGCCAAAACGTATTTAGTCAGCCACCAATTCCACAAGTTTCCATCACTTAAAAAGACATGAGAGAGGCCTATAATATTCATCAGAGGTATACCTTAAATATCAGAGACAAAATCCAGAAAAGCACATTGTAAAAACTATTCCGTTAAAAAATATTTGGTCATCTACAAACAATCAAGATCTCACAGACGCGTAACTTCTTTAGTCTCTGTCAAACACTCATTACACCTTCCCACAACCTCAAACATTCACACTCCAAACTCTAATCTGGCCAAGAGCTGTCAAAGGACCCCAGAAACAAAACTGTCACCTGCTTAAACCAGTACATGTCCAGTCCCGTCTGAAGCTTCATGGAGTACAGGAAGGTCCAGAAGAGGATTGGGAGAATGACCTTTAGACAGATAAAACCAAATCAGAATGTTTTGGTAAAAACTTGTTTAAACAAGAAAAAATTTAGTTTCATCCAAACAACACCATACCTAAAGTGAAGCATGGGGGTGGAACATCATGGTTCAGGGCTGTTCTGCAAAGGGACCAGAATGACTGATCCATGTAAAAGAAAGAATGAATGGAGCCATTTATCGCAAGGTTTTTGGGTAAACTCTCTAAGTGTTCTTTTATCAGCAAGGGCACTAAAGATGTAAAGTGTCTTTCAGCATAACACTGATCCCAAACAAACCACCCGAGCAACAAGAAGTGGCTTCATATGAAGCTTTTAATCTCTGGAGTCTCCAGATCTAAAACCAAATCTTCTTAAGGAGTTGAAAGATTGTGTTGCACTGCTCTGCAGGAGCCAAAAACCAGCACCAAAGGGAAAATACCAAAGTATCGAGATGAAGTTTGACCAAATACAGATTTCCCCCATCATTTGAAAAAGTGTCTCTCATAGTTGAGATATGATGAACTATGATGAACCTAGTCAAATCAGTTGATTCCAACAGGGTGTAACTTAAATATTCAAGAAAGGAATCAAAAATGATTGTGAAGAAGTCTGTTCTTGTGTGGAAGAAATGTCACAACGAAATAATTTTCTCCTTTGCAAATGATTTCCTATTTGACTCCTTTCTTAATTAAATTCAATGAAACAATGCGAACTATCAGAGAAATCTCTGGGAGGCACCGAAAGTGTGCAGCACAATGAGCTTTAGAACAATGAAAGAGTGTTTTGAATCGTCTGGTGTAAATATCACTCCTCTGCGGGAAAGACCCCCTGTTGGGCTTCTGGAGCCGCCTATGTTCCTGAACTTGTAAATATTTCCCATATTTCGATCTATCATTACAGTTTAACCTGAACATTGAGTGACATGCAAACAGTAAACTCTTTATTTCACAGATCAGACAGAATAAGCACAAACATAAAGCTTTTAGAAATGACTCTATAATTTAATACAGTTGCGGAGGGATCAATCTGTCCTCTTGGCTACTGAGTAATTGATTCCAGGTTCCCAAACACTGTACCTTGCATAATAAATGACTCTCACATGTACATTAGACTGTCACACACACTTTAAAATCATATCTATACCATGCCGTGTGCTCGTATAACTATTTTAGACTCTGAGCTCTTAGGAAATGAGGGTAAAACATGCTTCACAGCGAGTGTTTGTGTTTTTTCCAGGTTTAACAAGTTGTGTTGCAATTCAGAGTTCACTGGAGCAGAGACTTTGTAGCTATCTGAAAGGTAGGGCTTTGAGTGGCCACAGAGCTGATTATACTGCTTTACTTGCTCACGCTCTCTCTCTTTCTCTGCCCTCTTCCCTTTATTCTGCTGGTTAAACATTTATAAACCATATGTCAATAAATGTTTGAGCTGTTTGATTATGTGAACTTGCAGAGGTGATGTAAAAGTGTTCACTGAACCCAGCAGAGCATGGAAACACCCCTGAGATTCATGTTCTCATTACGTTTGATGACAAAAAAAAAAAAGAAGTTATAAACTGATTTACACAAGTGAAATTTTTGACCCCAAATCAATCAGCAAGATTCCTGGCTATTAACTGTCTCTTATTCTGGGATTAGGAGCCTCTCGTTGAGAAATATCACCTTGTAACCTGTTGAAAGGATACTTCTTTCATCATCACCATGACCAAAGAGCTGCCCGAGGATGTGAGGGATTTGATTGTAGATCTACACAATATGCAAATGGAAGGAACTGCCTTTTAAAATAAACCACGTTCTAATCTCCCCAATGATCTCGAAGGACTAAAAACCTTTGCGCTTGGAAAGAACATGTACAGAACTGTGTTGTGGTTGCTTATGAACATCTGAATGATTCAGAGGAGAACTCAGTGAAAGGGTTGAGGTCAGATGTGATGGTAAAGTTTAGGAGTGCACCACACCAAATGAGTCATAGTAGAAAATCTCAGGTAAGACACTGGCAATGGTTATGACAATGGGTGGATTAGAACCATTTGCAAACTGATTAGTGGGATATACATGAGCAGTCGGGTTCATAGCAGTGAAAAACGACTAAAAGGGAACATTGGTCCCTGGAAATTGATCATAAAGCAGAAGTTCTGCCAGATCTGGTTCCTGAGGAGCTCCGGAGTGCAACAGAATCGAAGATGTTTCAACAGATCGGAGAGAGAATTGTGTTGATATGCCTTGAGCTCTCAAAGGAAAGCAATGGAGAACCGCAGTCCTTCTGTATTTGCCCAGTGTGCTGTTGGATTGGTCCACGGATTTTTATCTGAGACTCTGACACAATTGCAACGAGTTAAATCGCAGAGTTTTGAAAGAGTTATGAAATATATGATCACTGGTGTAGTCGAAGCTATATGCACGTATACTGTTTAGGTAGTGCGACGTCTGAGGATCAATAATTCCGTTCTCTCTCGGTACACTCACTTGTTTTTACATTTGACTTCCCCAATGTACGTGTATTCCTGTCCCCTTTAACGGACTAGCAAGTGCTTTTTTTTTTACTTGCTGCTTAATTTGATGCAATTAGTGCATTTTTGTTTGAATTCCGCCATTTCCTGAATTCCCAACGATGATCTTATTAAGTGTCCGCAGCAGAAGCGTAAAAAGGAGTAATGTTATTTAGAAGATGACGACAAGCCAACTGAAGATGATGTCTCGCTGAAAAACTCAGGTAAAATTATAACACAGTGTTTAAATTTGTTTTAATAGTGGCCACCGCACGGGGGATCACACACTAGACATTACTGTTGAAATATTGTGGTCCAGCCAGATGCCATGTCAAAAAGAATGGTCATGATTTATGTCTGTGCCTCATCGTTTGCTGTTAAAACAAACAATGTCCAGCACCCCTGCACTGAGTTTGGGCACCATGAATATACAATAAGTTATAAAAAAGCAGAAGTGACACATGAAAATTTAATTCATGTTAAATAAATTAATTGATTGCTAATAAAACATTGACCTTCGTCATTTTTTACCCACTTTGTACAGAATTTGGGTTGGGTTAGTTAAGATGAAAAATAGTACACCACCTTTTTCTTTAGGACTACACCACTGTATATAATCTACACAAGGAGCCTATCACTCTATAGATACTTTTTGTTGCTATGTGCTCAGTGAACTTTTAAAATTGGATTTAAGTTTAAGTTTAGAAGATCAAGTAATTAGGTGAAATAATTCTACTTTACTCAACTGTGGTTTTATTTATTTATATTTTTGTAGATTATTTTTATCATCGTTTATGATCCTCAATGTTCCCCGTTTCTTAAAAAGAGCTTGAGCAGCACATCTTGAGACTCTGGTGTCTTTGAAATCTTTGTCTGGGAGAGACCTTGTTATGGCAGCATAACTACCTTCAGTCTTGTTGTTGTGCTCAATCTTGCCATGACAAGAAACTCTTTCTAAACCTCAACTTGGAGGCAGAGTTAGGCTGTTCCTCACCCAGTTTTGATGAAAATCTTTTCAATATAATCTATTTGTTTACATGAAACCAAAAGCATTTAGCTGAAACGGAGATTCTTTTGAGGCTAAAGCTCAGGTTTACTCATCAAAGTCTTCTTCCCCTCACATTAAAGTAGCTCAAGACTGTGTCTCATGTCATTCCAGTCACTAAGATTGTCACAGATGGGTTAATGTGCCCCTCGCCAAAAGCAAACCAGCAGCCACAGCTGGGTTGGGTTGAGGCTGATTCTTGCACAGCTGTGCACTCAACTGACCGGGCACCCATTGCTTTTGCCCTTTACAAACCACAGCGGACCAAATGTCTTGCATTTACAGTGCTCTGCCAGTCTAATGTGGCCTTACGTCTCCTTTCTAAAAATACAATTAGCAACAAAACAAGTATTATATAATGATTATTGATTTTTGCCCTTTGAGCGTTGCATTTTCTTCAGGGAGTGGCAACCCAAGCATCAAGGGCAGTGGTTTGCTGAGATGTGGGATGAGTGTTTTTGGGTTGAGCTGCCAAGCAAAGAAAGCAATTGTGGATCTAATGTACATAACATCATTGATCAGACGCAGACGATACCGTTACTTCTTTCTTAGAGACATTTTAATTCACTTTTGTGCAATGGTTTTCAAACAAATTCAAATGTAAATGGATCCAGGAAAGTGGAAATTAAATGAAAATGAAAAAAAAGCAGAAGCCCATTCAATGAATGAAAAATAGATTTTCTGATGCGTTAAAATTAAAGATGTTCCGATACCATTTTACCCCTCCCGATACCGATCCCGATACTTGGGCTCAGGGTATCGGCCGATACAGAGTACTGATCCGATACTTGGGTGTGTATCTGTATATACAGCTGTAGATACTACTAGCCCTGTATTAATTGACATTTTATAATTTAAAATAAATTATTTTATGCTGTGCTTCAGATAAACTCAATATGGCAATGACAATAATCAATATGGACATGAAAAAAATTTAATAGACATTACCCTATCTTTGAAATGTGGATACAAGAGAGATGCAACTGCATACAAGGGCTCTTCCTCGAAGGGCTCTTTCTCGATGGTTGTGAATCGTTTCTTGACGGCCTCAAGAAGAGTGTTTTTCATTGTTTTTAAACCAGTGTCCTCCTGGCTCTCCCGAGCAAGTCAACGTTTTAGAACTGTAACTGAGGGGATCACTTCTGCTTTTTTCATGTTGCTTGCGTTGTCACGCAAAATAACATAAACACGGGATTCAGAAATAATCCACTTCACAAGCATACCCTCGATTGATTCAGCTATAGACTTGCCAGTGTGCGAGCCGCGAAACTCGTTAGCCTGCAGCACTGCACTTTGAAGAGTAAAAGGTGACGGAGTCACTGTGTCCAGCTCCAGATGTCAGTAGTGAAGCTGATAGTTCGCACGTCCTTTAGTTTACATGAAATGTGTTCACGCACTGTCTCATAAAGCTTAGGGAGCGCTGTTTCGGAGATATATTTGCGACCAGTCAAACTCTACTGGGGCTCCAAATGTTCAATTAACTGGTCATCCAGTACAATAAACTCGATAATCCTGTCGTTATCTTTATTGCTCGTTGGCTGTCTTTTGTAAACTTTTCTCTTTGTTTGAATGAAGCTTCCAATGTTTGTTGCGTCTGGCGCGGCTTGTCCTTCTCCTTGGTTGCTTGTGGCAACACGACACAACTTCCTGTGTTTACATTCTGAGCAGCGCCATCGAAGAAGAATTGATTTTCGCTTTGCAGCGATAAGCGAAGCTAGCAGCATAACTAGGTTATGTTCATGAAAATGGTATCGGATCGGTACGTGGACTCAAATACTCGCCGATACCGATGCCAGATTTTTTTTGTGGTATCAGCAGCATTTTCGATACTGGTATCGGAATCATAACAGCTCTAGTTAAAATCCATATTTATGTCTATGTCTATGACCTTCCAGAGGGAAGGTGCACATGCTCAGAAGGTGTAAAGTGGGGCTGCCATACTATTCAGTATTCTGTTCCAGATTCCAATTATTTACCTGAGAACTAACTCTTCTAGGGCTGAAGCAGTTAATCAAATTAATCTCACATCTTTCCACGAGAACAATGCTTTGCTGATTTCATTGTGCAACTGTAAAGTTTGGTGGAGTTATAAAGAGAGGTTGTTTTTTTAGCTGTTGAGTATGCCCTGCCCCCTTTCTCTCCAGGGAAAGAACCCTGAATGCTTCGGCCTCAAAAGATTTTGGACAATCCTGTTGTCCCATGTTTGTAGGAACAGTTTGGGGTTGGCTCCTTCTTGTTACAACATGATAAGACAGTGGTCTTTCTTATCCCCCCTATTAAAACCTTGCATTAGAGCAAAAACTGGCAACCAGACCTTCTTGTCTAACATTAGTGTCTAACCTCATAAATGTATTTCTGGATGTATCTCCAGCGCACATCGGGCGACATCGGGTGGGGGTACACCCTGGACAGGTCCACCGCAGGATATCACCAAAACTAAAAGAGCCAGGAATGGAAGAATGTTGTTTTCAACTCCAAAGTTGGGCAATGTAACATTGGGATGGATGAGAACCTGCCCACTTCTGGAGCAGGCCTCTACTGACCGGTCAAGGAACTGCAGTTCAGTCACTTTGAGGGGGAAAGCAGGAGGTTGCCCCTTGATAAGAATTAATTTATTAAACATAGGGCATCACAGTGGGTAGCACTGTAGCCTTTCAGTGAGAAGGTTGCTAGTGGTCTCCCTGAGAGGAGTTAGCATGTCCTCCCGGTACTTACGTGGGTTTCTTCCAGGTACCCCGCTTTCCCCCACTAACCTGCAAATATGGTTGATGGATTAATGTAAATTCCTCCTCAGAGTAAACGTAGGAGGAATGTTGTGTCCAGGGTGTAACACGCCTTTTGCCCAAAAGACCCTTGTGACCATGAAAAGGAATAAGCGCATACAGAAAATGAATGAAATGTAGAAAGAGCAATGTTCTGGATTAATTAAGTGGGCAAAGAAAAACATTAAAATAATCATTTTCAAGTTTTCAATAATTTACGTTCGAGAATATTTTTCCTTTTTCTTGTTATGTTCTCTCACAATTTCCCTGGTTTTTCCCCTCTTCTCTGAAGTATAATTTGTCCGGGAAGGGTGTCTCAATAAAGATGAAAGAGATGTTGACTGGTGATTAAAGGAGACAATACCATTAGTCATTATTATTGCATCTGATCAAGTGCAGTTCCGGTGAAAGCAGTTGTTTCTGCAGAAGGATTAAACGGCTGTGATTGAATGTGTTTGAAATCCGTGAAGATCACAGAGCAATGTTTTGCTTTCTGTGCATTTGCATGCTACGCTGATTGCACTCATTGCCTGTTTTAAGTCTCGACTGATGACAAATTGAGGCTGAGGCGGGACCACTCGCACACGCTATAGCGCTACAGCTCCAGTGTGTTCCAGCGGCTTCTAGGGAGTTGCCATTATTACTTCCCTCAGATCCCAATCTTTTTGTGAGCATGAAGTGTGTTCAATGAGTCTCCCCCACTTTCCTTCCTATTCTCAATTTGACTTTCAATTGTGTTCAAGAGAAGACCTCCACCCATATCTATATGCGGAAATAAAAATGTGTCCATTTACTGATATTCCAAAAATAGAAATGGATTTTTCTCTTAACCAGATGGAACAATTAGCTGGAATCTTTTTGACTCTTTCCTGTGATCATACTTTTATTTACAATACTGCACAAAACTTTTAATTAAAACTCTAATAAAAAACTAAATCCCAAAAACGAAACGCTGCAGTGAGCTATTCATCGTTAATAGTTTTATGACCGCTCTTTCATGGAACTTAATTTTTTACTGTTTGTTAAATGAATGTTAATTCGTTCCAGTGTTGTTGAGAATGGTTGAAACGGACTCTGATCATAATCTTTTGAAAAACTGTCACTGAGTGAGGATAAAAAACGGGGTTCTGTGAACTACACAGTTCTGTATGAAACAGTAATAGCTTGATGTAATTGTAATAGCTTTCTTTTGGAAGGAATACCGCAGGCACAGAATCCCACTGTGCAGAAGCTGGAATCCAGTACTGGTGACTCTTAAACGAAGATGTGGTGAAGCAGGTGAATGTTCTAGGGGCCTGGAACTGATTTTTCTGAAAACATACAACCGTTGGAGTGGAGCTGAAGATTACCGCCGGTAAAGCCAGGCATACGCTGTGGGATTTTTGACTCATTTTGAGCCGATATTTAAGTTGTGCGACTATTTTGGAGATAGCTGTGAATTGGGCTAATTGTGTGTTAGTATCTATGAGGTCAGGAGAAGCAAAACTCCTCACGTCGAGCTCACGATCAGCAATCATATGGCCGAAATAAGGTTCTATTTTATCGGTGAAAATGTTTGTTCTCTGTATGATGTCATTTATTGCAATTTAATAGCAGTGTCACGGTTTATTATGCATCCCTAGTATCAATATCTATATCTATAATGCATAGGTGTATAGAGGCCCATTTCCAGCAGCTATCACTTCAGTTTCTAATGTGTTTCTCACTGTGGCAGAAGCTAATGGGTGATTAGAAAACCTTTATGCATCATGTTAGCGACACTGGAAAAAGTTTAGCTGTTTAGAGAAGCAGTAAAACTGACCTTCCTTTGAGCATCACATTTATAGAGTCGATAAAACGCTCAAAATGGTGAGAAAAAGAAAATTTTCATGTGAAACTCGACGGTCTATTCTTGTTCTTAGAGATGAAAGATATTCCATGCTAGAAATTGTGAAGAAACTGAAGATTTCCTACAACGGTGTGTTCTACTCCCTTCAGAGAGCAGCACAAAAAGCCTCTAACCAGAGTAGAAAGAGAAGTGGGAGCCCAGCTGCACAACTGAGAATGAAGATAAGTTTATTAGAGTCTCTAGCTTGAGAAATAGACGCCTCACAGCCCCTCAACTGGCAGCTTCATTAAATAGTGTGATTAAATGTACATTTCCTTGTTGTACATTGATCGTGTAAATTTTTCAGGAAAACATGTAGACATCTTATTTGCCATAGTTACATTTTTAGATAACAATTTCAAATGTTCACACATACATGCATTTCCAGCATTTTTAGTTACTTCTTCATTTTTTAACCTTAATGTTAGAAATATAAACTCTTTTTTTATAAACTTTTTATATAAACTCAGTGAGATTTGCACTGTATATGAGTCATCTATGTATGTATAAAGCTTTTATGAGGATATAAAGAAGCAATACAGGAGACCTATATGGCCTGTATCTGTAGATATAGACACCTTTTTGCCTATATGTCATTTATTACCATATATACTGCATATAGGTGATATATATCCTCTTATAGGTTCTTTCCATGTAGGTGCCCATACCGCCAATGCTTGGCCAGCCATGTTCTTGTCCAAAACATCTTTTCCTTATCTTTCCTCAGTTTATATATAAAAATAAAGTGGCACAACTTGTCTCGTTTGAATTGTCGGCATTGGCGCATATCTGCGTTTGCAGAAATCTTCTTTCCCTTGTTTTCTTGTAGTCCCATCCACCTTCCTCATATGAATGCAGTATGGGAACATTTACGGAAAGGCTCTGGACTCGCTGTATACACAAACCATGAGGACAAAATGTGTCACAAATCAGATTGTGGTCTTTCTTGGAAAACCCTAAACGATGTAAGCTCTCTCTGAGAGCAACAAACAGTCAGTCTGCTTGAAGGTGGATGTGTGTACACTGACGTGTGAGTGGCCATTCATGGCAGTGTGGTATTTTGGTCCATTATAGCCCTAAGTGAGCATGTCTGTGGTGAGACGGTGTTTACCTGTGGTCAGATCAGCTATACTGCAGACCTGTGGGTCTCCTTCTGTGTATACTGTAGGTGAGACAGGGAATGTGAGGGGACCTGAAGACAGACAGGGAAGAGGGTAAAATTAGCAGTAGTAAAAGCTGAACCCAAACACCAGCTGCTGGTTCTCGTAGAGATAATAAACTGATTCATCGTCGTTGTTTATGCTGGTGGATTACTAACAGAGGAGGTGAGAAAGATCAGTGGATTGACAACGTTTTAAGGAATGATGGAAGGATGTTGCTGTATGTCTTCCTAAAATTCTCAAACTGAGGGAATAACCAGTTACTGACCAGGTCCTAAGAAGGGAGGATAATGGGGTGAATGGTAGCATGCTGTAGAAGCATAGTCACAAGGCAGATTTGCTTTAGGTTACCAGATCTGGTTTACTGGAAAGAAACAAAAGATAGAATGTAGGCGCAAAAAAAAGAAAATACAATTGTGCTCAAAAATTTATTTTCAGATTTTTTTTGGGCCATATTTTTTTTTGAAAATATCAACAACTTAAAAGGAAAAGAAAGTCGTTACTACACAAATGCCACAAAGAAACCACTTACAATACGCCAAACAGCTCAGAGAAAAGCTTCCAAGCTTCTAGAACAACGTTTTTTTGGAGCGATGAGACTATTGAAACAACCATAAACACTACATTTGGAGAGGAGTCAACTGTAAAAAGTTTTAACACCAAACTGTAAAAATATCCAGTAAATTAAAACTGGCTTCATGCAAGATCCACCATAAGCAGATTCCGTGACCATGAGGATGGTCAGAAACCAGCTGAGAACTACACAAGAGAATATCTTCAACGATCTAAAACCAGCTGTGACTGGTTTTCCTAAAAATTCATACATTTTTCTACCATTAAATTTATGAAGAGATCATTTCTTTTTGCTTGTGGGCCAATATTAAAAATCAACCATTGTTAAAATATTTATATGGCTCACTGTTTGTGAAAAGCAAGACTCAATTAATTTTGATATTATTATATTAAATACTCTCAGAAAAAACACTGATATTTGTGCTAAGCGTTGTGAAAAGTGAGAAATTGATCAAACTCGGGTGAGGAGTATAGAACAGTTCCAATATTCATGAACAAGGAACATTTGGAAACTGGGAAAATAAATACACAAGGCAATCAAATCAATACAAGGCAGTGCACAGGCAAAACCAATGGACAGAGCAAACAGTCCGGTGGAGAAGGATTGTTCTGTTAAATTCAGATCCCACGTTTACTTCATCCAGCGTTTTGGACCAGTTCACTCTGAAAAGCTCACAGTACAACAAAGAAACAAACATTTATTTTGCTTCAGTCCTTTTTACTATTTGCCCAGAGACAACAAAAACAAAACTCTCCAAAATTGGAGCAACATGTGTTTTTTTTTCACTGTGGATTGAAAAAAAGTATAAAAAGATTAAACAAAGAGCTCCTCCATCTTGGTGCATACGTCACACGTGAGTTCAGGAGAAATACTTCTCTCCTTTTGGATGTCACATGCGACTTTCAAATTTCTAAAAATATAATATTGAAAGTTTTATTGCTTATTATTTGTGTCCCCACTCCATTGAAATAGAAAGAAATGGTGTCTACTACTTGCAGCTATAACTCGTATAAATTTGTTAGAAACATTTATTTGTTGAATGAATTTTGTTCCATTCTGCTCTTTGTTGTGAGAAGAAAGTGTCAGGAGTTCAGTTTGTTTGAGAGAGACTCTGCCAACTCCCAATCAATTTGCAATCATCACTTTTAGATTGAAATGATTTCATGTGGTTCAGTCACTTGGACATTGTGCTAGCGTCTGCCAAATGCATAAATAGAAATAGATATATACATGAATGTACCACTCCCAGTGACACTCTAATCCAAGAAGCCACTATCCATTCATAGCCATTATCCAATCATTTTCAACCCTTTAAAAGACTCCTTCCTGCCTCTTTCACTTGCCTGGTTCTACTCCTGTACTGTGTGCTATGTCTCTCAGAAACACTCTACTCTCCACAAGATTCTGCAGCTCGGTCCTCTCCTGCTCTGGTAATCCTACTCCACCTAACTCCAGCCATCTCTGAGTGGTCCTCCGTGCATGTCTCCTTGCTGCTGCTGCCTGATGAACTCCAAGACCAGCAATAAGCTCTTCCATTAATGGAACGATATTGTTTTGTAACACCTATAAATATTATAAACAGTCATTTGCACTGACACCACTCCTTAGGGTGAGGGACAAAAGGGTGTTTCTTTTAAACAAAGTGATACAAACATCGTCTTGTTCAAATCCACACATCAAATACAAGGACAAGATGGATTTCCCAGGAGACGCTTTGTTGCATGTAAATTGTATTGCCTATCTGACGATGACTGCCAGGCTACTAAAGAGTAATCTTATAATTCATAAAAGACTATAACATTTATGAAAACCATTGTTTTATGTTTACGATTTATGTAAAGATTAGCGAAAGTTATTTCAATAACAAAATGCTAGTTTTGCATGATTCAGAAACATTGTAATGTATTTTCACCCCTCCTCACTAAGCACTGCGGTTCAATGGGAAAGGCTAGGTGAAGGGAAGGGTGAATATGTAGGGCAAATGAGAGAAATGCAATTCAGTCACAAAAATGCATATGCAATGGACTCCATTTCCTATATATATATCCTGTCCTGCTCAAAAGCCACCACATGGGGGGGGGGGTGTAGACACTTCGTTTGAGCTGGACAGTTTTGTTATCTCCAGGGTAGTGAACATATAATGTGGTGTTTCCTCCTCTGGATGGAAGCTGTCCATTTATTTATTTATGTATTTATTGACATAAGGACAGGAGGGTGTTGAAAGAAAAGTGGGGAGTGACTTTGTATATACCTACACACATGTGTACATATATAAAAATACATACACACACACAGTTAATAATCTCTGCTGGATAACAATGATATATATGCAGATGATAGATCACAGATGGGGAGTGGACAGAAACGCATTACGATCTCATCAGAACA
Source organism: Danionella cerebrum (assembly GCA_007224835.1). Taxonomy (NCBI): domain Eukaryota; kingdom Metazoa; phylum Chordata; class Actinopteri; order Cypriniformes; family Danionidae; genus Danionella; species Danionella cerebrum. Next base: position 37,637 of record SRMA01026621.1, on the reverse strand, counting down.
GTGACACACAGACATATTAAATAAACAAGTGAGTGTAGTATGCCCGCCGAAGCAGGAGGGCGGATAGCCCAGCGACAGCCAGGCAGGCCCCCCCCCGGCAGTATGGGACAACCCTAGCAGGCCCCTCCCAGGATGCCACCACAGACCCGCCAGGAAGAGGAGGGCGCCTAATCGCTGTAATCACACCCTCACCATTCACCCTAAGAGTTTGAACACATCACAGCTGTCCTGCACCACTTACACTGGTTCCCAGTCACCTTTAGGGTTCACTTCAAAACTCTTCTGATAACATACAAGGCACCCAACATCTGTATTCTGACAGTCTACACAGTAAAATCCTAAGAGTTAAATTAACTCTACTCAGAGTGTATTTGGTCGCACTCTATATAGAGTTAAACCAACTCTGAAGGAGAGTTATTTAAATTTGAACTAAACAGTCTATTTTTGTCTGTTTTTACTCTTTCTGGAGTGCACTTGGTCCCTCTCTGAATATTTAATATTTAGTTTGCATTTTCCATGCAGATTTGGAAATAAAATAGATTATTAAATTACTCTTTCTCAGAGTCTGTTTAACTCTATATAGAGTGGGACCAAATATACTCAGAGTAGAGTTAATTTAACTCTTAGGATTTTACTGTGTACACTCCCACCCGCAACCTGCGCTCCGCCTCCACTCTCTCCCTGGCCCCCTCTTGTCCCCCTAAAACAACAATATGGTCGAGGGTGTTTAGCTCTTCAGATCAATTTCTGTGAAACAAACATCCCCTGGACATTCGGACCAAACCAAACCTCCAGACTTTCAAGTCTAAACTTAAAACCTTTGTGTTCCACCAGGCTTGCCCTGACTGAGTCTACTCAATTCTGTGTCCGTACTCAATGTGTGTTTTCTCTGTATTTAGTTTCTCATAATGTTAACTTATTTTTCATTCTTTTCACATGTATAAGGTGACCTTGAGTGTCATGAAATGCACCCTCAAATAAAATGAATTATTATTATTATTAATTAGAGGTTGGCTGTGCTCCTTTTTCACCAATATCTTCCCGTTCACAAACATTTTTTTCTGTCACATCTGCCACTGACTGGAAGGAATGTCGGATGGAGGAGGCATCCTTTTTAATGGCTATAATTCTTTAGTAGTGTTTCAGAGATTTTGCTTGTTGTGGTCTGTGCAAAAGCTGTGGGAATGCTCCTGACTGAACATAATAAATTAAAAAGTTGAAAGGTTTCTTTTGTCTTAATGGAATGCCCACAGCAAAAAAAGTTCTACTTCAGAGCTTTTTGTAAGATTTGACCTCGTGTCCTCACAATCGTCTCTAAATACTTCATAGCGGAGCGTGACCAGCATCCACCTGACCACATCCTTCCCTAAGCTTGTCTTTAAAGGTGAGGGGCCTTGAGAAATATACAGTCTGGAGGCCCAGACTGCCCAGATGAGCTACATCAACAGTGCTAACAGTTTCCTTCCTGATCTGGGATAAGGATTGACAGAAAGACACAAACAGACAGAACAGCAGGAAGAGAAAAAGAGTCTTCTGAGGGACTGATGAGAGCGTGACACTGTCCCTCCCTTCATCCATGTCAGTCTGCTGCTACTGAAGCATAGTGAGTGCACTTGCGCACACTTTCCGCTAGCTCCAGTCAAGCAGTCTGTAATTATGGCTGCGGGCAGGCCTGCTGTCTTTGAAGCCTGCAGCAGCACCACAGCAGCTCGCCACAGCCGGGGTGACAGCGGCATCCCACAGAAAATCACGAGACAAACTCAAAGAACACGGACACGCAGGATCTCTTCGGAGCCCCCTGCTCTCACCTCCTTTATCTTTCAGAACAAAACATAGCGAGTCATATCTCACATATTGATCTGATTCTTTAGGGGAAATCGGTCGTAGATAAAACTAAAGTCATATTTGTCAATCTGGTTGACCAAAGATCTGGGTTGATCTGGGCTGACATCACATCACTACGGATTGCCTGAGAGACCAAAACAAAATGGAGTAAAAGTATAGTTCAGACGAGACCAAGACCTAAAACTTACAAGTCACCCACTTGAGGGTTTTGAAAGCAAAAAGGATTCGGTACGAAATGGAAAATTTGGCCAAATTTCAGACTGGGACTTTTCCAAACCAGTTTATCAACACAGATATTGAGCAAACATACACACGGTTTAGTTTGGCGGTAGGCATGAATAAAGCATGGCTACTGCATCCCCAAAGATTCAGTAGATGGGAGGATATGAGCCTAGTTCTTTACACTGGAGAACATCTCACAGACTTTTGAAACCATTGTTGCTCTGCCCACTTGGTCACACTTTGGTTGGGTTCATGGTAATGAACAGAAGTATCCGATGATGTCTATCCAAATGTCACACTTCCTTTTCAAATGTGATCATTTCAGATGCATCAAAGACATGCCCTCACGCGAGCGTGGCTCTGTGTTGTACTCCAGGGTGCCTTCACTGCGTTTATACAATGGCGCATGGGTTTCCAGACTAGAGGTGTGGGGTCCTACTGTGCTAGTGCGTCCGACATGCTCCCTGCTCACTGGATCTATACTGCCTTTTCATCGACTCCTGGTCGGAAATGAGTGGTCCACTTATTAATTAGAGTTTGAACACTGCTGATTGGCATTCGTGGTTTATTGGATATTTGTTATCTCTTTCTAGTGCTTCGACAACTTTTTCCTGTAGATCCTCTGATGCTTTCCCCATCTCTCAGAGTTCAGAAATAGTGCATCACTCGATAAAAGAGGCAAGGGTCTATCAAGAGCCAGAAACCTTCTAAAAACAAACATTGATTACTAGCAAACTCGTTACCTCCCGCTCTCACGTACCTGTTAGTGTTATTGATGTTTTGCTGTGTCATGCGCTCCCTCGTCCCGCCCTCATTATTTATTCCTCATTTCACCTGTGTCTCCAGCGGTCCCTCGATATATATTCTGATCTATTTTACTAGTCGTTGCCGGGTTCTCATCACACATTCACATTGAGCAGTCCATTTCCTCACAGCGTGTTACAGGCCAGAATCACCAACTTTAGCTTGGGATCAAGGTTCTGTTGTCAGTAGGATTTGACAACAATAAATGGCCTCATCCAACCAGTAACTAAGAGTTGAGGATTGTAATGAACAGAAAGGAAACAGGTTAATTTATTGCATTGATAGTATAGTTCACATTAAGCCTCTGAGGGGCGCATAAAGAACACTGGAAGCGCATCACCTCATGAGTCATAGCAATGCTCTAGCACACATGTGTCAAACTCAAGGCCCGCGGGCCAGATGTGGCCCGCCATGTAATCTAATGTGGGAGCTTAAAAGTTTTGAGCGTCTTTAAAAAAAAAGGCATTTTCCCACAATGCCTTTGGCCTGCGGTAGCCGTAACAGTGTTTTCGCATCCATACTCACGAGTGAAACTGTAGAGCTGCCAACTCTCACACATTGAACGTAAGACTCACGCATTTGAGTGATCTCTCAGACCATACCTCCGATTTCTCACGCTAAAATAAATGTCAAGATGTGAAATGGGCGGAGCTAATAGTTTATCTGTGATCTGTTTCTTGAGCCTGATGATAAAAGATGATGATCGATATGCATCGTCTTCAGTCTGTGAGGGTTTTTTTCCCCTAAAGAAATGACAAAAATGCTATTTTTCTTTATTCACTTGGACAGATTGATCCTTCATTAATGGAGTTATGTGGGTTTTCAGAAGCTGACAAAAATCAAAAGGATTTATATTAGAACAACAAGCATACAATTGTTTCTATGCAACTGAATTGTCACTTGAATAAGTTATAAATAATGAGTTATTGAACATTAAGGAGTAGTTACATTTATTTTACATTACATTCGATTACATTGTTTTACATTTATAAGTTACATCTGGTTCTTTAAGGACATGTCATTATGCGAATGTGGCACTCTGTGAAAATGAGTTTGACACCCCTGCTCTCGCACGTCATATATTTAGCATAACTGGCTAAACATTATTAAGTATCATCGTTGATATTAATATTATTTGCAATGCTTCCAATTTTCTGTTCATTCATATTTTCTAAAAAATAGCTAAAAATCTGAATATTAGCCAGATTATTCCAGACTGACTCCAGATTAAAAACCAGATTTTTGGACAAATATTCAAATGTTCTCATATATTTCTTGGCACTGTATGTTAAAAGTGCTCAGATTTACTGCAGAGAAATTATTGTTTTAATAATTTAATGTCTGATATTAAAAGGTTTTAAATTCATAATGGTAATTCTGACCCCCACGACAATTTCTCCAAATTTTCCTGCCGTTCTTCTCTGCAACAATTGAGACAGAGCATCCATTCCTGGACACTGACTGTTGATGTTTACGTTCATTGAAGCTCTTTAATAACATTGTTACGTCCTATTTAAAGGAAACAGGCTGTTAGCCAGTACACAGCTGGCTAAGGCAGTAGTGGTATAGTAAAATATAAATATAATAAGAGCGTTTTTGAGCTGGTGAATCCATTCTGAGCAGTGAAACATCACCACAGTGACCACAGCTGTGGCATGCCTGCAGGAAAAAAGCAGCCCCAGGCCTCTGAAGCCAGAAAGAAGAACCCAGTAGGACCAATAAACAGGCAGTAATGTGCAGCATGTGCCCTACTTTGTTTTAAACACAGCCATGAGCTTGAATCTAACTCAAAATAGCGTTCGAAATAATCATCCCAATAGAATCGCTGTCGTTATCAGATGCATCCCTTGGCCTCTTGCGTGATGCCGGCCACGGTCTTTACTTGAACTCAAAGTGAGCATTGCATTTCAACTTCACCTCGCATCACATCCATTCCTGAGATTCAATCTACGTCATCCATGTTCATTTCATCATCTCTGATCACTATATTTAACAGAGAGCCACCGCAGCCGTGGAGGACAGCGAGATCAGAGCTAGTGGTTTCAGGTCGCTCCTGAAGGTAAAGAGAAGCGGAGAGAGAGGAGGTCCTACAGGCCGCTATTGATGCATTGAGTTATTCAGGGCTCTTGACTTTAGGCCTCAATTACAGCCATTTGGCAGGAACACTAACGTGTGGAGACGAGGCTGTGGCGAGTCCGGTCCACACTGCCTGACCCTGTGCCTGTCCCCTGGGCAGTGCTTTGTTTTTTTAGCAGGCGGCTAGCTCATGCTGCTTTTAGCCTCTGCTTTAAAAATCTCTGGTATTATTTTTTCCCTGCTAGCTCCAGCTGTGACTGCCCCAACCGCTCCTCGTGCTGCTCTGCATGTGGACCAATGGGGTAATTGGACTTGCAATTGAAACGCAAGAATGAATTCAGTGGTCTCTCAGCCTTCCTGGTGCAATCAAAGCAAACTGGAACTTTAAAATGGTTTAAGGAAACTATGGGTGTCGCATGGAGGTTAGATTTGAGCACTTTTGTTAAATTGTCCAAAAAGGCCAAGTCTGGCATTTGTCTTGAGCATCTCAAGTCAAAGGAACCCAAGATAAAGAGTTTGGTTCCAAATAAATGCCAATAAAAAGTAGAGTTACCAATAAAAATAAGTTATTTTGACAAAACTTGAATCAAGTATTCCTGCTCAGCTTTTTCAGTTTTTTTCTCAAAGCACTAAATGCGAATCCATTTGAATAACCACAGCAAACAATCACACAAATCAGTTTACGACCTTTTTAATGATATAAAATGAGTCATTTCAACTCATTTCGACTGTGGGGAGGAAGCAAAAGCTACTACAGGAACACGTTAGAAAGAGGAGAAATACAAGAGCTGGAGAAATCCAGGTGAAGGATCTCCTGTCGCTCATCAAGAAGAAACACGTCTGCGGAGCGGATTGCTCAACTGTCTGTAAAGCAGCTTTCTGTGCTGCACGAGCTGATTCATCTTTGATTCATTCAGACTATGTAACATGGCACAGATATATTGTTTTTGATCATGGAATTTTGAAAAATGCAGAAAAAATGAGTGTCTGCTTTTTAAGAAAGCTGTAGTTCAGGATAGTTGATGATGCACAAGTTTGGCACTCGACGGGAGCATAAATCTTTATTTCTTGTTATTAATGATGTACCCAAATCTTCATTTGATGCAGTTATTCTCTGTTTATCCTTCTTTTCATCTGGTGCAGTTATTCCATCGCTATGGCGACAAGCACCCTGAAATAAGAAGTTTGCACCACCACAAGGATGCTGTTTTTGGCTTCATACACAGTAAAATCCTAGAGTTAAATTAACTCTACTCAGAGTTTAATTGGTCCCACTCTATATAGAGTTAAACAGACTCTGAAGAAGAGGTAAGGTAATTAAATGAGTCTATTTTAAGGAGTGCATTTGGTCCCTCTCTGATTAGTTCATTTTTTATTTTTCATTTTCCCTTTGTAGATTTGGACAAAAATGAAATAGATAATCAAATAACTCTTTCTCAGAGTCGGTTTATATAGAGTGGGACCAAATACACTCTGAGTGGAGTTAATTTAACTCCTAAGATTTTACTGTGTACACAGCATTAATCCCCCAAACAACGCTGAGTTGATACCGAACAACTCATCTAATAAGAAAACCTCTCTTGGGCCTGGGACACAGCAGGATTTCACACATTCAAGGTGCTGTGTGTTTCCAATTGTTTTCTTGGTGACTGGTCTAACCTAGCCTGAGATCATTGATCAAATCCTCCTGTGTAGTTCCGGCCTGATTCATGATTTCAACTCCAGGAGGTGGCATCTTGCATGGAGCTTTAACAATAGTAAGAAATAAATATAATTTGTGTTTTTTCTATTTGTGTATAATCTTAACCATAATCGTAACCTTATCATCAAGTTCCTTGAAGAAGGTCTTGAACAGCTCTTGGATACTTGTCCTTTTACATAATACATATATGCATTTTTCAAAAACAGCATTTTCCTTGTAATAATTGTCAAAATTGTGATTCATCCTTTATTTCCCCTCTGTATTTTTCCCCATTGTTTTTTTTTTGATGCCTAGCATCCCCAAAGGCCCTCTTTTTTTGGCTCAGGTGTGTGTGTTGCATAACAACTGAACCCAAGAAATGTACGATTTTCATTAAAGTTTGAAGAATTTTCCCTATAAAGCTAAAGTTTCCAAACTGGAAAAAAGACTAGAGTACAGAGACTGGAGAGACCCCGCGGGTTTTATCATGAGGTTTGAGGGCACTGCCCCTTTTTCCCCTTTGGTTGTTGGAGACAGCAGGAAGCGGTGAGGGCAAAAAGCTGCTATTACCTTGAGGGGAATGTAAGAGCAGCACACAGAACACCGAATCCCACCACAATCCACAAGAACGCCATTCCAAAGCACGAAAACAACTAAAAACAGAGTTGTTTACCAGTTAATAGTGGAGAAACACCAACTTGCCCATGTTCTTTCTCCTCCTCCTCCTCTTCTCGGGTCACTCCCCCTGTCCCTTATGCACACCCTTTGTTGGTTAGCTTGGTGGGAAGCCCTGGTGCCCATGTGAGAGCCCAGCAGACCCAGCTCTCTCACCCCACTGTCAGCAGATGAAAGCCTCCCTGGCTGAGATTATGTGAAAGGCACCCATCTCTTTCTGTTTAGGCCAGAGTGTCCTCTTATTTCACAGGGCAAATTAATAACTAAGCTACATCAATGCACTCTCACTAAAAGAGCCTCAGCTGGTGTCTGATCCACTGCCATCCCCCAGCTGACAGGGAACAGCTTCTGCTCTGCTGCCTTCAGGAAAGTGGGCTCTTTCTGTGATATTTCTGACCACTTCTGAAGCATTGTCAAAACTTAAATTCAATACAGAGGCATACAAGGAACCCTGTGTGTATTTATGTGCATCTAAACGAAGGGGACAGACACACTGCGGAATCCAAATGCCCTGTAATTGTATCTGTGTGATCTCCAAAGTCATGATGCAATGGTTGAAAAATTCATCCTTTGCATTCAATTCGTTTCTGTGTGGGGATGAAGAGACAGGGGGTACGGAAACTATCCAGGTCTCCTTAAACTTTTCACTCTTTGTTATATTGCAGCCATTTGCTAAAATCATTAACGTTCTTTTTTACCCATTGTGACAAGGTAGTGGAACCGATCAGCGATGCCAGGTGCAACTTTTCGGCCTGAGCACTTAAATGCAACGCAGCCAAGAGGAGAAGAGGAATCAGACCGCTCAGTGCAGGAGAAGCAGACTAAATCTTTACGCAGAGAGCAGCAGATGGATACTGCCGAAGCCACCAGGAGCCGAAGGAGCCCAGGAGGTGCCCACTCACCAGATCTAGAATGTTGCCCTAGGTCACTGGGGCTCGGCTGGATTCCCGTTCCCCGGAGGGTGCGTGGATCCATGGAGCCCAGAGCAGGGTGGATGCACCAGCACAACAGGACCTCACACCTCTGGTCCGATGACTCACGCGCCACTGGACAGACAAGGTGAAGGCACCCCGGATTACTCTCCAGCGAACTCGCTCGTGGAACCTGCTCATCTCCGCTGCTGAGTGACTCATTTAATTATTTATGCCATATTTTAGTCCTGACAGTGCAAGTGTATCCGTGTCTCTCTTCATGTACACACAGCAGCCCGTAGTGACACAGAATGGTCACATTTTTGCAGATTTATTAAAAAAGGAAAGCTGAAGTATCACAAAGTGCTCAGTATTCAGAGCCTTTGTAGTGACATACGGTTTTTACTTTACTCAGGAGCTTACATTTTTTCTGAGCATCCTTGGATTGGCTCTACAGCTTCATTTGAGTCCAGCTGTGTTTGATTAAACTGATTAGACTTGATTAGGAAAGCTACACTGCTGTCTATATAAGACCTTACAGCTCACAATGCTCAACGCTAAAGAGAATCATGAGGCCAAAGGAAATCCATGAAGAGCTCAGAATTGAGGTAAGGTTACAATCTACTGCCCTTCCTAGGAGCACAGCGGCTTCCAGAATCATTGGATAAAAGACTTTTGGGACAACCAGAACCCTTCCTAGAGCTGACTGCTCAGCCAAACGGAGAAGAGCCTTGGTAAAAGAGGTAAAGAAGAACCCAAAGATCACTGTGGCTGAGCTCCAGAGATGAAGTCGAGAAAGTAGCCCTCCACCAGTGAGGGCTTTCTCTCCATTGTGGAAGACACATGAAAGAAAACAGAAGAACTCCAAGATGGCGAGAAATAAGATTCTCTGGTCTGATTTGTACAAGATTAAAATATTACTGGAATTAATGGTTGTCAGGACAATAATGATTTCCTAAATATCTCTGGATTTTCCTCTTAGCCATTGAAACAGATTCCTGATCTTGCTGCTTCTGGTCTGTGTCCTGTTTCCTCTGTTCAAATGTGTGACTGTGTTCCTGGGCTGCTGTCATGGTGTCCTCCTCTTCTTAACTTCTCCTCATTTCCCTGGTCTCAGTGTGTGTTTCTTTTCCATGGTTTCCTCATCTCCGTGGTCGTTTTCTTCCTGTATTCTACATCCATTACACATAGTGAGTGATACCACTGACAGAATCATCACAAGCTGAATTTCCTACTCACAAATAATGTAATGCTGAATAATAATGACTCCATCTCTGGCAGATGAGCATTCCACAGCGACTGTGCTATGATCATGACATACAGTGTCCTCCATAATTATTGGCACCCCTTGTTAAAAGCTTCTAAAGCTTCCCGTTGCGAACAAAACAGCAACTAATCTTCTCCTGTAATGTTTCACAAGATTCGGGAACACAGAAAGAGCGACTCTAAATCGTCCAGTGACCGGACTCCTCTCCTCTTTGGCTTACTCCACAGGTTTTCAGTGGGGTTGAGGTCTGGGCAATGGGAGGAGCTTGATTCTGTGTGTGGTGAACAATATCTGTGTAGATGTGGCCACATGTTTTGAGTCATTATCTTGCTGAAAGACCCAAAGCCTTCATGATGCCAGAGCCTCTGGAAGAGAAACAGCCCCATAGCATCACCGATTCTCCACCATACTTCACAATGGACATGAGGTGCTTTTCTGCAGACCCGTCTTATGTGTTCTGCCATACCCACTTAGAGCGTTTGTTTCCAAAAAGCTCTATCTGGGTCTCATCTGACCAAAGAACACGGTCCCGGTTGAAGCTCCTGTATCGCTAAGCAAACTCCAAATGTTTGCGTTTCTGATTGTGACGGAGAAAAGTTTTTTTTCTTGCCTCCCAAAGAGGTTGTTGGCATGTAGATGTAGATGTAAATCTCTGGTTGTTTCACCCTGAGATGCTTCATGTGTTGCAGTTCTTTAACAGTGAGCTTTACATAAATTTTTTATTTCTCTTACCATCCTCCTCACTGTGTGAGGAGCGTCCTCGTCCAAGCGTGTTTACTACTGTTGCAGTTTTTTTTATTTTATGATTCCTCTCACAGTAGATATGGGCGGGTGGAGGCAGGGGGCTATTTTCTGGTACCCATTGCCTGGCACGTGAAAGTCGACACACATTTACTTTACTTGAACAATGTGTTCCTTTGTCTTTCCCATGTTGAAAAGTAAGAGAAATGGCCTCATCATATTTATATCCCAGGGAAGAAAGAAGTGATCAATTACTAATTAAATGCTAGATTAGATACTCTGATCAACTTTATAAACTACTGTAGAAATGACAGAAAGTACATTTATTTTCTTGGAATTGTTAAGGGTGCCAATAATTGTGGAATATGTTATTTTATGAAAATTAATTACTTGTTAGTCAGGGATTTTTATTTCCCTTTAAAATTCACTTTATATTTACGTTATATTTTTCAGCAATTTTCAGTGTGACATTATGCTTCCGTAATAAAAACTACATTTTTTGACACATCTTAAACTGGGGTGCCAATAATTATGGCGGGCACTGTAATTCAGTTCCAGAGCTGGTTCCAACAAAAGTAAATTTTGTAATTTTAGCAAAACATTTGGTTGCTGGTTCGAAGCTCGCCGGTGACTTTCCTGGAAAGAATTTCCATGTTCTCTCTTTGTTTGCGGGGGTTTTCTCTAGGTGCTCTGGTTTCCCGAAAATATGTGGTTAGGTTTACTGAATAATCTAAATTATTCAGTAATAATCTTTCAATTAAAGCCTTGACTTTGAGCAAGTCATGTAAGCGCTCACTGCTGAAACCGTGGAACCAGGAAAAAAGGCTTCTCAGTTTTACTTATCCTTTGAGAGAGAATGATTCTGATTTAAAGAGTCCCTTTTAAAATCAATTGCCCCCTTTAACAACCCCAATCCTAAAATACTTTGATATTTACAGACATAAATAATAAAAAAAAAATAAATCGACACCAAACAGCCCGTATGAGCACAAAACCACTAGGCCCTTTCCGGCAAATATTTGCAGAGCTAATTTGGAAGTCCTGGGTCTGTTTCCTTTCCCTCGTTTAAAGAGCGACTGAACAGAGTATGAGTGTGGAGGATATATCTGTTCTTTAGGAGCTGACCGCTGGCTGCGTCCACACAGTCTCTGCTTGTGTAAGTGGAGCGTCTTCTCTCAGAGCTCTAGAATAGAGCTTCTCCTGTGCAGCCATCACCCAAACTATACGCTGCTGCTGCTTCCTCAGATTCATCTTCAGGTAAAACAGTGAAGGCTTCAGCACCAGAACAGACCACACACACTGGAGCTCTATCTGATGCTTTGAGCAAAGGATGTGTTTGATGTGGAAGCCAGAATCAGCCATGAACAAACAACAAAAACTTCAATTCATTGTAATGTTGTTTGTCTTGGCAAAACCTGGGAACTTTTAAACATTTTATTCTATTTAAAGAATTCTATTGATCAAAAATCTTTCTGAAGTGCCTCTATTATGAAATTCATTGATCTCTTTCATTGTCATTGGGAAATGTGGACTTTTTCTGTAGCATTTACCATATTTTTCGCCGTATAAGACGCACGTTTTCTTCCCCAAAACTGAGCGGGAAAAGTTGGTGTGTTTTATACGGCGAAGGCAGAGCACCGCGGAGCGGAGGGCGGTCACGGCCATAGGAGAGGCGTAAGAGAGGCCATATTTGTACACCCGGCGGTGCGCGCTGACGTCATCACCCATCTCTGCTCGTCGATCCTACCATAGCGCGGATCGTAAGGAGCAGGTATGAAACATTACTGCCTTTTTTTGTTACTTTTACTGTTTACTGACTGTTCATGTTTGGCATATAATTGTTCTTAAACTGCTGTTAACTTTTACACAGTTGAGATAAAATATTTTACTACAGTATTTGGTTCAGAATCTTTTTTTTCTAGGTCTTCCTCATTTAAAAATTGGTGCGTCTTATATACCGGTGTGTCTTATATGGCGAAAAATACGGTAATTTAAACTCAAAGTAAAGTGCATACCCGGACCAGTGTAGAGCTATGTTACACACCATACAAAACACTGCCTTTCGAGAACTTCTACTGTGTTCCCCTCATGGATCTCCAGCACCTGTTTCCAGTGATCTCCTTCAGTGATTTTCCACACCACTCCCCCCTTTACTTCTCCAAATCTTCTCTCTGGCTCTGTTTCTCCTGGTTTCCCCATCATTTGGTGCTCATCATCACTTGTACCCTTGGTCTCTGCATCTCCCCTCTTCTATGTGTATCCTCATCTCTGGGCATCCCTGTCTCCTTGTCTCTGGTTATTCCCTTCCAGTTCTCCTTAGTTCCTCAGTTCCTTACACTTATCTAGGCTTTCTGCTGTGTTTCACAGAGTGATTAACCAGTGTACAGCAAAGTACAGTTCAGCTCACTTGGGTTGGCTTTTTCACTGTAAACTGTGTAATCATTGCATGGACGAGAGAATTTGAGCAGATCTGGGACCATAGTCCCTGACAAAAGTCTTGTCGCTTATTTATTTTATCAACTTGACTTTTAATAAATAAAATGGTGTTACTAATAGCTCATTTGAAAAGCTAAAACAATCCAAAATGGACTTTAATGCGCTGAAATAAATATAAAAAGATTCATGATCATTTAAAAATAATGAACAAATGAAGAAATTTACCGCAAATATAAAAATATGTATTTGAGTAAATGAAGTAGTGGTGCTGTGAGATACAAATACCTTGTATTCCCGAAAGGGAATGAGCGGGTTTGAAAATGAATGAATGAATGCAAGCAGACCGGAAAGCTACCACAGCTCCATCGAATCAGAGGAACTGTCACAAGGCATTTTACAGAAAATACAGCCCAGTCCTATAAAAGCCAAGCTGAGAAATGTGATGGAAAAATTGTTTGTCCTCTGAGGCATCTTTAGATGTCTGTGTGAGATGAGTTTGAGTTCTCTTTTACAGACTCCTGAGCATGTCTGTGTTAAGGCAGCGGGTCTAAAGATAAGCTATCATGTGACCACAAGAACAATAAAAGCTGTTTTAAAACCTTTTTGACTTTGAACGAGCTGTGTGTATTTAGTTATTGTCGATGAAAAAGAAATCTTCAGATAGTAGTTTGCGATGAACAAACATACCACAGCACTCCCACCACCCGCACACTTAAACCAGGGAAACAAAGCTCCTCCCACAAACAAAGGTGGGAACAACAGGCAAATAATGCACGAAAGTTATGTTTTCTGTGTGTGCGTGCGTGTGTGTGTAAGAGATTTGTTATTCTCTGCATTGAAAATCTCTGCCAATCTCTGCTCTGCTAATCTGCCTGCTGCTAATGCTGGATTCACAGCTTTTATTAACGGATAGATCAGTTCTTTTTATTTAGATCAAGCCTCTTCCTCTCAATCGCAGCCATGAGAGAGATACCACAGTAAGTGTCCATGTAGTGCCAGCTGCAAGGTGGGTTCTTGAGTGGGAAAGAATGTTTTGACTGGAGGGTCCAAGGTGGGGAGGAGCATAAGTCCAAAAAATGCAGATGACAATTTTTTAATTCCCTTATTATATTTTAATACAGTGAGGTTTTGAAATGCACAAACTCTTGAATGTGGCGTCTGCTGCTAGTGTGTGAATCATTTTGGAGTCATTGTTAAAAAGATGTCAAAATTAAATTATAAGATGATGAAAGTGTTTTTTTCATCTTGTATGACTTTCAAAACCAAGCTGCTAGCAGTTCCAAAATCTTGGCTGAAATTTCGAGGGGTTCTCCATCACGCTCGTCTGCTATTGGTTTCTATTTGATTACACCTTGAAGATCTTCTGTGTTTCATACAATGCTTCTATCATTACAGGCACCACATAGTTTAAGATAACTTTGTTTTCCACAAATAACATGGTTCAGCTCATGGAAATGTGATGCAGAGTGACATTCTCCAGAGGAGATTCCAGAGTCTTCTATTCACCTGAAGCATGTTTATGGACTATGGGAGAACCCCCAATCTCGTAACTGAGAGGCAGAAACACTACTCGTAAATTCACAAATGGGCAGAAGTTATTAGTATAATTTCAGATGAATTGCACATAGAACAAATTTGTATTTTAAAATCTTATGACAAAGAGTTTATGGTTCACGGCAAATGTAACATTTGGCTGCCTGAATTTTTCTCAAGAAGTGTTCATTTACACATTCCTCTTGAGTTGATGGGTGACTAAACTACTCATAGGAGATCAACCCTTTTGCTCATCCTGTCCTGGGATAGGCACCACAGACACTCGCAACCCGAATCGAGGCGTAAAGAAACATGCAGCACATGTGAATAAATTGTAGCATGAAGGAAAAAGCGATTAATTATAAACAAACATGAAGCATTTCACCAGCAGTGGCCAACAATTATAGTCTTAAGTGCAGAAAAAACTCTTAGAGGTTTAATTTGAGTTGTACTTTTTGACCTGATTGTGTACCGGAATCTGCATGAAATAAATAAACGACATTCTGGAAGAAATAAGGCTAATATAGTTGAAGTTAAGCGTGTCTCTTCACCAAATCAGTGCAGGTAGGGGAGGGCAGCAATCTCTGGCCTCTGTTTGAGGAGCAGCCCTGCAGGCTCCTGCTCTATTTGTGGATCTATGAATGGGACAGTCTGAGTGTACACTTCTTCCCCAGAGAACTCGAGTGTTTGGCCAGCCAGGCGCTGCGGAGCGTTAAAGGAAGCCGGTGGGTTTACGACGCACCCACTGTGACCCATGCACGGGAGGAGTGGCAGCTAGGCAGGCAAAGCAAGGGGCAAAAAAGTGGCAGGGTGCGGTCTCAGAGCGCCGGCTACTCAGATCACTAGACGCGCCCCGATGCAAAGACGGCAGACTCTGTGACAGCTCTCCAGGACTCCGGCAGAAAAATAAATGGACTGGCCCGCTCGCTGCCATTTCACCGATTTTCTCGCGGGATCAAAGTTTCACCTTCTATGGGAGCTCAACTCTTGGTATCACTGGATAGTTTCTCCCGCCGATCTCCACGCGTGCCTCTGCGTAAAGCGACGTTTACGCACGAAAGATGGTGCGGATAGGGGCTACAAAGAAGTAGAAGATTTGTCCTCCCCATCGTTTACCCCGTGGGGGGGAATACAGATCTCCCGGGGGTAGTTTGTTTCAGAAAGCCGAGGTGTGCCCCCGTGCCACTCCGTGTCGGAGTGCCCGGCGGGTTGGTGTGGAATGCGTCTCCCCGTGGTGTTTGGGCTCCTCGTCGGCTGCGCCCTGATTTTCGCACCTGTTAACGAGGGCTGTGGGCCGGGGAGGGGGCATGGGAAAAGGCGGCCTCCAAAGAAACTGACACCCCTTAATTATAAGCAGTTTAGTCCAAATGTAGCGGAGAAGACTCTGGGAGCCAGCGGGAGAACCGAGGGCAAGATCACCAGGAACTCGGAGCGCTTTAAGGAGCTCACGCCGAACTACAACCCCGACATCATCTTCAAAGATGAAGAGAACACAGGTGCGGATCGCCTCATGACGCAGGTGAGCGGCTCTTGTGAACGTGAAGCGCGCACAGATTTCACCCGCTCGCCCTTTGCTCGGTTCCAGTTACGCGCTCCTGCATCGATCCATCTCCAGAGCTCTCAGGGGGATCGATTGCTGACCGCGGCGTGTCCCCTGGAACTGATTAAAGAGCGGGTTTCTTTGATGCGATCGGGTTCAACAAAGCATTGATTGATGTTATTATTCGCCACAATCTGATTCTCCGAAAATTGATTGTTAAAAAAGACAGGAACTTGAGAAGTTCCTTAGCGAAAGATCTTTTTTAGTTCATGTGACACTCTGATGAATCTGAACCCGTTCTCACAAACACACATCACAATTAAGAGCTGGCAGCATTGTAGGTAAACAGGTAACTGTCTAGTACTTTGTGGCACCACAGATGCTTCATGTATTTGGCTCCAATGTTTGCACACATCTCAGAAGGAGTCTGTCCCTACACATTTCGCAGCTGATGTGTGGAAACTTTAGTTCTCTCCAGATGGGACTAAGGTCTGACTAAAGCCACTCCAGGTATCTGCTCCTTTATGTCAGTTCTTTATACCTTGGCCAAGTGTTTTTGTCATTGTCATACTGGAATACACATTTTTTAACCAAGAATTGACGTTACACAACCCACCCATCACTGATGCAGTACACTTTCCTGACACTTAAAGAATCTAAATAAAGGAATTAAGAATCTTCCGCTGCATGGCACAGGGAGACCAACTGAGAGGCTACCTACTGTGTCAAATGCGTGATTTATTGTTTGTTTGTTTCATCTCTCACTGTTGAAATAAACCCGCCCTAAGATCTACATACCGATCATATCTACTGATCAAGTAAATGCATAAATCATCAGCGGTCAAATGTTCTTCTACACACCGTTATAAAAGTGTATGCTTTTTAATTGTGTATTATTTTATTGTTAGTGACAGCCTTTGCTCTGCTTTGAGAAATGGATTTCCTACTGAAAGCAAACGTATCTGGGGTATTTATAAACAAATGAAAGGGGAATGCGGTTAGGGTTTAAAGAGAAAACGGGAATCACTCATCCTTTCGGACATGACGTCCCCTGGCTGTTGAGAACATACCTGTGGTGTGGTAAATATAACAGCAGGATGTATTTGTGGCTAGAAGCATCACCCGGTTCTCCTCATGATCTGGAATTCATCATTATCTCCTTTACTTAGTGAGTGCATTCCAAGCAAACTCTCTGACCATCATGGCTGGAAATGACTAAAAACTCTGAGGGGTCTCAGATGTGGAAGTTTAATCAATTTAAAATCAAGCTTTACTTTTAGGTGAGCCAAAGACCTGCAGTTGTGAGCTAAATAAACCAAGCTAAAGGGGTTTTACAACACTGTGATTTTTGCTGTTTATTGTGTGAGAAAGAAAGGGCGAGAACAGTTGGTTGTTTTTAACAGTGAGAAAAATAAAAAAGTTGAAAAGATTATTTTATTCTGAGATTAAAGCCTCTCGATACCTCCGTGAAGAAATATTCACAAAAAGCTTGAAGAGATTAAACACAATGGAAAAAAAACGAAGTAACGATTCATTAACATCAGTCTGTGTCTCACATGGACAGTGGGGTGAAGCCAAACCACCGTGATCCCCAACCCCACCCCCCGCATGGCTGGCTGCAGAATGATTTCCACCCAATACAAGTCTCTGGAAAAAGCTGAACTTTAAAAATGATTTCCTCAGAAATTAAACTGTTTATACACATGGTTTTCTTTTCTTTTATTAGAATTTTTGTGTGTTGTTCTGTGATGGACTGGCGACCTGTTCAGGGTGTACCCCAACCTCTCACCCGAAGTGATTTGGAGACTCCCGTGACCCTGAAAGGGAACAAGTGGGAAAGAAGAAGAATGAGTGAATTCTCAAAATATTGTCTACATCAACAAAATGAGTTGTATACATGTGCACCCTCTCTCTGACTGTCATGGTGGCGCTCATATGAGGCTCGCGGTTGCCTCACATTAGCCCAATGGCAGGTGGCGGTTTCTCAACATCCATACTGGGTCAACACACAGCTGGAGTTTCAGTGATCATGAGAGCAGACAGAACCCTAGGTGAATTTCCTCAGCGATCTCAACCAGCTAGGACCAGTCACCAGGAAAACAATTGGTAACACACAACTCTAGTGCCTCAAATACCCCCCTTTGAAAACAAGCATCTAAATGATTCAGAGGAGGACTGGGTGAAAAAGTTTTGGTCAGAGATGATGAAAATGCTAGATTTGGAGCAGGAGGAAACCAGAAACACTGTCATCTCCATCAAACAATATGATTTGGGGTGTTGAGACAGTGAGAGTGGAAGGGGCAAAGGCAGGGGTCAGCAACCTTTTTGAAACCGAGAGCTACTTCCTGGGTTCTGATTAATGCAAAGGACTACCACTTTGTTACCCTCTTCTGAATTTATTATTAATTAAGGATATTCATCTCTGCAAAGACACTGATCATTCATAATAATTATTTCTCACAATGAATATCAATAAGGTAGGAAACAAATTAAATATTAAATAAAAATATATAAATGTTCAAAACACTTCATAATGATCACAATGTCCAATGTACAAATAATAAATCATATAAATACAAAAAGTGAGCAAAGATTAAAAAATATTGTTATCATTTTAACATAAACAATTTTTACAAACACATTGAACTAAACATGAACTGGACTCCAAATCTGGAATACATCAGTTTCTTTCAGTTACTGGGAAGCCTGGTATTTCGTGAGGTTTACCAGTATGTTGTACTCTGAGTGAGTTTCGCAGATGTGCATCTCACGCATCTCCACAGCTCGCTGCTTTTTCTGCATTCAGTGCGCTGCTCTGTGGATAGTTGGTAGCTTGTGTGGCACGTCGTGAAATGTCTCTCCACGTTCTGCCGCTTGTGCCACAGTCATCGCTCAAATGAGACAAACACACGTTCCTTCCACAGAGATAAAAAAAAAAACCCTTTACTTCACATTCGTCACGAAAATGAAATGATCTTTTTATGGCTCAGTCATCTCATTTTCGCTGACCTTTTCAACTCTACCAGCTCGTAGTTCAAATATATAATATATAAATTTTTATATATATATAGTCACATCAAGCTTACATGCAAGTATCATTTAAACACAAATAGCAATATATGAAATTGCATTCAGCTCACTGGAAAGTGCCGCTATTTGAGCTATTTTTAGAAGAGGTAGCGGGCACTCGTTTGGTCTGTGTTGGTGACCTCTGGGCTAAGGGATGATGAGTGAGAATATTTTCTCAGCAGTGGGAATTAAAAATGGATTGGATATTTCAGAATACATATTAATTTAGAAATAAATGTACCAAATCCAATTTAATGTGTGGAAGTGAAATCTCAGTGTTCATCCTTCGATGCCTCAGAACCTTTGGAGCTTAAACCTGCCTTGCTAGCATTTTCCACGTGTGTGTCCCAGGTCTAACCACCGTTCTCTGTGTCGTCGTATTCACAGCGCTGTAAAGATAAGCTCAACTCTCTGGCTATCTCCGTGATGAACATGTGGCCAGGGGTGAAGCTCCGGGTGACCGAGGGCTGGGATGAAGACGGCAATCACTTTGAAGATTCGCTGCATTATGAGGGAAGAGCTGTGGATATCACCACATCTGATCGAGACCGTAATAAATATGGCATGCTGGCACGCCTGGCGGTGGAGGCTGGTTTTGACTGGGTCTACTATGAGTCCAAAGCTCACATCCACTGCAGCGTCAAGTCAGGTAGGGAAGAGCCAGCACAGATCATTCTTCATTCCTGAAACAAGGAGACAGCCACAAACACAAAGATTTGAACAGCGATGTTGGTAGTTACGTGTTTTAACTCTTACAGAAGTAAAAAAAAAAAAAAAAAACAGCGAACAAACAAATAAGGATGAGCAAGTACAGCCTTATCTATATCTGTATTTGTTAACCATATGAATTATCTGTATCTGTACTCGGAGTGGGCGGGGCCTAACCCGGAAGTGGGTGGGATTTAACCTGGAAGTGGGTCATGTTGTCTTGAAATGGGCGGGGTGTTAACCGGTATGTTGTTTTAAGCATGCAATTGATATGGGTTGATCAGAAATTGTTCTATTTACTGCTGATTAGAAAACTATTTACATAATAGCGTAAGCATTGAGCTTCAGATCAGTGGTTTTAATCATGATAGCAAACAAACTATATACAGAACAAGTTTTGCAACAATGAATACAGCACATGCAGTTGCAATTACGAAGTAAAATGTAATGAACAAGAGTTTTTATTTCAACATACCTTTTTATTAACCTTGAGCAGAAATATTTTTATTTATTTATTTATGAAATACAGAAAGAAAGAAAGAAAGAAAGTTTCAAACACTCAAGTAAAAAAAACTGGTCAGTACCAGCTGACGGTTTAAAAAAGAAAAAAAAAATTCTCCGACAGGCAGAGACGCGAGTCGCTTTTACAAAGCACAACGTCTGAACAAACCCCACGTTTACCAAAACTCTACTGGTTAAAAAGTAAGTACTACAAACAAACCAAAGTAAAAACAAACCTGAAGCTGAAGAAACCCTAAACGTTAACAGAAAAAAACCTGCAAACCTGGGTGACTGAGGGAGAGAAAAGAGAGAGAGAGAGCGCATGTTGTTCTCTTCTCAGTGTTCTGTGTGTGTGAGCAGAGCAGAGTATGTGTGTAGGGGAGGGGCTCTGTGACTAGCCTATCACAGAACGCAGACACAGTAAACTACCCAATGAGAATTTTTATTCAATCTGAGCACGGATATTGACTCGTATTACTCGTATGATACTCATCCGTACCGGATACGTGTTTCAGCCAAGTATCAGGCTCAACTCTACAAACAAAAAATTCCAAACAAAACCAAAATTCAATTCAGACGAAAAAAAAACAACAAAAAAAATTATACATATATATATATATATAGTGGTTTATAGGTTTACATTTTTAAACGAAAAGTTAACTAATAAATACAATGCCCTGTTAATGAAAAATAAAATATTAGTTTATTTGTTAATTTGCTTTATTTGCTTGTTTAAAGATTTATTTCATTATTAGTTTTTTTTTCTTTTTTGTGTTTGTTAATTTGTTGTTTTATCAGTTTGTGATATTTTGTATAATTTGTATTTGTTTGATCATGCATCATTTAGTCGTGTCTTATTCCATTTATTTGTTTGTTGTTTGAATATTTCTGATCTAATACATTAGCAAAATCAAACAGAATACAGTGATAAAAAGATTTTGAGAGCTACAGGAAAAAAACAGCATTTTCATTTTGAGACATCTTAACGACTCTGAAATTTCTGTGATTTTCACAAACAAATCAATGACTTCAAAATTTCCTTCAATTTCTCTGCAAAAGTTGTACAAAGAGCTACTTTGTGTAAGATGAGCTCAGGAATGCTTGTGTTTTCATTCAGCTCATATTATTCCTTCCAGAAGTCAATGTTTGGACACCGTCTCTTGTAATATTTTTCCCTCATTTTCTAAGAATGGAACCTAAGAATAAGGTAAATATCTACAGTTTAAAATGCATCATTATAGTGTGTAGGATCTCTGAAGGAAAAGTGAGAGCTGGTACTGCTGCTGTTACATAGATCCTTCATAATTGTGTGATTAGTTGTGATATGTACATTGAGTATGACTTCAAAATATTCAAATATTTAAGTAAAGAGAAGTAGAGATGGAGTAGGTGGAGTTTAACACTGTTGCTGTTTGACTTGTGTTCCAGACTTCAGGTACAAATGGATTTAGAGATCACTGGCGTAGCTGATCACTTTCTGTTGCATTCTATTTACTCTTAAACAACAAATATGAATTTGAATACACCCACCCTCTTCTGGAAATGTACTGCTAATGAGGAATCTTTACATCAATTAATGTTTGGTCTGTTAATAATCATTAAATAATGAAGCAAGTGCTCAGCATCTCTGTGGACTTCATGAGTCTGGCTGCACATCGAGCACATCTCGTACTATTGAATAGCACACGATTCTTGACTATCTAATATATGTTCTGTCGCTCTACCACAAACACAATAATAATAGAACAGGGGTACAAACAACTAATCCTACATTAAGTAGTTCGGTTTTTGTTTGTTTTTACATTACGTCGACAATTAATTCTGCTATAACAATCATAAATGAATAATTAATTCATTTTTAAAGTTTAACTGGATAAGATTCATAACAGGTTCTTTACTCTGAACAGTTTTATATTTTACTATTTAGGACCATTTCAATCACAAGGAACATTTTCATGTTATCGAAGTCAACGGCATGATAGATTAAGGGAAGAGACAAAAGCACAATATTTCTTTGTTTTGAACATTTATTGTAACCTGTACACTTTTAAATGTTTGATGTCCACACTGTGCTTCACGAACGGATGAAGTCACATGTCGTGTGCTAACCAATAGCGAGCCAGTCACATAAGTAAGTCCAATCGTAGGAGAATGGTAGTCCGTGCCAGTGAAAGTGGAAAAATCACAAAGATCATTGAGAGAATGCCAAGCGTACACAAAGCAAAGGAGTGAAAATTTTGAGTTTTCCTATACAAATTCCATTGAACCCTTGTGGATATTATCAACGTATCGTGTCTATCAGGCATGTCCTAGTGGATTTACAAGAATATGAAAAGACAAGAATTGGGAAACGCTCTGAGTGTGAAGAAATCAGCCTTTACTAAGGAGAAGAGTGAAGCATGTATTGATACAGAGAGAGAGAGAGAGAGAGAGAGAGGGGAGAAAGAGAGAGAGAGAGAGAGAGAGAGAGAGAGAGAGAGAGAGAGTTCATCTTAGCTGCTCTGAAATGCTTGTTCCATGTCTTATGTACTATGTGTGCTGAGCAATGCTCGGACCACCACTGGAATAAAGGGCGGGGTTGATTTTTCTGAAAACTGCTTGAAAATAGAGTTATCAACTAAAATCTTTCCTTTAATGACACACATGGTTTTACTGTTGCTGTATCCAGCCATTCCTTGACTTCTAGAACACAATCCACATGTATTACCATACACTGTAAAAAATATAAAACGCTGTGTCAACTTAAAATATTAAGACGACCAGCTGTAAATAAGTTTTGAGTCAACTTCAGTATTTGAGATGCTAACAATATTTTATAAGATGAAAGATGTGCAGCTTGAAGTAAAGTGCACTTTTGTGAGTGAGTTCAGTTGAACAGAACCAGAGTCGAATTTCTGATAGATTTCTGATGAAAATTTCTCTCAGAAAAGTACAGATGACTTCATGCAGCAGTTTCTTCGATTGAAAAAATGTCAACCTTTCTTTGCAGCCAGTTACCTTTAAATATTATGTTAGTTTTATAGTTAAAATATATATTGAAACATATGTTTAAAAGAACTTCAGATTCACCATTCATCATTATCTAATTATGTTTTTTTTTGTATTTCTTTGAGCTGCCTCCCTGTCTTGCAATTTGTCTGAATACACTACAAAGTAAAAAGGCAGTAACTGCACAGAGAGCAGAACAGAGAAAAATGATTTTCCTTCAGCCGATATAGTGGCATTTTTCTCCCTAACAAAAAATTATAGTCATTTGGTTAATAGAACTACCCCAGTACTACCCACGACCCACTCACTAGATTTAAACGGATCATGACTTTTTTTATTTGTAATTCACATTGGTTGTTCACATTGGTCTAATGATATGGGACATTTCCCTCAAAAAATCTCTATTTTTAATTTAAATCACATTCAATTTCTTCATTTAGTTTTTAGGGCTGAGATTTTTATCTGTAACTATTCCCCAGTTTCTCACCTACTGGTTACTGATTTGCATATTCATCACTTGTATTTACGAAGATACTGTCTGACTATCATGTAGATGTGAGTGATTAATTACGAGCAGCCTCAATACCTCTATGAGCCACCATCTGATCCCAAATCAGATTCCCGAACATTTTCTCATTAGCCCCGGATAATTATTCTCCAGAAGAATTAATAAATACACTACAACTATAGATTAACAAGCCACTAAAGAAATGACTCCATTACGCCACGACCAATCAGAAGGAGGAATCACAAGGAGAGTCTGTTTTTATTGGCTGATCTGATCTGAAGTGTTTGCAGTGTCTAGATAGAGACACTTTGAGATACAGATGCTGAAATGATAGATATTAGACGGTTTTCAGCTAAATAAAACTGTTAAACGAGGTGTTCAGCTGGCATTCTTCTCCTTTTAATGCACTTTAACATAAGCTTAATAAACAATCCATCACCAATGAAATATGGTCTTCCTTTTATTTAGTGAGAAAAAAATCCAAGCAAATTGACAAAAAGAACTAAATAATTAAAAAATTGTTTAGAACTGTCGCCAAAAAGTAGCAGTGTCATGCCGTCAGTGTTCTTCAAATATACTTAGCAGGTAAGTGCTCTGAAGCAAAAAATTTCCCGCGAGACGTTTCGTATCGCGAAAGAACAACACTAAAACATGCTAGGAATGTAAAAGACCATAGGAATATGGTATTTTTGGTTCCAAAACCATCAAGTTTGGGGTTGCTTCTTAGTAAAGTGTCTTTTTATAAACCCAGTGTGTGTGTGTGGAATAGTTCAAATTAGGTTTAAAATTCAGATTCCCAGATAAATCATTAATTAAACCATTAATCTATGCTGTCTGATTAATCTCATAACCCTTGGCATCATTAATACTTTGTTCTTAAATCAAAGCTACTGTCAATGATTTTAAACTGTTTCAGAGAGGGATAGAGCTGTTTTTAGAGCAGCCCATTAGCCAGATTTCTGCTCTCAAGTATCATTTCTCTGACCGCAGCTAGAGACACGTTTGAGAAGCATTTCTCTTATCTCTCTGATAGAGCATGCAAACACAAGCTAAGGCTGTTGTCTGCTTCTGCCTTATCAATGTTCTCTGTGGCGCGTTCGGCTCATTCGACACTTATTGAAGGAGTCCTCCAGCTTACAGAAGAAGGTAGCTCAAGTAAAAAGAAACTGAAATAAGTTTGAGAAGAGAAGAGCTCTGGTTTTGGCAAGTTGGACGTGCACAAGACTGAATATGTATTCCGGCGAGTCTGGAGTGTTTGTCTTAAGAAGCAGGACTACAGTGCCGTGAGATGATTAACCAACTCCTTTGTTTTCCAGACGGAACTCTGTTGTCCCCTTTCTCAGATCTCTTATCTAAGGCTGTCTTATCACTTGGCCTTGGTACTTACCTTTCCCAAATATTTGTGTATGATCAACAGAGACTTTAGTTTCTGAACGCCACATACAGCTTCAGAGCCCGGTTAGTTCTGTTCGACAGAGTTGTTAGTTTTGCTGCATTTTTAGCTGCTGACTGCAGCCGGGTGAAAAGAAACACTGTTTATCTCTTTAAAGCTTTCCTGCACCCTGTCCTCCTTCATTTGATTGCAGTGTGATTGAAGTTTTATCTACAGATAGAAGAACTTGACTCTGCTGATACTGAACGCTTGATGTATGTTTATTATTTTGTCTTTCTTTCAACATAGAGAGATGGAATAACAACAAATAATCTATAATATTCACTGATTGCATTGAGTAAAATGCACATTTAACCACAAAATTAGTTAACAATTGGTGGCATAACACTGAGATTAGAGTAAAGGCTGAAAATCGAATGCATTTGGAACAGTTTTCTGAGAATCCTGAAGTTGTATCTGATTGGTTTAACTGAACCGGATTTCCAGGAGAAGCAAGTGTTGTGCTTGTTTTTGTTCTGCGGGGAAACAAAGTGCAGCCGTACGCAAAAGACCTATCCATCTTTTGGAAAAGAAACGATTACAAAGAACAACGAACCATTAAAATTCACAAAAGTGTGTGAAGTGCAGGGCGAACCCTCTTTAAAAGACGTCCAGGAGTTTTGTTTAAGGCAGTCTTTTGAGTCACAAGGAGATGTTTTGACCTGTTAGCTGAATGCTAACTGAATGCTAGCCAAGTTGCGTGGCAGTTGCTGTGGTAGATTTGTATGCCGTGGTAGGTCTTTACCATAGAAACCTGGGAAGGTCAGGCTTGGCGAGAATACAGCTCTGTGATTGGACACAGCTAAAACGAGTACAATCCTCAAAGATTTAGATCACAGTGTTCCATTGAACTCCAGTTTGGATTACTGCACCACGACAGCTAACAATACTAAGCTGGGTCCTGTATGGAAACTGGTGAATTAGAGGATGGCACTGCATCATTTGAACATTCCAAACATTGAGTTTTAAGAATGTGTAACGTTGCATTAGGCGACTGTATGCCAAAGCTATCATCGATGCACGCTTTCATTGGTTTTATTTGTGATATCGCTCTCTGTTTGTCTTATTAAGAACACTCGGTGGCTGCAAAGACCGGTGGTTGCTTCCCTTCATCGGCTCTTGTTCACCTTGAGGACGGAAGCATGAAGACGATGGACAGCTTACACCCTGGGGAGAAAGTTCTTGCTTCGTCAGAGAGTGATGGAAGTGGCGTGCTCATCTACAGCGAAGTCATGGCCTTCCTGGACCGTGACCCTTCTGCGAGGAAGCATTTCTACGCCATTGAGACAGACTCAGGTGCCAGACTGAGCTTGACGGCAGCCCATCTCTTGTTTGTGTCTGAAGGGAACTGCTCAGGGCTTGCTGCGAATAGAAAACTGCAATCTGTGTTTGCTAGCGATGTGCTGCCAGGTCAGTGTGTGTTGTCCACACGGGCAGCAGGACAGCAGGGGCGCCTAACCCGGGTCACTAGAATCCAAATAGAGGAGGACAAGGGTGTTTTTGCTCCACTAACTCGCCACGGGACAGTGGTGGTCAACGGGGTTCTCTCCTCATGCTATGCAGCAGTGGAGCAGCAGTGGCTTGCTCACTGGGCCTTTGGCCCTCTCAGGGTACTCTACAACTGGGGAGGGCCCATTGGACAGCAGGCCATGGGGATACACTGGTATTCCCACCTGCTACACTGGATAGGGACGCAGGTGCTTGATCCATCAGAGTTCCATCCCTGGAGCATGGTGCACACTGACAGATGAAAATCACAAAGGATCGACTAAAGATCTGAAGACCCTCAGACACGGTCAGTTCTTCACATCAGATGAGTAGGATGCATCTATGCTCCTGTTCATGAGAGAGGGATATCTTTAAAACACAGCTTTCTCTAAAAGTTTAGCCAACTGCACACTCGTTAAAACTCATGTGTTCCTGTTGACATCATTCAAATACTGAGCATCCGCAGCAGACACTCCTGATGAAGAAATCTGTGGAATATGGAGAGCTGACGACGTCATCAAATCTCTCGCAGACACTGTTTAGCGTGATCATTTCAGCAGGAACCTCAACAAATCTTACAATATAATAAATAACAACATAATGCCAGGTGTTGGTTGACTTTATACAAAGAACGTTCAAGTTGTTGAAATTGATGTCATTTTTGTATAGATAGTTTAAGCTCCTATAGTGTCCCCACTGATGTCGAGGATGAAAGTCAAGGGTTGGGTTGGAGGGGAATGTTCAGGAGGTTTATGGGACCAATAATAATGTTATTACACGACCAGCAGAAGACCACAAAGTGGCAATGTCCCCAATGCTTTCTATGAACTGGTATTTATCTTTTAAAAATGAATGAAATCAACATTACCTCATTTTTACACACCGTGTCACATAGGGACCACATAAAAAAGGTTTGAAATTACAAAAATTAATTCCCCACAGCATGACGCTGCCACTCTCATGCTTCACTGTAGAGACTCTACTTTTCAGGTGATGAGCAGTGCCTGGTTCTCTCCAAATATGAAGCCTGGTATTCACACCAAACCTAAACTTTGTCTGATCAGAGTAGAAATTGTGTGGCTGCCATGTGTCATGGGTTTGGTTATTCCACCTGCTCCAGAGATAGACGTGCGCCTTGAGTGCTGTCTCCATGGGAATTCTTGGTCACCTCCCTGATTAGGTGCGTCATTTCTGAACTTCTTCTCTTACAGATGATGGAGGCTGTTGTGCTCTTGATGAGCTTCAAAGCAGCTGAAATGTTTCTGTTATATTCTCCAGATTTGTGCTAGACTTAATATTCCTTTATTTTCATACTTTTTCTGACACGTACGATCAGCTGTGGAACCTTATCTGATGCATCTTTCCGAATCATGATAATAAACTGAGCTTGACTTCAAGCTGTAGAAACATCTCAAGATGATAAGGGATAGCAAAAACCTCCCACTTTTTTCATGTTGTCATTAAAAGGGAATCGCAAGGAAACATGAGGAAATTCACCCATTTTAATAAGTATTGTACCAATAACAACACCATGGGAATGTTCATGCTCCGCTGTAGAAATCTTTCAATGCTTGTGGGCAAGATTGTCCAGCACAACGACATAAAAAACATGCTACTTTTTTGATCCCATGTTGAGAGGGGTTTTCTTTACGGCCTACACTGGAGCATTGTCACAAATAGAACAAGACACACACAGATCTCACATTTACTCTCATTCTTGAACAGATTCGCTAAACATATCGTAATAGTTATTCAAGTGAGGAAACCGTGAATGAATTTGCTTTTTGCTCAGGCATGCAGTGAGTCAACCACAGGCGATCAGACCAACGTGACCTGATAAGAGACAGAGAAGGAAGTTAATAAAGAAAAGAGACTTGAAGGTACACAGAAACACACCCATGGAAACGGAACCACCAGGTCGTTTAAAACATCAGCTAGATGTACTTTGAGATTCATTATGGCTTTTTGTTCCTGCACACGGCCTGCAACATGTTTCTCTTTGGCGGGCCTGCTTTCTCAGCTCATCGCGTGTGATGTCATATGTATCAAACCAGCACAGATATGGGTTTTGGGTGCTTTTACGATTGATCCATTCAAATCTTCACTCTGTGCAATGTTTTTGGGGCCAGAGTACTCAGAGTATTTTAGTTAAATACCCACACAATTTACTGTATTTACCTGTTTTGAGACATTACTTGCATTTTCCTTACAGATGTCAGAAATTATATAATATTTGTATTGCTATTTAAAGATCTATTTTCAGAATTAAATATTGTAGAAACTGCTGTCTTTTCTTTGATTTTCTTGTTTGCAAAAGACATGAAATATCAAGTAAATATGCAATAGTGGTTTTCTGCAAATAAAAGTAATATTTATAATACTTGAAAGGATTTATGCTCCATTTTAATAGATATGACTCTGAAAAGATTAATTTGATTCATTGAAGGTTCTATTATGTCAGCTGATGTAACGATTTAGGATAGCTATACTGGAGATTCTTCTGAGATTCCCAGTCGTTGAGATGTAACTGATGGGGTATTCAGTCACTCCAAAAACTCGCGATGTTGCAATCACGCCAATTCAGCCAATCCCCGCGATTTTTTTGCAGCCTTGCAATTTCATCCAATGACCGCGACTTTACCGCAAATTCGACCAATCAGTTTGGTCGGTCACTGTACGCGCATTATTTTTACACAAAAGGAAAATAATGAGCACAAATACATCACACTTACCTACAAATATCACTGTGAAAGACGGTGCAAAGCAATTCCTTAATGTTCTCCATGAAAGTGGAGGGAAACTCTTTTGCTCTGTGTGTAACATTGTCATGGAACTCAAAAGAAAATCCTCGCTTCACCGACACTTCTCCACAGCAAAACATGCCGGAAGGATGTCTGTGCAAGAGCCGACACGGCAGGTGACTATCACCGCAAATCCATCGCAAGCAGCGAAAGGAACAAGGTAAACAACAAAACTTGATAACGTTTGTAAAACTAGGTCTGTGGTGGTTTGCTTTTGTCACAGTTGTCAGGCAGTACTTGCGTGGGCAAAGGTGATAGTGCTAGCGAGTTTGAGAGTGAGACTATTTTTCATGGTTTCACACGGTAGTTTCATCAATCATTTATTACAGTACATAGACTGGAACAACAAAATGTTAAAAGTCTAATTATTTTACAGGGACAACATGATATTTTCTTAATTGAACCTGCGCTGCAGATCTGCATGTGATCAGAGTGTACAGAAAGCCGCGAGGGTATAAGATAATAGAGATAACTAGATTTTAAAGTTTGCACGCAAACTTCGATGTTGGCTTGCGTTGGTGCCGTTAATACCTTTTTTTTAAATGTTGTCAATTCCGCAACAATAACATAATCCAACCCTCATGTCTCTATGATTCTCATAAGCTGAGAAAGGTACATGCAAAATTGGTTGCTATGGTAACCAGTCTGGTTGCTATGGAGGGGTCAGTGACCTAACATATTGTTCCCCATGTCAACACGAGTAAAATACACCAACCCCCATGTCTCTATGACTTTCGTAAGCTGAGATAGAGATACGCCATATTGGTTGCTATGGTAACAGTGTTGTTGCTATGGAGGGGTCGCTGACCTAATATATTGTTCCCCATATGAATACGAGTAAATTACAGCAACCCCCATGTCTCTATGATTTTCCTGAGCTGAGATAGGTACATGCAAAATTGGTTGCTATGGTAACCAGTCTGGTTGCTATGGAGGGGTCAGTGACCTAACACATTGTTCCCCATGTCAATACATCAACCCCCATGTCTCTATGACTTTCCAAAGCTGAGATAGAGCTGCGCCATATTGGTTGCTATGGTAACCAGTTTGGTTGCTATGGAGGGGTAGCTGACCTAATATATTGCTCCCAATATCTATACGGGTAAAATACAGCAACCTCCATCTCTCTATGATTTTCCTGAGCTGAGATAGAGACATGCCATATTGGTTGCTATGGTAACCGGTCTGGTTGCTATAGAGGTGTCATTAACATAATATAATGTTTCAGCTGTCAGTATGGGTGAAGCTTACCAGCCCCCAAGTCTCTAGCATTTTCCTAAGCTAAGATAGAGATGTGGCTATATGGTTGCTATGGTAAACAATTGGGTTGCTATGGAGGAGTTAGTGACATCATGTTGTAATCTACTTTTCATTTAGAATAATATAAAGCAACCCCCATGTCTCTACTGTGTTCCGTTTAGAAGATATTTGACATTGAAAGTTATGTCAAAAGTGGGTGTGGCTTAATTAATTTATGTTAATTCACAAGCAATGATGGGCTGGATAAGTAATTTGCTTCCTTAATGCTTGTATGACTTTCCAGTGTCAATCAATTACAGAAGCTCTTTTACATTAGGATCTATGGGGTTCATGCTCCATTCATTTCAATGGGCCATTGAAAGTCAATGAGACACCTTTGACCTACTTATTTGAAATCAACTTGCACCTGGAGTTATCAACTGCCAGATTTTCAAACGAGTCAGCTGACTCAACTGTCAGTTTTTTTAAACGATGGCAAATCTGCTGGAGAAAATCCGATTTCCATGCCTCAAACAAATAAAGATTATAGAAGAACCGTAAGACATATCGAAATGATTCTTTCTTTGTCAGAAGCAGAAGACCCTAACGAAGAGAATGCTGTAATTTTTGTGAAGGTGTGATTAGAAATAAAAAAGTTATGGCGAGCTACAAATAGCCTTCATTTGATTCTGTGCAACTGCTCATTTCAGAGAAATCCATACCCTCAAAAAAATAAGGATTACGAAAGAATGACCAGAGGTATTGAAATATTTCTTTTACTGTTAGAATCCCAAGATTTTAAGGAAGAGAATGGTGTAAATTTTGTGAAGCTGTGATAAAGTGAGAATGATTTATGGCGAGTTAAAAATAGCCTGCGATTGAGATTTTAAACAGAATCCACCAGAATTTTGAATGGAGGTGAATGGAGCAATTATGTGCACTCGTTGTGGTTTAGGCCACCTGGCGTAAAAACCGTGTGTTTTTTAAAAATGAAAACAGCACCAACTGAAAGAGGACAAAAATCTCTACCATTTAGATATAAAATGTGTGTGTAAAGGTTAATTTTTAGTTGAGAAAACAGTGCAAGTAGCAACAAGACTGAGCTTGCTCAAAGTTAGAGTGAGCGATGACATCACCACTCTAGGGCTCCCATAGGGAATGACTTGGGCGATTTTTGGGCCGAAATTCGCGATTTATACGGAAACCGCTGGTCCAATCGGTCCGAAGAGATATAGCAACTCGAGTGGGAACAGTCTGGACGACCGTGGAAAGTTTCGTGGCTGTAGCTCGAACGGGCTAGGAGGAGATGCCGGTAGAATTTTTGGAAGAAGAAAAGAGAAGAATAATAACTAGAAAGTGCATTTCCTAGCGGAAAATGCGTGTGAATGCAGAGAGCTGAAAAGGGAATGCTCAAATTGCTGAATTCCTTGGCTGAAGAGTGAAACATTAGAAAGTTTCAAAAGCTGAAGCTGAAACATTGTAAATTTGAAATATGTAAAGTTGAAAGTGGATGCTGAAGGGTGAAAAATTAGAAAGTAGAAAGTGTTAAAAATTAAAAGTAGGAGCTGAAAGGTAAAACATTAGAAAGTTAAAGTGTCAAAAGTTGAAAGTTCAAGCTAAAAGGTGAAACATTATAAAGTTGAAAATGTCAAAAGTTGAAAGCTAAAGCTGAAACATTGTAAAGTTGAAATATGTAAAGTGGAAAGTGGAAGCTGAATGTTAAAATAAAGGAAAGTTGAAAGTGTCAAAAGTTGAAAGTGGAAGCTGAAAGGTGGAACATTGTAAAGTTGAAAATATCAAAAGTTGAAAGTGGAGGCTGAAGGTAAAACATTCTAAAGTTGAAAACGTATAAAGTTGAAAGGTGAAGCATTGTAAAGTTGAAAGTGTCAAAAATAGAAAGTGGAAGCTGAAGGTGAAACTTTTGAAAGTTGAAAGTGGCAAAAGATGAAAGTGGAAGCTAAAAGGTATAATATAAGTAAGTTGAAATTCTGTCTAGCATTTTCCAAACCTAAGATAAAGATATGGCAATTGCGTTGCTGTGGTAAAAAAAGTCTGGTCGCTCTGGACAGGTCATTTACATAATAGATTGTTCCCAGTGTCACTATGAGTGAAACAAAACAACCCCCATGTCTCTAGCATTTTCCAAAGCTGAAATAGGGATATGACAATTTGGTTGCTATGGTAACCAGTATGGTTGCTATGGAGGGGTCAGTGACATTATATACTGTTCCCTGTGTGACTACAAGTCATTTAGACCAACTCCCGTGTCTCCCTCATTTTCCTAAGCTGAGATAGAGATGTGTCAATTTGGTTGCTATGGTAACCAGTATGGTTGTTATGGAGGGGTAAGTGACATTATATAATGTTCCCTGTGTGACTACAAGTCATTTAGACCACCTCCCGTGTCTCCCTCATTTTCCTAAGCTGAGATAGAGATGTGTCAATTTGGTTGCTATGGTAACCAGTGTGGTTGCTATGGAGGGGTCAGTGACATTATATAATGTTCCCTGTGTGACTACAAGTCATTTAGACCAACTCCCGTGTCTCCCTCATTTTCCTAAGCTGAGATAGAGATGTGTCAATTTGCTTGCTATGGTAACCAGTATGGTTGCTATGGAGGGGTCAGTGACATTATATAATGTTCCCTGTGTGACTACAAGTCATTTAGATAAACTCCCGTGTCTCTCTTATTTTCCTAAGCTGAGATAGAGATGTGTCAATTTGGTTGCTATGGTAACCAGTATGGTTGCTATGGAGGGGTCAGTGACACTATATAGTGTTCCCTGTGTTACTACAAGTCATTTGAACTAACTCCCGTGTCTCTCGCATTTTCCTAAGCTGAGATAGAGATGTGTCAATTTGGTTGCTATGCTAACCAGTATGGTTGCTATGGAGGGGTCAGTGACATTATATAATGTTCCCTGTGTGACTACAAGTCATTTAGACCAACTCCCGTGTCTCTCTCATTTTCCTAAACTGAGATAGAGATGTGTCAATTTGATTGCTATGGTAACCAGTATGGTTGCTATGGAGGGGTCAGTGACATTATATAATGTTCCCTGTGTGACTACAAGTCATTTAGACTAACTCCCGTGTCTCTCTCATTTTCCTAAGCTGAGATAGAGATGTGTCAACTGGGTTGCTATGGTAACCAGTATGGTTGCTATGGAGGGTCAGGTACCTCAATGAATGTTCCCGAGGTCGCTATTAGTGAAACAAACTCACCCCCATGTCTCTAGCATTTTCCTAAGCTGAGATAGAGATGTGTCAATCAGGTTGCTATGGTAACCATTATGGTAGCTATGGAGGGTTCATTGACATCAAATAATGTTCCCTGTGTGACTATAAGTCAATTAGACCAACTCCTGTGTCTCTAGCATTTTCCTGGGCTGAGATAGAGATGTGTCAATTGGGTTGCTATGGAAATTAATCTGGTTGCTATGGATGAGTTGGTGACATCATGTTGTAATCTACATTCAACTTAGATCAATATAAAACAACTCCCATGTCTCTACGTTGTTCCACTTAGAAGATATTCGACATTCAAAAATGATGTTGAAAAGTGGGCGTGGCTTGATGAATGTATGTTAAATCATAAGCAATGATTGGCTGGATTAGTTATATGCATCCTCAATGTTGCTATGACTCTCCATTGTGAACCAATTACAAAAGCTATTTTACAATAGGATCAAATGGGAATCAATTGCCCCATTGAAATGAATGGCAGCAATGCATCTCTATGGCCATTGTGAGTCTATGAGAAGGCTAAGCCAATCAAATTTCGTTATTCAAATTAGTTGATTAACAGCTGCCTCCAACTGCCACTTTTTGAATCGAGGAGACATTTCTCAGATGTTGACCATGCCTCAAACAAATAAACATTACAGAAGAACCGTAAGACATATCGAGATGATTCTTTCTTTGTGAGAAGCAGAAGGCCCCAATGAAGATTATGGTGTAAATTTTTTTAAGATATGTGGAAAATTTTATTAGTTATGGCGAGTTAGAAAAAGCCTTAATTTAAAACCTTCAAGCATTATTTCCTGGGTGAAATGCATTGATCTTAATGGAGCAATTTGCTTCCCTCGGTAAGGTTTAGCCCTCCTAGTTTAAAAACCGTAGGTCATATGAAAGAAACAACTGCATCTTTGGAAAGAGGACAAATTTCTCTACTACTTTAATATAAATTTTGTGCATAAAGGGTAAAGTTTAGTTTAGGAGAGAGGAATTGATGAAGAAGTTTGAGATGTGAAAAATTAGAGTGGAAGCTAGAGTGGAGCAGAATTAGGTCAAAATCCAAATTCTTCATTAAACTTAAACTGTGATTTATAAAAATCTGTAAAAGATTTGAAAAAGCTGAAAACATATTTTAAAAGCTGAAAATGTGTTGAATTGTTTAAAATTTGAATGATTGCTCTAGCTGAAAGTATGCTGAAGATATGAAGGTTGAAAAAAAGCTGAAGATTGAAAGAGATTTGAAGTGTTTCCCATTCATTTCAATGGGAAAAAATATTTTAAATAAAGTTGAATTTTATAAAAAGTATAAAACATTTTAATAAGAAAAATACGAGCAGTCTAGTCCAAAAGAAGCTGAACATTTTGATGTTTGAATGGTGTTTCTAGCCTAAAGTATGGGGAAGTAGTTAGCCGTCGAAAAGTGGGAGAACAATAAAAATAATAATAATAATAATAACTAGAATATGCATTTCCTAGCGGAAAATGCGTGTGAATGCAGAGAGCTGAAAATGAAAGCAGGCTGAATGTATCTGAAAAAAATCTAAAGTTGAAAGGTGAAGCTGAAAGGTGAACGTTTCAAAAGTTGAAAACGTATAAAGTTGAAAGGAGAAGCATTATAAAGTTGAAAGTGTCAAAAGTTGAAAGTGGAAGCTAAAGCTGAAACATTTGAAAGTTGAACAGTGTCAAAAGTTGAAAGTGGAAGCTTAAGGTGAAACATTTGAAAGATGAAAGTGTCAAAAGTTGAAAGTGGAAGCTGAACGGTATAACATTAGTAAGATGAAATTCTGTCTAGCATTCTCCTAACCTAAGATAAAGATATGCCAATTGCGTTGCTATGGTAAAAAGTCTGGTTGCTCTGGACAGGTCTTTTACATAATAGAATGTTCCCAGTGTCACTCTGAGGGAAATGAATCAACCCCTATGTCTCTAGTATTTCCCTGAGCTGAGTTAGAGAAATGCCAATTGGGTTGCTATGATAACTATTATGGTTGCTATGGAAATGTCTTTGACATTATCTAATGTTTCCTGTGTCACTATGAGTCAAACAAAACAACCCCCTAGTCTCTATTTTCTAAAGCTGAGATAGAGATGTGTCAATTTGGTTGCTATGGTAATCAGTATGGTTGCTATGGAGGGGTAAGTGACATTATATAATGTTCCCTGTGTGACTACAAGTCATTTAGACCAACTCCCGTGTCTCTCTCATTTTCCTAAGCTGAGATAGAGATGTGTCAATTTGGTTGCTATGGTAACCAGTATGGTTGCTATGGAGGGGTCAGTGACATTATATAATGTTCCCTGTGGAACTACAAGTCATGTAGACGAACTCCTGTGTCTCTCTCATTTTCCTAAGCTGACATAGAGATGTGTCAATTTGGTTGCTATGGTAACCAGTATGGGTGTTATGGAGGGGTCAGTGACATAATATAATGTTCCCTGTGTGACTACAAGTCAATTAGACCAATTCCTGTGTCTCTTGCATTTCCCTAAGCTGAGATAGAGATGTGTCAAATGGGTTGCTATGGTAACCAGTATGGCTGCTATGGAGGGGTCAGTTACCTCAAAGAATGTTCCCAGGGTCACTATTAGTGAAACAAACTTACCCCCTATGTCTCTAGCATTTTCCTAAGCTGAGAAAGAGATGTGTCTATTTGGTTGCTATGGTAATCAGTATGGTTGCTATGGAGGGGTAAGTGATTTTATATAATGTTCACTGTGTGACTACAAGTCATTTAGACCAACTCCCGTGTCTCTCTCATTTTCCTAAACTGAGATAGAGATGTCAATTTGGTTGCTATGGTAACCAGTATGGTTGCTATGGAGGGGTCAGTGACATTATATAATGTTTCCTGTGTGACTACAAGTCATTTAGACCAACTCCCGTGTCTCTCTCATTTTCCTAAGCTGAGATAGAGATGTGTCAATTTGGTTGCTATGGCAACCAGTATGGTTGCTATGGAGGGGTAAGTGACATTATATAATGTTCCCTGTGTGACTACAAGTCATTTAGACCAACTCCTGTGTCTCTCTCATTTTCCTAAGCTGAGATAGAGAAGTGTCAATTTGGTTGCTATGGTAACCAGTATGGTTGCTATGGAGGTGTCAGTGACATTATATAATGTTCCCTGTGTGACTACAAGTCATTTAGACTAACTCCCGTGTCTCTCTCATTTTCCTAAGCTGAGATAGAGATGTGTCAATTTGGTTGCTATGGTAACCAGTATGGTTGCTATGGAGGGGTAAGTGACATTATATAATGTTCCCTGTGTGACTACAAGTCATTTAGACCAACTCCCGTGTCTCTCTCATTTTCCTAAACTGAGATAGAGATGTGTCAATTTGTTGCTATGGTAACCAGTATGGTTGCTATGTAGGGGTCAGTGATATTATATAATGTTCCCTGTGTGACTACAAGTCATTTAGACCAACTCCTGTGTCTCTGTCATTATCCAAATCTGAGATAGAGATGTGTCAACTGGGTTGCTATGGTAACCAGTATGGTTGCTATGGATGGTCAGGTACCTCAATGAATGTTCCCAGGGTCGCTATTAGTGAAACAAACTCACCCCCATGTCTCTAGCATTTTCCTAAGCTGAGATAGAGATGTGTCAATTTGGTTGCTATGGTAACCAGTATGGTTGCTATGGAGGGGTCATTGACATTATATAATGTCCCCTGTGTTACCACAAGTCAGTTAGACCAACTCCCGTGTCTCTCTCATTTTCCTAAGATGAGATAGAGATGTGTCAGCTAGGTTGCTATGGTAACCAGTATGGTTGCTATGGAGGGGTCATTGACATTTTATAAGGTTCCCTGTTTGACTACAAGTCAATTAGACCAACTCCTGTGTCTCTAGCATTTACCTATGCTGAGATAAAGATTATCCAATTTGGTTGCTATGGTAAATAATCTGGTTGCTATGGATGAGTTAGTGA
>SRMA01026620.1:19237-190803 GCA_007224835.1 Danionella cerebrum | reverse complement strand
GCACACAGCGGGGCGTTTCCCTCGTACCTCACTCCCACTGAACTGAAAAGATTTCTGTACAAAGTATTTCTTGGCACACAACAGAGCTTTTCATACTTTTAACTTAACCAATGTGGAACTAGTAAAAGCAACTCTTTATAAATACAGAAAAAAGAACAATGTTTCCTTTTACTTGCATCATTCTTTTAACTGTGACGTCATGAAAAAACACAACAGAAGCATTTTAAATAAAATGACCTGTTTCTGCACAAATTTGAGCACTGAGGGAACCCCCCCCCCCACACTGTTAAAGTACCTGCAGGTGCGTGCGAACAAAGGACTTCCTGCCATTGTACTCAAAGTTGCTCTTCATGAGGAAGTAGAGGAGATGAGCGGCATCACTGCGAATGGAGCTGAGCTTGGAGTTACAGCACTTCAGGATCTCATAGCAGAGACAGGCACACATATCTGCTCTCCCATCAAAGAACGTACAGGGAAACTGGGAGAGAGAGTCACACGACACATGAAGAGGAGAACTATTCGATAAAACAACAAAACCAACAATGACCGTTGTCCGAATACAGTGCTCAAATCAGTGCTTGGAATGAGTTAACCAGAGATTCCTTAAATATTGAATAAAAACCTCAATAATTTTGCATGTTCTTCCTCGAGGTTACGTTTTTCTCTGAAGCTTCAGGAATGAAAGGATGAGAACACAGAGAGCAGCTCTCTAGGGTTTCAGGATCGTAATGTTTTTATTGAGAAAATGGCTTTCCACTACAGTGAAACCTCTGGTGGGTTTGACTCATCAGACCAGTATTTGGTTCTCTGTGAGGAAGAACAGTTGACCTCCCGGATTCCATCAGAAAACATGTTGCAATGGAGGCCAGTGAAAGTTTGTTAGCTACCCTCGCGGTCACACATGAAGAAGGACTGAGAAAATTCTCTTTATAATATTAGTTTAATTGTTTTTGAACACAATTTCAAGAGGTGAACATTGAACACCGCTGTCAATGGAAACCTGCCCACTTCCAAAGTAAACCTCTAGGGGTCAGTTGATGAACTGCAGGAGCCATCCCGTCCTGTCACACATTAGGAGGGAAAAAAGGAGGTTGCTGCTTCTACTGCAGCGGTCACCAACACGGTGCCCACGAGGATCACATGAGTCGCCCACACCTGTATTAAAAATAGCTCAACTAGAGCCACTTTCTAGTGAGCTGAAACTAATTTAACATGACTGTTATTCTTGTTTGAATGACACTTGCACGAAAGCTTGATGTGACAATATATAAATAAAAAAAAAAATTATAAATATGAACTACGACCTGGTAGAGTTGAAAAATCAGTATGATGCGCTACGACAAAACAAACAAGCAGCGCATCGAAAATTAGATGACTGACCCATTAAAAGATTTTCATTTTCGCGACGAATGCCAGGAAAAGGTTTTTTTCCCTCTTAGGATTGAGCGTGTGTTTGTCTGATTTGCGCACCATCTGTGGCAAAGCGCCACAACGCTGACATTTCATGACGTGGACACAAGCTACCAACTATCCACAGAGCAGCGCACTGAATGCAGAAAAAGCAGCGAGTTGTGGAGATGTGTGAGATGCAAATCTGAAAGTCTCACTTTCAACATACTGGTAAATCGCACACAATGCCAGACTTCCCAATAACTCAAATACTCTTGCACCAACTACCTTTATGTTCTCTTTCATCACATCGATATATCTCGTCTTTGGCCTTCCTCTTGACCTCTTGCCTGGCATCTCCATCTCCAACATCCTTCTACCAATATAACCACTATCCCCCCTCGCTCTGCACATGTCCAAAGCATCTCAATCTGGCCTCTCTGACTTTGTCTCCAAAACAACCAACCTGAGCTGTCCCTCTGATGTGCTCATTCCTAATCTTATCCATCCTCGTCACTCCTAAACTGAACCTCAACATCCTCATCTCTGCTACTTCCAGCTCTGTCTCTTGTCTCTTCCTCACTACCACAGTCTCCAACCCATACATCATAGCTGGTCTCACTACTGTTCTGTACACCTTTCCTTTGATTCTTGCCGTCACACAACACCCCTGACACTTTTCTCCACCCACTCCAACCTGCCTGCACTCGTCTCTTCACCTCTTTTCCACACTCCCGTCACACTGGACTGTTGACCCCAAATACCTAAACTCCAGCACCTTCTTGACCTCAGCCCCCTGTAACCTCACTGTTCTATTTCCCTCCCTCTCGTTCAAACACATGTATTCTGTCTTACTGCGACTGACTTTCATTCCTCTTCTTTCTAGAGCTGACCTCCAACTTTCCAGATTTTCCTCCACCTGCTCTCTGCTCTCACTACAAATCACAATGTCATCTGCAAACATCATTGTCCACGGAGATTCCTGCCTGACCTCATCTGTCAACCTGTCCATCACCATAGCAAATAAGAAGGGACTCAAAGCTGATCCTTGATGTAGCCCCACCTCCACCTTGAACTCCTTTGTCTGACCTACAGCACATCTCCCTGCTGTCTTACTTCTCTCATACATATCCTGAACTACTCTGACGTACTTCTCTGCCACTCCTGACCTCCTCATACAGGACCATAGCTCTTCTCTTGGCACCCTGTCATACGCTTTTTTCTAAATCCACAAAGACGCAGTGAAGCTCTTTCTGACCATCTCTGTACTTCTCCATTAACAATCTCAGAGCAAAAATTGCATCAGTAGTGCTCTTCCTGGGCATGAAGCCATACTGCTGCTCACAAATATCCACTTCCTTTCTTTGCCTAGCTTCCACTACTCTTTCCCAAAGTTTCATTGTGTGGCTCATCAACTTTATGCCTCTGTAGTTGTTACAACTCTGCACATCACCCTTGTTCTTAAAGATTGGCACTGGGACACTTCTCCATTCCTCAGGCATCTTCTCACTCTCTAAAATCCTGTTGAATAACCTAGACAGGAACTCCACTGCTGTCTCTCCTAGACACTTCCACACACACATATATATAATTCACATGATCAGTGTCAGAGATGAAAATCCTTAATTAATAAATTCAGAAGAGGGCATCAAAGTGGTAGCCCTTTGCTTTAAACGGTACCCAGGAAGTAGCTCTCGGTTTCAAAAAGGTTGGTAACCCCTGTTTTACTGTGATCTGGAATCTTCGTCTTAAAGGCAGAATTTTTGGCACAAAATTCTAAAATAGGCTTAAGAGCATGGTCCTTGAAAACTTAGGTGTGAGTCGATGGCAGAGGCCTAGACATCCTAGAACACAAAACGTCAACTGTTAAGAGGAAAAGGCTCAGAAATGGCTGGAGGGTGCCCCAACTGACGTTAAATACGCTCTGTGCAAGGAAGTCTGTATCCAATGACCATTCTCCTCAATATGAAGTTGAGATGCACTTTCCTGTTGCGCTTGGGAAATTTTTGATTTAGCTTTTTTTTCTGGTTTTGCCTTTTAAATGTCGAGTTTCCTGTCTTTTCACATCCCCTTAGAAACGAGAGATATGCTGCTTACCTTGTAAATGAAGGTACGTAAGGAGGTGAAGACCTGCTTGAGGGCTGTCTCTGACTGGGGAATCTGAAGGAAGCAGAGGAGAACCTGGAAAACCTTCTTCATCAGAGGATTATGACCCAAATCTGCGCACAACTGTGCCTGTGGAGAAATAGTTTCAGATTAATCAATCCGCCATCAAAAGAACTATTTTCCATTTGATTAAAACATGCTTTTCACCTTAAAGCCCATGATAAAGACACTGAGGGTGTCCAGCACGGTCAAGCAGACCTCAGTTGAGATGTTAGCCTCCAGCAAACTTGCGTCAGAATCAGCGTGAGAGTATGCTGAAGATCAAAAGACAACTTTCTTCAGTAAACGGCAAAACAATAAGTTGTTATGTCTTGCAAGAGCTTCCATCTCTTTCGTGAAATGACACAGTGCATCCAGAACGTATTCATAGCGCATCACTTTTTCCACATTTTTTTATGTTACAGCCTAATTCCAAAATGGATTAAATTCATTTATTTCCTCCAAATTCTACACACAAGTACCCTATAATGACAATGTGGAAAAAAGATTTTTATTTTTAATTGTGGCCTCCAAGATGTTTGGAACCACCAGGACTCTTCCTAGAGCTGGTCGGTTTTCTAAGCTGAGTGATCAGGGGAGAAGGGCCTTAGTCAGGGAGGTGATCAATAACCCGAGGGTCACTCTGTCTGAGCTCCAGCGTTCTTCTGTGGAGAGAGGAGAACCTTACAGAAGGACAACCATCTGTGCAGCAATCCACCAATCAGGCCTGTATGGTAGAGTGGCCAGACAGAAGCCACTCTTTAGTAAAGGGCACATAGCAGCCCGCCTGGAATTTGCCAAAAGGCATCTGAAGGACTCTCAGACCACAAGAAACAAAATTCTCTGGTCTGATGAGACTAAAATTGAACTCTTTGGAGTGAATGCCAGGCGTTACGTTTGGAGAAAACCAGGCACCGCTCATCACCAGGCTAATACCATCCCTACAGTGAAGCATGGTGGTGGCAGCATTATGCTGTGGGGATGTTTTTCAGCAGCAGGAACTGGAAGACTAGTCAGGATAGAGGGAAAGATGAATGCAGCAATGTACAGAGACATCCTGAATGAAAACCTGCTTCAGAGTGCTCTTGACCTCAGACTGGGGCGACGGTTCATCTTCCAGCAGGACAATGACCCAAAGCACACCGCCAAAATATCAGCTCTGTGAATGTCCTTGAGTGGCCCAGCCAGAGCCCAGACCTAAAACCTATTGAACATCTCTGGAGAGATCTGAAAATGGCCGTACACCGTTGCTTCCGGTGCATCAACAAAGTATTGAGCAAAGGCTGTGAATACTTATGTACATGTGATTTTTCAGGTTTTGTATTTTAAAAAATTTGCAACAATTTCAAAAAATCTTTTTTCACATTGTCATTATGGGGTACTGTGTGTAGAATTTAGAGGAAATAAATGAATTTAATCCATTTTGGAACAAGGTTTTAACTTAAAAAAAAGTGGAAAAAGTGAAGCGCTATGAATACTTTCCGGATGCACTGTATGGTTGATAATATTGTTGACGCAACTCAGCTTAAAAATATCTTGCAGGAACGGTTGTCTAGTTGAAGGCTTCTAAATCTACAGTGCCTCGCTGCAAACCGAGTTTAATCTTGGAAAGCTTTGGTAGTGTGTGGTGCCTTACTGTGATTGATGGTGTGAGCATTCTCCAGGCTGCCCAGCTGGTGAAGGCGTGTGTGCAAGACACTCCCTCTGTTACGAGACACAGGAAGGGTCAGCGACTTTCTCTCTGGGGCCATAAACCCCAGCACATCCTGGCCTCTGAGGAGAACACACTACATTAAACATCTAGTAAGGAGTCGATCTTTAAATAGCAAAGTGATACGGTCGAGGTCATGTCAAAGGTTTAATATTTCGATTTTGAATTTCCACTGGATTTTTAGAAAACAGCCTGACTCGGCTTGGTATGGCACAGTTTACGTTTGTGATTCCACGACTTTCTCTCAGTGGACTTGTTTTCGAAGTGTTGTTCAGGATGCCACTCTACTAAAGCATCATAGCGTACACGACAGAAACACACAACCGGTGTAAATAAAAGAAGACACACACAGAGCAAAACAATGGAGATCCTTAAATGAGTAGTATTTTAGTTTGTAGCGCTCAAATGAAAGGTTCTGTTTAAAAGATTAATTATTGGCTATTTGTGTCACACACTGTAATGCCACACCCAATGATACAATGCCCATATTTATTATTGGCACCCCTGGTTAAAATGTGTTTATTGGCTTCTGAATAATTCAGTTTTGCCCCGCAATGGACTGGCGACCTAGGGGTGTACGCCAGCCTCTCGACCAATGTGGGCTGGAGACCCCCGTGACCCCAACAAAGGGACTAAGTGGGTTGGAAAATGAATGAAAGAATGAATAAATCAGTTTTGTTTTAAATAACATTGGACTACAATGGGATAAAAAAGTGCATTTATTAAGTGGAAAAAAAATCTCACATTAAGACTGAATTCTTTTACATCAAACAATGGGTGGCACAATTCTTAGCACCCCTGATGTTTAATACGTTGTACAACCCTCCTCTGCCAACAAAACAGCAGCTATTCTTCTCCTATGATGTTTAGAGAACACAGAAAGAGGGATCTTCCAGTGAGCCGACTCCTCTCCTCTGCAGCACACACCACAGCTTCTCAATAACGTTGAGGTCTGGGGACTGAGATGGCTATGGGAGGAGCTTGATCCTGTGTGCGGTGAACCATTTCTGTGTAAGTTTTATCTTGCTGAAAGACCCAGTGATGACCCATCTTAAGCTTTCGAGCAGAGGCCAGCAAATTTTGCTTTCAAATGTTATTTCAAAGCATTCATGGTGCCATGCCCCCTAACAAGGTTCTCAT
Organism: Danionella cerebrum; assembly: GCA_007224835.1. Classification (NCBI taxonomy): domain Eukaryota; kingdom Metazoa; phylum Chordata; class Actinopteri; order Cypriniformes; family Danionidae; genus Danionella; species Danionella cerebrum. The sequence goes on along the minus strand of SRMA01026620.1, from coordinate 184,418 downwards.
GGCCTCTGGAAGAGAAACAGCGCCACAGAATCATCAAGGTGCTTTTCACAGAAGAGCTTTTTCTGTAGACTCATCTTTTGTATTCCGCCAAACCCATTTAAAATGGTCTTGTTGCCAAACAGCTCTATCCTGGTCTCATCTGACCAAAGAACACGATCCCAGTTAAAGCACCAGTAGCGCTTAGCAAATTCCAAATTTTTGCATTTATGGTGTGACTTTATGGAGGTTTTTTCCTTGCATGCCGCCTGAAGAGCTTGTTGGCATGTAGATGGCGTCTGATGGTTGTTTTGGAGACTTTGTGACTCATTGCATCTTTTAACTGGAAGATGCTTCATTTATTGCAGTTCTTTAACTGGTTTCTCTCACAGTAGATAGTAGATGGGTGCATGCAGGGGGTTGTTTTCTTGATACCCCAAGACTTGTGAAAGTCAACACACATCTGCTTTACTTGAATGGTGTGTTCCTTTGTCCTTCCCATGTTCATATGAGTGATTCCACTTTTCCCAGTGGATACGAGAAATGGCCTCTTTATCGTGTCATTATTTATACCCCAGGGAAGCAGGATGTTAGGGGTCAATAATGTTTTTTAAGGGTGGGGGGGGTATTATGTCAAATCTACTTTATTGAGCTTTATGTTGTGTTATAATATCAGTCCCTCATTAAAAACGCACCTGAATCTTGACTTTGAATCATTCGTGTATATTTGAGTAATCCTTGAATCTCCTGCGGTAGACATTAGGGGGTGCTAAAACGCTCTGTTTTGCGAAGCCCCGGCCCTTTTGCGTAGCTCCGCCTCTGTCCCCCGTCTGCTGCTGCACCGCTCCTCGCGTGTACGGCTGAGAGAGCTACTGTTAGCAACAGCTGGTCTCACTACGTGTGAACGAAGCTCCTCGTTCAGAGTGCTTTTCTCTATAGTTCTCCGGATTACAAAATAACTTCCACAAGGAGATGTATGTTTGGATGCCGAGAAGAGAGCCCTCTCTTTACGCTTCCCAAGGATGACACCCTTTGTCAAAAATGGTTAAAAAGCTTATGTATTATTTCATAGCAAACATAGTTTCATTTTGATGCATATTTTTAATTTCCTTGTACAAAGCTGCCACAAAATCGTGTACATTTATAAGAGAATATTTACCAAGCAGACACCTCTTGAAAAAATCTCCGGTTCATGGGCTTGTACAATATCCTCCGTTGCCATTTTGCAAAAACACGATTCAATGTTTTTACTATGAAAACGTAGTGGCGCTCGGAAAATGAAAACAAATGGTGGCAGCGCGCATGGAATATGACGCACTGAAGGGGGCTCTTATAGAGACGGGTGAATATCAGGCTGTTACGTAAATTTCTATGAGGTTGTTTATGACAAATACAGCGTTTACAATCCAACTGTAGGTGAAATTGTTACTTGAGTGTGCTATAAAACGACACTACATGCCTGAAAAACATATAAAACCCCCTCTTTAAAAAAAAATTATAATTTCCCTGTAAAACTCTTTTCAGTGTGACAATATGCTCCTGCAGTAAAACACTGAATTTATTTTAAAGCTTTTAACACATCTTAACCAGGGCTACCAACAATTATTGAGGGCATTGTATTTCTGGGCACAGGATGACGTCATATGTTTTTCTTTCCAAACAGACACCTTGGCCTGACTCAGAATCTGCTTTTAGAACCTCATCCAAAGAGGCACAAAAAAGAGAAGGGTAAAAGCACTCACAAGGCAAGTCGAGTCAAGTCGAGTGTGCCATTAGAAAAGAGTTTGGTGGAAAGGTGGCATTAGATACTTGCAATATTGCCAAACATGTTCACGCAACGAGGTTCAGGTATTTCATGTCTTTGTCATGAGCAAGGAAAGGATGGAGTGTGAGATTCATTGATGGACTGGAGCATCAGCTGCAATAATGTGGTCGTTTTACACATCTGTTGTGGTGAAAAAAGATCTGAGATACAGCACCATTCCTACTCTCACTTATAGTCATGAGCATTGGGATGGCGACAGAAGAGCGGAGGAGTTGTTTATGGTGGCATCACACGTCTATTTCAGATGCCTCTTTGATGTCTTTCCATGAAGGGTCTCCAATCTTGTTCAGCCGGTTGACCTAAGGACCTTACACTATTCCCCTGGTAGAAGTAGAGGAAGCGTCCACACAGCTGGATCTCTGGGCATTAGAACGCTGGCGCCTCAACCAGGCTCCAGATAAGCAGAAGAAGCTTTGCTCAGCTACCGTTACTTCATCACTAGGATTACATCACAGCTAAAACTTGAAACTTAAAAGTTCCAACTTTGAAGGCTTTCCGCAAGGTTTAGGATGAAAGCTGTAGAGGTGATGGGACTGTGTAGACCAGTCCAGTCCTTTCACATCAAACTGGCTCATCCGTCTGTTCATAGATTTGTCCAAAATGTCATGGTTTGCTGAAATATACGGGAGATTTCAGCACATTTCTTTCATTTGAACAAAATCCAAATTATTCCTCTCCACCAAAATTAGACAAGAACATTTCTCCTGCAAATAGCTAGACCTGGTTAACAGATGCCAGATAGAGAGGCATGATTGTCGTTCCAGTGGTGCAATCTTTACTAGCACTTGTATCTCATGCTTCACATCAAACTTGGTAATTATTTGCTGGATTTCTTACAGCTCTCTGCACTTTGTTATTCAGCTAATCATTAGTGGTTAACTCAGTAGAGGATCCGCTGACCCCACTCCATTACTTTGCTCCCATTCAGTGTGAACTAATGACATGTGGAAAATGTCATGACTGGCATCTGATCATGACTCCACACTGTTATTCACTGAGCTCCTGAGAGTGGCCCATTCTTTCAAGGAATTTCTTAGTTTAACCCTTAGAACGGAAGAGTCAATAGTTTTGGAGATAGGCACCGGCAGACCACCACGACCCCGAAAGGGAATAAGCAACAACTTGATAAAGTGTTGATGTCACTAGATGCTAATGTGAAGAAGTCCTTTAGTAACTGGACGGTGACCGAACAGAAAGCCGTCCACACATGACAACAACACAACACTTAGTTTACTATTGAGCATAGCAACAGTGCATTTCTTGTGTTTAGGAGAGACATGCAGATGGCATCTAAAGCACAAGCCCTCAGCTCAGAGAGTGCTGAGAGATAATAAAGATGAAACGCTGCAGCAGCACACGTCCACACTGAGTTAGTTGAAGCATGCTGTTAGAGAAGTCCACCCAGAAGCACAAGCTCTTACCCTGTTCAGGTGCCAGGATGCTAGAGTAGCACTGTGTTTAACTGAACCCTCGCCATCATTCCGCCAATAAAACACACACACACACACACACAGATTAAAGTGAAGCTTCAGTCGAGGGAGAGGGGCGTATGATCTGTGTTTGCACTGTATGCAGAGTGCATGCAAGTTAAATACAGTAAGAGAGAGTCAGGAGTGCATGGGACCTTTTATTAGGGTTAGCGTTACATACAGTCGGTATAAAGAGAGGGAAAGTATTGATCAGGGGGATCATGGTGAATGAATAGAAGTTAGAAGTTAGAAGTTAAAAAATCATTTAAAAACAGAGTGAAACAAAGTTTCGGCCTCCCTGGATTTTTTTTAATTCAGGTAACTAGCTGAGGTTATGAGTATTATGAGGATTCTAACATCTCCACAAAAGTCAAGAGCGAAGTGTCACTCAATGATGTCACAGACAGGATTTTAGACCCATGCACGGTATGAATGGACTACAAGACCACCACCAATCAGGTTGATGAGGAGGTGAAAACAGTTGGGGATATTGTACACAAATAGAAGAAGAAACATCGTTACAAGAAGATCTCAAGTTCATGATGTCCCATAATAAGGGAGGGAGTGTAAAAATGAGTAATGGATGCAATACATGATTCAAAGTCCAGCTGTGAAGGAGGCAGAGAGTTGATCTGTGAGCTGAAAGTGGATAACACTGAGACACTCAGGCAGGGAGAGATGTGAGACTGATCGAGAGATAGTCAGCTACAGTTATATAAAAAACAACATTTCTGTTTTGTCTATTTATTTTCAAGGTATCTTCAAGGAACAACCAAGGACAAAGGACACAGAGGAGGGGGGCAGAGTGTCATCCACATAGCACTGAAATCCAACATTATATTTACAAAACATGTGACACATTATGAAGAGCAAGGGGCCAAGAACAGAACCCTGGGGCACACCGGAAGAGACTGGGAGGGGGAGGGGGTAAGAGGATGAAGGAATTGTATTCAAACAGTGAAGTAAGAATAAAAGCTTGCCTGGGGCATCTCTAAAAGTCTATGTAGGAGGATGGGATGTAAAATAGTGTCAAAGGCTGCACTCGGGTTAAGTATCAGGATAGAAAGAAGCACACGAAGGTCCTTGAGTGGCCAGAACTTAATCCTATAGAAAATCTGTAGAGGGAGCTCAAATTGCCAGTTTAAAACCTTCAAACAGGAGTGGGACGGAATCTATCCTGAGATGTGAGGAAACTATACAATATTTTTGATCTCTGTGATCTTTAAAAAAAAATCAGCAAAGGGTCAAAAAGTTATTTCCATGTATATATTATCACTTTAATCATTTTGTTTGTGCATTGTTTTGTTCTACAGAACTTGAACACCTTTAGCCAAAACTGATTGTTTAAAAAATACAGTTCAGAAAAAAATGTAATTAAACATAAAAGCAGTATGGGACGATGTAAGAAAAAGGTTTTACCTGACCATGAATCTCTTTCCCATGTACCTAAACTGATGAAGACACACCCTGTGCATTAGATAGCAAGAGAGAGACAGAAATGAGAAGCGAGCTGTGACCAAGAGTTCAGCTGGTTTCAAAGCAGTCTGCACGACTTACTCGACTAAAGTGAAGAAGTCCATCAGCTCTGAGCTTGTGGCTTTGTTCCAGTACGTGAATAAGGCGTCTGGAACAACAAGGCAAGGCAAGGCAAGGCACAGTTATTCAAACTCAAATAGAGCCATAACATATTTACAAAGACAAAGTTCCACACAATAAAAACAAATAAGGATTACATTACTATAGTTTCTTTAACAAGAATAATATACATATAATACTAAAAAATGCTTAAATGATGACAAAAAGATAAAGAACATTAATTTGATAGCTTAACAAATAAACAAAAAAATTAACTAAAATTTCAGAAATTAGGGCCCAAACAGTAAAATCGCCCTAACTCATTCATGTCATTTTCTTTTTATGTGTTTTTTTTACTTTGTCCTTTCCTGCTTAAGAGCCACCACATGGGGGGTGATGGGCGGTGTTATGTGCTTTGTTTGTTTTCTCCAGGGGAATGAACATATGATGTGGTGCTTCCTCCTCTGGATGGTAGCTGTGAATTTATGTATTTATTTATTTTTATGCTTATTTTTCCTGTTTAGAACATGTACAGTGGTGTTTGTAAAACCAATTTCAGGAGGAGTCATTAGGAGTCATTAATCTAGCCTAGGCACACCCATATGACCTGTGGACCAATCAGAACCTCCTTTCAGCCCTTCACCTCTTTCAAAGGGGCTTTAAAACACAGATCCGATCTGTTCTGTGGACAGCTGGCCAAGGACATTCGTACCTCCAGAGCATGAACACCAGTGGTGTAGTTCCTGGGGTTATATGCACGTATACTCCATATGCCTAATTTTTGCCCTGGGCTGTTTGGGTATTACGACTTCTGATGAACAAATACTGCTTATACCCTCGGGAAACTTGCTGATTATAATTCCCCAATTTCCCATCCCTTTTAACGGACTAGGGGTTGTTTTTTTAACCTGCTGATTAATTTGCTGCAATTGGAGCATTTTTGTTTGAATTACGCCATTTCCTGCCCCCTGAGCGGCGAGAAAAGGAGTAACGTTATTTCGAAGATGACAACAAGCCAACTGAAGATGAAAATTATAATTCAGGTAAATTCTGGTAAAATTTGTGTTTGAAATTTCTTTTAATAGTGCCTACCCCATCGGGGAAAGACACAATAGACATTACTATTATAATATAGTCGGTCATGATTTATGTCTTTGCCTCATCGTTTGCTGTTAGCTCAGTTGAAAACAAGCGGACATGAGTCTGAAAATCAAATAATGGCCGATTGATGTTTAAAGTAGTCTATTAAATGTAAAGTTACACAAAAAGTAAGTTGGAAGCTGCACAGCCACAAACGCAATTGAGCCAAGGATTTGAAAACAAAAAAAAAACATTACTGTAGCATTAATTAATCTGCATTAAATTTTAAATGTCGAAGTATTGAGGTATACTTTTAACATTGACACAAATGGATGTGTTTTAATATTTCATTGAAAGAAATCTCCTGAACCTTTGCATTCACTTAACTGTAAGAGGATTTTAAAGCGAATAATGTTTTTTTGCCCACATAATATACAAAGATCTTTTAATAGGAAATAATGTAGATAATACGAGGTTAAGGATATTTGAGAAAGTTTAAAGATGCATTAAAAAGGTTTACAGCTGATCTTTTTCTCAAGAATCTGATAAGTGGAAAGAAAATGAAGGTCAGTATAACTGACTAATTTAAACTAAATTTCAGTCTTTCATCGGGTGTGGGGTAAGAGCTGAACTCTACAAGACACCAGCACCCCAGGACTGAGTTTGTGCACCACTGGAATATATAATTTGTTAGAAAATGCAAAAAGCGACACATAAAAATGTAATTTATGTTGAATAAAATATTTTATTGCTAATCCAAAGAACATTGACTTTCATCATTTCTACTATTTGTGTTTGGTAAGTTAAGGTGGAAAGTAGTACACCGTGTTTTTTTAGCACTACACCACTGAGGCACGTCACTTGGCTGACCCATCAACAGTAAAATTATAAGTTATATTAACTCTACTCGAAGTGTATTTGGTCCCACTCTATATGAAGTTGAACTCTACAGAACAGTTATTTAAATTAGTTTTTTTTTAATGAAATCTCCATCTTTTTGTAGTGTATTATATCTCTTTTGGCTTTCTAATTATAAATGCTCACCATCACTAACGATCAACAATACCTTTCATTCATTCATTCATTTTCCAATCCGTTTATTCCATTTCTGGGGTCACGGGGGTCTGCCGGTGCATATCTCCATCGCACATTGGGCGAGAGGCAGGGGTACACCCTAGACAGGTCCATCGCAGATCAAAAATACCTAAACAATCTATTTCAACTCTGTTCAGAGTGCATTTGATCCCTCTCTGAATTTGTATTTTGCATTTTTCTGTGCAGATTTGGAAAAAATGAGGAAAATAGATCATGAAATAACTTTCTCAAAGTCGGGTTTCACACTATATACACTCTGAGTAGAGTTCATTTAACTCTTAGGATTTTACTGTGTATGATGAATTTGTGAAATTATTGACACGCTTCCTCAAGTGATGAGTTTCTCCCCAAAGACTTTTGTTTCTTTTTAATCCAGTCCTTTGCGCACTGAATGGTTGTCGTCATTGGGATTAATTTATTAATTCATTCATCTTCTCTGCAGCTTGTTCCAGGGTCATGAGGGTCTGCTGGTAAATCCAGCTCACTTTGGGCGAGAGGTGGGGGTACACCATTACATGGATCACAGGGTTCTCCAGATCACCTTGGACATGTCGCCAGTCCCCCAACTGGGCCACATTCACTCATCAAGGGGAATTTAGAGTAACCAATTGACCCGAAGCATATTTTGGGTTATTTCTGTCTGAACTCAGGAAGTCATCAACAGTGGTATGAACCCATCTCCAGAGGAACACTGAGGGTGAGACTGGTGTAATATGCTCACTGTTTGGTTTGGGATTCTAGCAGCAGCATATGTCATGAAATGTGAACATGTACCTTCAGACATGCTCTTTAAGACATGGAGGAAACACATGAGCAGGTTTTTGATTTCTTCTCTGTCCAGTTTATCACATCGCAGTATCGAGCTTCCCAAAGCAGAGGCTGACTGGGTCTAGCAGAAAACCACAAATTAGTATAAAATACTGTAACACCTTTTAAAAATCCCCCAAAAGGACCTCGAGGGATCCACAGCACACACCCAGCACATGCATAAGGTTTGAAAAACATGCCGTGATGTACGACAGATTTCAGTGTAAGCACACCACACACACTCCCCAGATTGGGACACACGAGGAGGGCTCTACTTGAATGCTGTCAGTAATTCGGTTAGTCTCGAGGTCGAAGAGGGCGGGGCTTGATAGCAGAGAGAAATCCATAGTGACTCGTTTGGCTGCCCGGCTGAGAGGGGCGGGGTCTTCTGGTTCAATAGGGAGGGGCAGCACATTGAGGGTGTGTCTACGAGTGAACCTCTCTTTCGGCTGAGAGATCAGATGTGAAGGGTCACAGAAATGAGGGTCAGTGTTAGAAATGGTTAGGTGACATTTAAAACATGAGACAAATGATAGACACAGCAACAAATCAGGCTCAAAAGAGAAATAGGACCTTTTTATTTATTTTGTCTGTAACATAAGAAACCTAAACATTAAGTATATGCGGGTTGAATGTCAGTTTAATTATTTCAACGCTCTATGGTGTATTTCACTTGATCAAAACACAAATTCATTGTGAAGTACCCTGAAAGATCATGTAACCATCCACATGAGAGACCCCAGTGAATAGTAACCTATTATTCATGATGGAAAAACACCGATAAAGTCACCAAGAAAACAACTGGTAACAAAGGAACATCTGTATGATTCCAAAGTGAACTGTTTGCATTAGAGAGCTGCATGGTGGTCCTGCGACCACCCCCTCCCTCTTGCTCCCGTAGCATCTATCTATTTTTCTCCCTTTCCCGACCACAGAAATCCTCAGAGTAAACATGCTTTAATTCTCGCTGCTTCATCCAACTGACCATTTATTTACTTCACTTGTTTACCCCTTTCATATAAATAACCAGAAATGGAAAACAAATGTTTTGTTTTAACTGAGTTTAATTAAAATTATGAACATAGAGTGGAGGTCTCTAGTTTACATCCTTGGGGGCTTTAGTATGTTTGTCACAGATGCATATAATACTATAGCCATTGTTAGTTTTGCATTTACGGTCCTAAATACTTAACTGCTGAAGCTTCCGTATCTATCTGTGATTAAGAGCAATTCATGTTGAGAATGATGAGCATTCAATTATTCATTATAGACTAACAGCATCTCCTTTTATGGCCAAGAAAGTTCTGATTTGTCAACTGAATGGAAGCTATAGGTCCTGCAAAGGGGCAACTTTCAAGGAATCCTCTGTCGAGTCTTTGTATGGAACAAAAATAATACCAAAAGCATTTGAAATAAAAAGCTTGTTAAATTAAACAATTGGGAAAAAATGCATTGCAAATTAACAGTGCTTACATTTTAATGCATTGTATTGTATTTACAGGGGTTGCATTTATGTGCGCTGCATTTTAACATTTTAACAACTTTTTCATTGTTAAAAATTCAATAATTAATATTCACCTCACAAAGTCCATTTCCAAAATATTCAGTTTGTTTAATAATTCCAACAATAACATCCGTCAGACAATTTTCGGTTAATTTTATTTCACTTTACAAATTTGTTTCCGAAAATTCAGTGGTTCAAATTCGACAACTCTTAGCAGCGCACATCCGGGAACTGCAGGAAAAGCAATAGAGTACCCGTAGAACACATGTGTCAAAGATGTGGGCCGCCATGTAATCTAATGTGGCCCGCGAGAGCTTAAAAGTTTTGAGAGTCTAAAAAAAAACAAACAAAAAAAGGAAAAAAAAACTACATTTCCCACAATGCCTTATGCGGTAGCCAAAGCTTCCACATCCATCCATACTCACGAGTGAAACTGTAGAGCTGATGTTTCTCACACATTGAACGTAAGACTCATGCATTTGAGCGATCTTCAAGATGTGAAATGGACACAGCTAATAGTTTATCTGTGATCTGTTTCTTGAGCCTGATGATAAAAGATGCTGATCGATATGCATCCTCTTCAGTCTGTGAGGGTTTTTTTTTTCTTATTTTCGCTAAACAAATTACAAAAATGCTATTTTTCTTTATTCACTTGGACAGTTTGATCCTTCATTAATGGAGTTATGTGGGTTTTCATAAGCTGACAAAAATCAAAAGGATTTATATTAGAACAACAAGCATACAATTGTTTCTATGCAACTGAATTGTCACTTGAATAAGTTATAAATAATGAGTTATTTAACATTGAGGAGTAATTACATTTATTTTACATTACATTCAATTACATTGTTTTACATTTATAAGTTACATCTGGCCCTTTGAGGACAGCCATTATGCTAATGTGGCCCTCTGTGAAAATGAGTTTGACACCCCTGCCGTAGAAGATCGCCATCTGCTGTTAGACGTCCTCACCAGCAGGTGGTGCTAGCGGCTGTGAACGGCTTCATCAACAGGCCTGTGCAAAGCGGATATGTGCCAAGATGGACCAAGCAGTGAGTAGATCATCAGCGCACACAGTGTTTGCTGTAGGATGTTATTTTAGGGCTGTGTAATTAGCTTTCTGCCCCCTTTCTACTGGTGTCCTTTTACTCTTCCATAAAAGACCTATTGTAGGAATGTATTTCGTTGCTTTTTTAAAGCCTTTTGCCACTTTAGTTCATTATAAATAGTCCCTTTGCATGTAATAAAGATGCCTGAACTAAACCGAGTGTGATGCAGCATTGTAAAAATCAGACCTGAATTTGATGGGGCGAAGTAGAGTTATAGTAAAAGTTATTTTTAAAAGCATCCGGTACTTCTGGGATTGTTTGTTGCGAATGTACTACTGAATTGATGAAGGTTAGTCTCTGGAATTGTCCTCAGGGGGCGATTTAAAATAAGGTTTCTCTTCAAGCTAAATCTTCAAAAGCCCCAGGAAGTTCCAGGCAGCTCTGGCTGGAAATGACCCAGGAGTGAGAAATACAGATGTTCAGTGACCTCACATGCTCGAGAAATGTTTTAGAGGCATTTGGAAAAGTGAAGACATCACAGCTTTAGTTACGACCCCCCTGAGCACATGAGCTTGAGGAGGAAGGAACCCTGAGTGCTTTGTACTTCCATTTATTGTTGCTTTCAAAGGGTTAGTCCAGCTCTACGAGAAGGTTCTGTCATCACACACTGTATTTCCACTGCCATATAGGCAGCTCTCTGCAAAATATTTAGATTAAACCTGAAAGATTTCTGTTACTCCACCGAAAAGCCTCTTAAAACTAAACAGAGAGACGGTACTGAAGGAATGTTGTAAATTGTATCGTTTCTTGCTGGACAACAGGCTCCCACTGAGCTAAAGAGTCCCAAATTATGTAAATTCAATCATAAATGTCTGGTGATAGGTTTATTTTGTTCATATGTTCCAGTTCGTTTATCTGTGTGGCCTCTCTTTATTATTTCTTAGTGCTGTTAAGCTCCAGCTCTATTATTCTGTTTCTAGTTACTTTATGTTGCTGTACAAGTTTTACTTCTTGTTAGGTTCTCCCCCTCGCAGGTCTTCTATGTTTGTTCAGTCAGGTTTTTTTTAATTTAAAAACCTGTTAAAACTATGGCTGCCTTGGATATGGGTTCTTTAATTCCCACAACCTGCACCATCCTCTCCATCTATAAGAGCGGTGTGTGACAAATTATCATGAGAAATAGGCAGATACAGCATCTAAACTTTGACTGAATGCTGAAAGAGGAGGCATTTTGGGCTAAAACTGTTAACTTTTCATCCAATGCATTCCTCCACATATTAGGGGTGTAACGTTACGCTAAAATCGTATTCGGTTCGGTACAGTGTCTTGGAGAGCTCGGTTCGGTTCATTTTCGGTACAAAACAATAAGAACTTACATAATCTTTATTTTGAAAAGCTGCCAATACACAATAGAATTCTTGCATAAAATAAATAAAAGTGACACATTTGGGTGATATTTTAAATAAATTGCACTCTTTATTAAGAAAAACACATTTTTTAAATAAAAAATGAAATACTGCAACTAGTTAGGACCTGAAAATTTTTAACACTAGCAACAGCTTCAGCTTATATATCAACAAAACTAACTATTTAAGTTGTAGGATTTTGGCTGAAAAGATTAACCTATCCACATTTTCTGAAGAGAGCACAGATCTGGTGACAATATCTCCAGCAGTAGAAAATGTTAGATGTGTTGCCTGCCCGATCTCCGTGGAACAATGTCGGCATACAACTTTAAATTTATCCACTCGTCTAACCCCCTTATGTATTTTAACAGAGAAGCCAAAGTGTTCCAAAACAGGAGACCGTAGTGAGGTGGGAGGCTCTTCAAGCTCTGGCTTCTCTTTCGCTGTTGCCATTTCTCACAGCAGCTACCCGTACAGCTCTACTGTGCGTCACTCGATAGCATCCGTGCGGAAACTCGCCTAGGAACATTGTTCCGCTGCGCTTAATATCGCGCTAATAATACATTTATATTATTTAATAAAAAAAAAATACCAAAACGGTACGCAAGTGTACCAAACCGAACAGGCCGCACCGAAATGGTTCAATACATCCCCGTGAACCGTTACACCCCTACCACAGATTGCTCTTTTGGTATACGATTAGTTTAATCTGTATTTCCACTGAGAATAGTAACATTTATTTGAAGATAATTTGTGTCCATACATTTGGTTCACAAAGTCTAGGACTTTGAGGCATCTTCCCAGGCTCAGTCTGTGGACAGTGGTGTTAGCGAAGCCAAAGCTGTTGGTTCGCACCCCATGGAAAGCAGGAACTGATTAACTGTGTTCATGATTTGAATTGTTGGTTGCTTTGGACAAATTCACCTTAAAAATTTAAATGTTTACCTTTTCAAGGGATCCAGTCTTCTCATTGGTCTTCTCATGCAGGCTGTTTCCTGAGTCTGTGCTGACCAGAGAACCACGAGAGTCAGCGTGCCGCACTGAGCCGATGTTCGGTGTTGATGTGTGAGGAGATGCTACACACAACAAACACAAACATCCATCACTGATTTTGCAGTCAGCTGTAAATACGATTTCCCTTTTTGACGATTCCAGAGACGTATGTCGAGAATTCGACTGATGAGAATGACCTTCCATGGAAGCGAGCAGTCCGAATATATAAAGGGCAAATGAATTTGCGGGCATAGGCAATTAGCAATCAGCAGGGTATTTAAACCGAGTGCAACCTACGCTCATTCTACTTATTTTTCAGAGGAGCCACAATAACTTACCACTAGGCACCTCAGATCAGCGACTACAAGGGCATGGCATAAGGGATACGTCTACGTTCCCTCCTTCATTAACCTATATGTTTCCTTTCAGTCGATTCTGGAGACATTTGTTGAGAATTCGACGTATGGGAATGACCTTCCATGGGAGTGAGCAGTCTGAATATATAACGGGTAAATTAATTTGAAGGCGTAGACGATTAGCATTCAGCCGTGTATATAAACTGGGCGCAACCTACGCTCATTCTACAATTTTCCTTGAAGTAAACGATGTGTCTCTCTCCCACTTCAATGGAAAGCAGACGAGGGCTTCTTCCAAGAAGTGCCCCTGAGGCTATCGACTCAGGAGGACATGTTATTCTTTCAGGGTCAGTCTATCGACCTCACTCACCTTCGGGATGGCAGCACCCAAAGTGTTAAAGATAAAGGGGTGTATCTTCCTCGAATTTTGACGAAAACATGACTTTTTTATACTTTATCGAGGATTCGCTGTCCAGGTTTAACCCCATTGCAGAAGAATAGACTCCATCCCCTGGCAGTCCAGCAGATTTGGGACACCTTCAGGGAGGCTCGGTTAGAGCTGTTTGCCTCTCACAAAAACTCCCATTGCCAGCTGTATTACTCCCTGGCTCCTCAGCAAGGTCAGAAAGGACGAGCACGAGCTGCTTTATGTTGCGTCTCTTTGGCCCGACCAAGCTTGGTTCCCCAAACACTTGTGTCTCTTAACAGTCCCTCCTTGTCCGATCTCCCTGGGACCAGATCTTTTCACTTAAATGGGAGGATTCTACTCGAGCATGTGGGGTCAGTTTGTTCTTCTCAACTTCGTCCCTTCAGGTCTATGCCACCGCAATTTCTATCTTCCATTTTTGGGTCGAAAGGAAATCAGTCAGGAGCCACGAAATGATGGTGAGATTTCTCAGGGGAGCTAGACATCTATTAGCTGTATCCTCTTTAAACCTCTCCGTCGTCTTCTGCGGACTGTGGATGTCTCCTTTTGAGCCCTTACTGTCAGAAGAGCTGCATGTCTTTGAAGACTGCACTCTAGCCCTGTCCTCACTGAAAAGGATCTCCAGGCACTGTCCGCCGACAAGTCCTGCCGGGAATTCGGACCTAAAGACTCCCTGGTTACCCAGGCGAAGGCCCAAATTCGGTGACCCCTCTAAATCTTGGAGGCTATCCAGCTTGCTGACCAGGTGTGTGAGGCACCCTCCAATCTCCAGCTGAGGGCCCATTCCATATGGCTTGAGCCCTACAGAACTAGAGTTTGGATTCGGGAGTCCCTACCTAGGTGACCCCTTTCTGAGTATACCATAAAAAGGTGGTTCATATGATCTTTTTGGCGAGAAACCCAAATCTACTCTTCTAATTCCTCCTTCAAAGAAACAAGCAGTTACGCAAGTAACCTAGATGTTTTCATTTAATCTTCACTCACCTGTCCCTGAGATGACCCCGAAAACATCTTTGTGGAGGCTGTTGTCAAGGTTACCAACAGGCTTCTGGGGTGGTGTTGTGGAGATGCTGGAAAGATGTTCATCTCGACCATTCTGAGGAGGAATCAGAGCAATATAGAAAAATGAAAGAAATATTAATCATCCACATTAGAAGAATAGAGGAAAATAAATAAAGCATTGTGAGACAAATCACCTGGGAGCAGTCCCTCACGTTTAGCCTGTGAACATTCTCTTGTAGTAAGCCAAACAAAGGGAGATAGAGGGTTGCCAGTCTGGCCTGCTGACTCTGCCCAACCACAAGCAGGTACAAGTTACATACAGTAGTTACATTGGAGACACATTTTATAAATGGGGAAGTACTTTGATAAGTAAAGTCTGTATGTTAACCAATGGTGAATGAAACAGGATAATCACAGCTAACATATTCCGGATCAACATTTTTGGAACCAGCTCCAAATAGGTTTAACTTCAGATTGGAGAATAAGTAAAATATAAACTACTCTGGATCAAATGTTTTCCATCCAAAGATCCACAAAGCAAACATTCCAGAGCAGACAATTTTGCCTCATCCTCTTTTGTTTTTTCTAACCTTTACCAAAGTGCTCAGTTTATCTGGTATCTGCATGAAAAGTGCTATGAGAAGGAAAAAAAAAAACATTTCACAGGTTCACCACCACGGCCTGCCTAGTAGACTGAGTTTCCATAAAGGCTTTCCTGTGTCTCAGTTGGTAGAGTATTGTGCTAAAATGCATCTGCCAAATGCATAAATGGAAATGGAAATATAAAGTATACACTGGTAGCACACCCTGATTATTCCTCCCGAAACGCATTATACAAATACCACCTAAAATTTTATTATGACCTAAAAAAATCACCTTCTGAAAAATGTAGCATTGCCTGATGTATGTCTAGGGAACCAAAAGAGGATTCTGTCAAAGTTTTAGTTGCAGACACTCAACTGAACTCAAAAATAGGCTGAACTCTCCTATTTAGGCAAGGCCAAGAGGTGGATTAGTTCAACCTACAATCAAATAATTATATATATTATTCATTCATTCACTTTCCCTCCCGCTTGTTCCCTTTCGGGGTCACTGGGTCTGCTGGTGCCTATCTCTAGCTCGCATCGGGTGAGAAGCGGGGGCACACCCTGGACAGGTCGCCAGTCCATTGCAGGGCAACACACACATTCAAACTTAAGGGGAACTTAGATTATGTTCTGTGTGGAACGCAAAGTGGATATAACCAACATCGGTGATGACTGTGGGCATAGTGCTCTGTAAGACAGAGAGGATTCTCTCTAACGAAAAAGTTGATGCTAATATTTATGACATCACCCCAAGCAGTTACAGAAAAAAATTTCTCAGAGTAAACATGTGCATGAAACAATCCTCTCCAGCACTTGATAACTGAAAGCTACCTTTACTCAAAGGTATTTCAACCAAGCACTGACCTTTAAGGCATAGCGATCATCAAACGTGTGTTTGATCATCAGACTCTTGAGCACCTGGATGGCAATTTGACGGACTTCCCCAAACTCCTGGAGTGCTCCACACACCTCCCTCAACAACAAGCCCACCAGGAAGTGATTCTTACAGAAGTCATCAGTCAGAGAGTAGTCCAGCTGCAGATCTGCCAAAAGGTGTTGAGAACAAGACAATACTCAAACAAGAACAAAGGGACTGAAACCGGGATCTGTACATATACTGGATTAGGACGTTCAACAAAGGAGATAAACCCAACATTTGACAAAATAAAATAAAAAAACACAGGATTTTAAACAGGCAGGGTTGATAACGTTTAGAAAACAATTGACCCATCGCTAACCTTAGCCCCCTGCAGTTACTGTGAATCAGAATATAGAACCCTCCTTGTTTTTTTTATTTTCCTCTTGTGTAAGCTTCCCATTCTCTGATGTTAACAGGTCGGTTTTGACTCTTAGTATATTTCAATAGTGAACAAGGTTAAATGATGTCGGTACATGCCCCTCTTTTCATCCAGAAGAAGAGGCTAGCTAAAAAGAAGTGGGAAATCGAAAGGACTGAAGAAAGTAGACAGGACTACAAGGAATCGCAGCGCAGAGTAAAGATGGAGGTGGCAAAGGCCAAACAGAAAGCATATGATGAATTGTATGCCAGGTTAGACACAAGGGAAGGTGAGAAGGAATTGTATAGATTAGCGAGACAGAGAGACAGAGATGGGAAGGATGTGCAACAGATAAGGGTGATTAAAGATAGAGATGGAAAGGTGCTAACAAGTGAGGAGAGTGTGCTGAGAAGATGGAAGGAGTATTTTGAGGAGTTGATGAATGAGGAGAATGAAAGGGAAAGAAGGGAGGAAGATGTGAATGTTGTAGAGCAGGAAGTTGAAAAGATTAGAAAGGATGAGGTGAGGAAGGCTCTGGGGAGAATGAAGAGTGGAAAGGCTGTTGGTCCAGATGACATACCAGTGGAGGTGTGGAAGTGTCTAGGAGAGACAGCAGTGGAGTTTCTGTCTAGGTTATTCAACAGGATTTTAGAGAGTGAGAAGATGCCTGAGGAATGGAGGAGAAGTGTCCTAGTACCAATCTTTAAGAACAAGGGTGATGTGCAGAGTTGTAACAACTACAGAGGCATAAAGTTGATGAGCCACACAATGAAACTTTGGGAAAGAGTAGTGTAAGCTAGGCTGAGAAGGGAAGTGGATATTTGTGAGCAGCAGTATGGCTTCATGCCCAGGAAGAGCACTACTGATGCAATTTTTGCTCTGAGATTGTTAATGGAGAAGTACAGAGATGGTCAGAAGGAGCTTCACTGCGTCTTTGTGGATTTAGAAAAAGCGTATGACAGGGTGCCAAGAGAGGAGCTATTGTCCTGTATGATTAGGTCAGGAGTGGCAGAGAAGTACGTCAGAGTAGTTCAGGATATGTATGAGAGAAGTAAGACAGCAGTGAGATGTGCTGTAGGTCAGACAAAGCAGTTCAAGGTGGAGGTAGGGCTACATCAAGGATTAGCTTTGAGTCCCTTCTTATTTGCTATGGTGATGGACAGGTTGACAGATGAGGTCAGGCAGGAATCTCCGTGGACAATGTTTGCAAATGACATTGTGATCTGTAGTGAGAGCAGAGAGCAGGTGGAGGAAAGGGTTGGTTGTTTTGGAGACAAAGTCAGAGAGGCCAGATTGAGATGGTTTGGACATGTGCAGAGGAGGGATAGTGGTTATATTGGTAGAAGGATGTTGGAGATGGAGATGCCAGGCAAGAGGTCAAGAGGAAGGCCAAAGAGGAGATATATGGATGTACTGAAAGAGGACATGAAGTTAGTTGGTGCAAGAGTAGAGGATACAGAGGACAGAGTTAGGTGGAAACGGATGATTCACTGTGGCGACCCCTAAACTCGGAACAAGCCGAAAGGAAAAGAAGACATGCCCCTCTTTGTTCAGTTTTTGTGCAGATATACTGAGAATACCATGATTAATATGATAGTAATATAAAAATAGTTTTAATTTGTTGAAATATGAATTAAAGATAAAGTCAAAAAACCTTAACACAACAAATGATTACGAGGCTTTTATGCATTTAAACACGAAAATGACCAAGAAGAAGAACATAAGAAAAGGCATGTTTTTGAAATAAAAGCACAAGACAAGATTCATGAGCATTTCAGGTGCCACAGATTCAGAATGAATTATGACAATGGTAATAGTGTAACATATAAAATGTTTGCAGATACTAACATTAAATTAACTAACCGCATTAAAAAATCGTTTGACCTTACAACCAATATAAACAATTTTGAACACCTGAAGTCAACGTATAGGACAGCTTCTGGGTCCAAATCCGGACCGTGGTCTGCCTGTTATTGACCCCTGGTGTAGCCCATGGGGCTCTGGACAACAGAATGGCAGAAGACAGAGCAACCTCCTGCTTTCTCTCTTGAAGCCTAATAGTAAGTGACTGAACTGCAATTCCTCTACCTGCCGCTAGAGACTGGCTCCAGAAGAGAGCTGAAAAACTCCTGACTTCCACCCCTGACTTCACTAGATTTGTTGATCGCCAACTTTGAGCCTCATTTCACTTTGCCCTGGCATAAAGGTATTGCTATAGATCACAGTTTGTACTTTATTGCCATCACTTCAGGCACTTTCTTTATTATATTTCACTTACTCTCATTTTGCCTCCACATTTTCCATTATGCCACATCAATTAATCAAACTGTGTAGCTCATTGGATCAGAAACTGTGGTGACGTTTTTAAAACAAAGTTAAAGATCTTTCATTGTGAGACATGCCTTTAACCTTAGGATCTATCCCCAGCACATTGGGTAAAAGGGGAGGTACACCCCAGACGAGTCACAGTCAATTCCTGTCAAAGGAAATTTCAAGTAAACATATTTGTTTGGCTTGTAGAGGAAACTGGAGAATGCAGAGGAAGCCGAAATTCAAACCTCAAATCAGTCGCCTAGTATCTTGAGAAGCAGAAGTGAAATCCACTGCTTAATCGTGACCCCCGTGAATAAAACTTTTTTTAATACTTTAAAAACTTCCTCAACCACAATGTCTCAGAAACATCTACACTTAGAGCACTGCCAAATTTCTGAAAAAGGGGCCAAGTCAGGCATACGTCGTTCCTGTTGGGCCACAGCCCTCCACATTTTAGTTCCAAGATGAGCTTAATCAGTGTGTGGGTCTTGTGAAGATTGAACCTCAACTGCCCTCCAGAGCTACCTGCCATGGGCTGAGCGATAGGTCAAAGGCAAACAGGAAAGGTTTATCATTCAACCATTTGTCTGATGATTGAATTCCTGTTGAAAGCACATTGGCTTTGACTGCTGGATTTAGCTGCGGTCTTTAGCTGGTCATGAGCAAATAGTCAAGCAGCCCATGGTCAGCCTAAGAGTGCTTTCCCAGCATTCCTTTTTCAACAGGTTTAACAAATGCTCCACACTCAAAACAGACAGACTTGGATTCATTCCACAATGAAAAGAAACTGTGATGGTGGTTATGAAGCTGCAGAGAGACATGAACGACTATTTACCAAGAAAACACATAAAGAGAGCATTGCAGGCAAGCAGGAGCGCTCACCTACACTTCTGGCATGAGTCTCCTTAATTGCTAGCACACAGAGAAAGAAAGAGGAGAGAAGAGAGGAGAAGAGAAGAAGAGAGGAGAGGTGAGGAGAGGAGAAAGAGAAGGAGAAGTACAAGGAGAAGGAGAGGAGAGGAGACAAAGCCGAGGCAGAAGATGATCATATGAGTCATCGTTCCAGTTTAGAAAGCCCAGAGGACCAGCAGAAAGACAGAGGATGAATCACTGCTTTCAAAAGGCTACTTTTCTTCACGAACAACGTAGCCTTTCAAGAGAAACAGAGGCAGATTATTAACTTGGGTAGAGAATACTGCTGAGAGTTTACCTTGAAACCTCTGAATGCGGCCCTTCCCAAAAGGCATGGGGAGATTGAGAGGAACGTAGTGTTCATGAGTACAAACCACCCGCAGAAACTCGAACTTAAACTCATACAGCGTCTGCAGGACACAAAGACAAGCAACATTTTTAGGGATGTGATCGTTTAAAAAATGTAATTCAGAAGTTTTACTGGATTCAAACCAAGCCTTTTGATTTAACCAATAACATAACCAATTTTTCTTTTTACAAAACACAATGATGAGGCTTCCTCCTCGATTCTCTGTGTTTGGTGAGTCACTCAAGTTAAACTGCAGAGTTTAATTATTCAGAGCTTTTTTACTCAAATACTTGATTCCAATTTTTGATCAGATATTGCAACCCTGTAAAATACAGAAAAGGACGTTAAATAATTTGAATATTTGGAAGATGGACTTTTGCATAACATTTTCCTGGTTTACTTCACACCCACTGAGTTTAAGTGGTTAGATCACTTCCATGATGGCGATGTGAGCACAGAAGTCACCAGCAAAGCCAGTAATAAACTGCTGGAAAGACATTCAGCGACAATATTTTTCATTATTCTGATCCCAAGTTGAGTCCAAAATCAAAACAGCTGAAAAATCACGAGGGTCTGCTGGTGCCCGTCTCCAGCTCACATCGGGCGAGAGGCGGGGGTACACCCTGGACAGTCTGCCAGTCCATCACAGGACATTCACACCTAAAGGTGTATTTGGATTATTCAATTAACCTGACGCATGTTTATGGATGAAAACTGAGAACCTGGAGGAATTCCACACAAGCACTTGAAGAACATGCAAACTGCACGAGAAGGTCACGTGCTTCGAACCGACAACCTTCTAACTGGAAGGCCACAGTGTTACATATTGCGCCACCGTGCCAGTTCAAAACAATACAATTTATAAAATTCAAAACAAAGACTTCATGTAAAAACAAGACACTTAATAAAAAAACGGTTCAATTCAGATGTCATCATATCAGTGTACATTTCCCAGAATTTTTGATCCTTTTAGGTTTCAAACCGTGCCATCTTTTGACGCCATCTCTTCCAAACTGTAATAACAGGACACAGTTCACTTGGAGGCGAACCAAGACCAACACTTGAAATGTAGGTGTGTACTCGAGAATGATTGCTGCATCCTTTTCAAACAAATTCCTTGTGATTGGCTTTTTCAACATATTCCAGTGGTAATAATGGTGCACCAAGGTTAGCAGCAAACATTCACACCCCCACCCCCTCCCTCTCTCACCGTTGATCTTATGATGGGAATTTTTTACCTGACATAAATGTGTCTGTATGGACCTTCACTTCATGACTTTAAATTCTTGGTGTGTATGCAAACCTTTGGATCTCCAGGAACAAAACAGGTGATATAGTTGTTAATCTGCTTGAAGACAAATCCCCGGTCCATGAAGGTAAAACAGCGCTGTAAGAATTGATAAAACATCATGAAAATGGTTCAACTGATATCTGGATGGTGGAAAGTGTTTTGCACCACATCACTGCAAACAAGCAGTACCTTTATGAACACGGCCAGGCTGTGGTTGGCATTGCGGGCAGCATCCAGGTTATCCTTGTACTTCTGGGTTATGTGAGGCATCAGCATGTTCACCAGTGTCTCCACAGCATGATGAAACGAAGCTGTGAACCGCTGGTTTCTGGAGAGCTACATTAAACATGGTCCGTCACACAAGGGTAACTTTGTCGCATGAAACTGATGCTTCTCCTGGATTAACAACACACTCCATAAGAACTGCCAAATTCTATAGACGTTTACTTTGTGTGACCTATTTCACTTCATGGGACACAACCACTTTTTTTTAGCATAGATCACAAACGCAAAATACAACAGCAGAAAAATGATCAAGCAGTTTCCTTATGAATTATAATTTTTTTAAACGTAACTATTTTACAACGACACTGAATCGTAATACAAGCAAAAAATGTAATGTTGTTATTATGTATCTATGCTAAGCTCTAACAAAACTGTTAGCATACCACAACAATGTTTAAATACTTTTTTATTACCTCGGAAGGACAAGAAGTGAGCCCTTATCAAAAAATGTGTAGTGACCCATTTAACTCTGTGTATTTTCTTCTGTGTTTTGGAGATATTTGAGTAAACGTTGAAATGGATTGTTCTTCAATTCTCACAAGGCCCTTATTCTGTGAACTGCATAAAAGCTAGATATGAATACTCTTGGCTTGACAAAATGATTATCACTTTCAGTGGCGGAATCTCCGGCATAAATCATTCCCTGCTCTGATTGGTCAAGAGTCGTAAATTGAAGTGTAAATTGCCGCTCCAAAGCTGCATCAGGGTTCCAGTCAGGATCCAGCCCCAGCTGCAGCTCCACTCAAGGGTTATAGTTCTCCTCCAAACTGGAATTCCAGGGTCCAGTGTGGAGATGATCTGCTTCTGGCTCTAATACAGAGGCTGCTGCTTTACTATAGGGACATGGTTCAGGATTCCAGTCCAGAGCCAGCTTCATACCTCTACACTCATGTAGAACATGACTTTGGAGTCGCACTGTTACTATGGATGAGTGGGTGGTCAGCTGCATTGGCTCCACCTAAGACTGGCTTGACATCTGCTCAATCTTGGCCCTCTGGACCTGCAGCCTCAACCTCCTGCAACTTAACCTTGTCCATCACCCTTGTTTCACTGGGCTCCTTCTTCTCTGCACTTCCATTTCAGGTGGTCCTCACCTAGCACTTGCCCACAAACATCCCTTCCTGGCTCTGTGACTTTCACATTGAAGGACAATCTG
The DNA here is from genome assembly GCA_007224835.1 of Danionella cerebrum. Classification (NCBI taxonomy): domain Eukaryota; kingdom Metazoa; phylum Chordata; class Actinopteri; order Cypriniformes; family Danionidae; genus Danionella; species Danionella cerebrum. Next base: position 161,684 of record SRMA01026620.1, on the reverse strand, counting down.
GAGCACGATAGATCAGCAACAGAGGATTTAACACATCACCACTTTAGACAGAATCTCAGAGAACAGTGTCCACGTTTTAAAAGTGCGTCTCCCAATCAAACACTCGCGAATAATGTTTTAAAAATAGAGCAGGGTCCCATGTGCCAGAGTGAAGCACAATACCGGGATCGGAATCAGAAATGTGAGCGTGAAAGTATTTATTGTATAATTCAATTGTCTCCGACTCAAAATCAGGAGTAAAATCGTGCAGTCTCAAACCGCCTTTAGCTAGACTCTGCATCTCCAACTGCCTGACTGTTACGAGCTGGCCTCGTGGTGATAGTTAACTGGCAGAACTCAATTGCACAGGACAGCAGGACCCATAATAGGGCAAAACCTCACATAACATCTAACTCAGGAACCAGCTAAAGCGAACTAATACGCAACATCAGATCTGGAACACAAAATATGAGACAAATTGGGAATGGCGCTTGGAAATTAATCATGAAAGGAGACAATCCCAAATAAGGAGCTAGTGTTCAGTTACAACGCTGTATGATCAGTATAACCGCGCGCTGACACAAAAGCCATAGGGAAATAAATAGAGACACTGAACGGGGACAGCTGGAAACGGGAACGAGAGACAGCCCCAGAAGGAAAATGGAGCATGAGGGATTACAAACAAACAGAATGAGCGTGCAGAAAAGAAGATGCAGAGAGGAAAACTAGACATGGGGAAACCAGGGTATGACACTAACATCTAGTTATACCCTAGCACTTCAGGACCCATAGCTCTCTTGACCTCATCCTGGATTCCTGTATTCCCTTTACCTACTGCACCCTGACACCCTCCCTGTGGTTTTCTGAAGATGAGAGATTGTGCCTGAGATGAAAAGGAAGATTCCGTATTCCATGTTTTTCACCAGTCTGATTGTCTCCACCTGATTGCTATCGGAGTTCATTGTGTTCCCTGTACACTGCCTGGTTTCATCTGATTTCCTAGTGTTTTTATTTCTCATCTCGCTCTTATTCTATGTGTGAAAGTCTCGTTGTGTATGATTGTCTGTCTCTTCTCCTGAGTTTCTCATTTTATGGATTACACTCTTGTGCTACTCTGATAATAAACACTGTTAATAAACACTGACCTTCCTTGTGTGCTCCTCCACGACCAGCGCACGTGTGTCAGAGTACCAGCATTTTCCATTGGTTATAAATACCATACTGTATACGTTTAAGTTTAGTCATTTAGTTTAGTGTAAAAGCAGATATCGATATCCTAATAGTATTATTTTCCTTTGATGTTAAACAACATGTGAAGTTGGTCATGGCACTCATCTTGGGTGGGGGAAGGGCTCTAAAAAGTTGGCTTCAATAAAAACAGATTAACTCTTTTTTTGAAGCATTTGGAGTTCTGAAACTGTCAGCTTTTCAATATTCATCAGCTCTTATGTCAAAGGATTCAGCACCTTTTGGTTTCTTGGTTCAGGACAAAGAAGAAATTGAGAAACATTTTAGTTTTAACCAAAGAATCCCTAAGGATTTGTTTTCACCACTATTTTTATCCCCTTTTACAGTTTTAAACATTTTATCTAGCTAAGAAATTGATTTATTGTGAGACTTTTGTCAGTTTTTGATTTCACATTTCATGCTCACCTTGACTTTGCCACTTTCCATCAGGAACTGAGCCATTGACTTCACCAGGGCTTCAAAAAAATACCACGAATACTGAAAATGCAACAGAAAACATATAGCATAGAAGAACACTTCAGCAATATATATATGTGTGTGTATAGTGATATATAGTGATATAAATATATAGTGAATTAAAGATAAACGACTGCAACTGTTTTACCTTGAGAAGTTTGTTGCTGGTCAGGAAATCGGTTGAAGGCTTTAGGATGGAAGTCATGGCTTTAGCCAGTTCTTCATGCACTGTCTTACTGCTGCAGGTTGTGCAGGACTCTGGTTTAAACACATACTGGAATAAAAAATGAAAACAATGTGACAATACAAAACGAAAATATTAAGGTATACATTTCTTCCTAATTTCATCCTACATGAAGCCGACCCAACAGGACTCTGACTTGAGCGTTGGCACAGAGGAAGAGTCCATCAAGACAATCCATCTGATGAGAGATGCTCCGGGAACAACGGGTGAAATTTCACCAGATTATCTTCAGATATATACAGCTAGAACGCCTAAGGTCTGGCTGCAAAGAGGCGGTCTGGTGTTTTTTTGTGTTAAAGAAAACTCTTCCTAACATCAAACTCAGAGTTCTCTTTCCAGAGAACATTAGGTTTTGCTTTCTTGGAGAAAAAAACAGAGTAGATCTTTCTATTAGAGTGGATCTATCTTCATTGATCTTACCTTCACATAAGACCTCAGGTAGTGTTCTAGACCCTCCTCGTGGCATTGAGCAACAATGTGGACCATCACTCTGAAGACCACATAATAACACAAAACTCTGAGTATGTGCAAAAGCATGTGTAACCTAGAACAACAGATTTGGAAGAACTATCACCTGGTGGTGTTCACAGCCACATCTTCACTCGTGGCACTGGTCAGAACATGAACCAGCTGGTTTAAAATAGTGGGCAGGAAGTTGATCATGACATGTCCTTCCATTGCGTGGAGACTCTGGGGATGATTCAGTCAGAGTTTATCACTAACCTCCTAGTGACATTATTGAACATCTGCTTGAAGACATCTCTCTGCTCACCTTGAGGTACTTGACAAGCTCGCCCTCAGTTGGTCGGCTGGCTCCAGACTCTAAGCTCTGGAAATGATGGAAGAAATTGTGCAAGTGCTGATCCTGAGGACACAAAGAGGAATGTTTCAGTGACTAGAAGATGATATTTTGTGAGTAAAAGTCTATAATAAAAGTCAAAATTCGTTACAACATTGATATAGTTTGAATGGGCTAGAGGTGGGAGCTGGGAAGAGTTGGGCATTAAGCTGAGTGGGGGGGCCAATTTCTGCTCACATTCCAGTCAGAAATCCCAAGATGAATAGTAAAGGCCAATGGGGAACTGGTTTTTAATAATAGTGGGTTAGATTAAACAATATGTTCTTAAGAACTATGGTCGGAGGTTTAGATGTGAGCTAAAGGGTCAGAAAAAATGTCCTTGACGATCCGTCAAATGCACCGTCTAACTCATGAATGGTATAATACACCTATACTACCTGAGTGTAGATTGTAGAGACCAGATGTGTGGACACTCTGAAGAGAGGACGTCCTCCATCCACCCATTTAACGTCAGGACTAGAGTGCTTCAAACACAACACACATAAAACAATATATAAACATTACTTACAACTGCAGGGAAATACCAGATGCACCAAAGGAAATAGGCCTAATACTGTACTATTATCTCTATAAATTCTGCCACTTCATAAATTCATAGCTTGACTCTCACACTCAGCTCTATATTGTTCATGTTCACATGTTTCTAGACTTAGTTAAAATTTTATGCTTCTAGAGGTTGTTAAAAGGCTAGCATGTTTCTAGAGGTAGTTAAAATGCTAGCATGTTTCTAGAGTCAGTTAAAATGTTAGCATTTTTCTAGAGGTAGTTAAAATGTTAGCATTTTTTCTAGAGGTAGTTAAAATGTTATCATTGTTATCAAATGTTAGCATGTTTCTAATCATTTAGAATGTTAGCATGTTTCTAGAATCAGTTGAAATGTTTAAATGTTTCTAGAGGTAGTCAAAATGTTATCATGTTTCTAGAGGTAGTTCAAATGTTATCATGTTTCTAGAGATAGTTAAAATGTTAGCATGTTTCTAGAGGTAGTTAAAAATGTTATCATGCTTCTAGAGGTACTTCGAATTTTAGCATGTTTCTAGAGGTAGTTAAAATGTTAGCATGTTTCTAGAGATAGTTCAAATGTTAGCATGTTTCTAGAGGTAGTTAAAATGTTAGCATGTTTCTAGAGGTAGTTAAAACGTTATCATGTTTCTAGAGGTACTTCAAATGTTAGCATCTTTCTAGAGATAGTTCAAATGTTCACATGTTTCTAATCAGTTAGAATGTTAGCATGTTTCTAGAATCAGTTGAAATGTTTACATGTTTCTAGAGGAAGTCAAAATGTTATCATGTTTCTCGAGGTAGTTAAAATGTTATCATGTTTCTAGAGGTAGTTAAAATGTTAGCATTTTTATAGAGGTAGTTAAAATGTTAGCATGTTTTTAGAGTCAGTTAAAATGTCAGCTTTTTTTCTAGAGGTAGTTAAAATGTCAGCATTTTTTCTAGAGGTAGTTAAAATGTTATTATTTTTTCTAGAGGTAATTAAAATGTTATCATGTTTCTAGAGGTAGTTAAAATGTTAGCATGTTTCTAGAGTCAGTTAAAATGTCAGCATTTTTTCTAGAGGTAGTAAAATGTCAGCATTTTTTCTAGAGGTAGTTAAAATGTTAGCATTTTTTCTAGAGGTAATTAAAACGTTAGCATGTTTCTAGAGATAGTTCAAATGTTCACATGTTTCTAATCAGATAGAATGTTAACATGTTTCTAGATCAGTTTAAATGTTATGATGTTTCTAGAGTTAGTTTAATCTTATGTTTCTAGATTTAGTCAAAATTTTAACATGTTTCTAGAGTTAGTTAAAATGATAGCATGTTTCTAGATTCAGTACACTTTGTTTGTAGTGTAAATAATGTCTCACCATATACAATAACTAGCATTCTAACACAATAGAACAAAAAAACAGTACAGTGAACTGCTGTGGGTTCACATGTGGTCAACAAATGGCTGGAACTCAGGGGAAGGTTTTGCTATGACTGTGCTTAAAGGGTTTACCTTGCTCACACCCTCCTGGCAGCTGAGGTAACCATTTGGTAGGTTGGAAGCCACAGAGATGTGTTGCTCACTCATAACAACACGTCCATCTTTGAGCAGTGGAAGCCAAGCAGAGCCAACTGACAGACACACAAATAGTAAAAAAAATTCAGTTCAGAACTTGCATTTCACATGAGCCGATCTGTCTGATGTAGCTACGGAAGCATTCAGCACCACAAGATCACAAGATCACATTACCGATGCCAAAATACCCAATGAAACAATAAACCAGTAGCAAGCAATACCTGGGCTCTCAACCACGTCTCTTTTCTTTGTGCTGCTGTCACAGCTGATGTGGTAAAAAGTGAAAAGCAGGTGATGTTTTTCATGAAGCTGAGTGGGCAACTCAATTTTGATCTGCAGTAGATACGTAAAGACACAAAAAACAACTTCAGTCATAGAACAGATCGTGAAAATCAATGCAATGTCTTCAAAATATACAACATGCTAATTCACACAAAATAATCCATCCAACAGCAAAAATAACACATGGTTTCCAAACCATTACAGACCTCATCGTAGAACTCTGGGTTCTGCTGGTGGTGCAGTACAGCTGCATAGGCATGCTTAGCGAAGAGAGGACCTCCTGGACGCCCGTAGATACACTTCCCAAACAGAGTATTATATATAAAACAACATTCATAAGCTGTAAAAAAAGTATAAAGAACTAAAGCTTAAACTAGCAAATCACATAAATGAATACCTTCAGAGGTTGAGCATCCTCCTCATCGGATTCTCGGAATTCCACACACACAGCAATATTCCGTGCCTGAGGCACATAAAACAAAGAGAGAAATTGAAACTCGTTGCAGGATCGACTACATGTAGTAGAGGACAACTTGTGGATAAAATCTCAGCTAGAAGATGCTTTGGTTTGTTGCTTGCTAATTTACCTTGGTGAAGGCCTTCTGGCTATCAAATTTGAGGTGTTTGGGATAGACATAGAGATGATTGTTGTAGGTGGTGAAAGGCTGGGAGCACTTGGCAATGCAAGGGACAAACTCCTCCACCTCCAGCAGAACCCCCTCACTCAGACCACTGCTCTCGAAAGGCCTCACAGGGATGTAGGATGGGGTCACACAATCTACATAAGAGGGAGCACATATGGACCATTAATGTTTTGATTTTTTCATTTTTGTCAGATTAAAGATAAACATTTTACAATGGGAGTAGTTCGAAAAAGAAAGCAGGACAAAGTCATTTCTAAGATAAAGAAGTAAAGAGGTAAAAACTCGATCAGATGTGAAGCAGACATCAAACCTTGACTCATGAAACTAATGAAATAACTGAAGAAATCAGTTCTCACCATTCACACCCCTCCCAGAAGTGCCAGTTTCTAAACTCCTCCCCTTCCCCTATTAATTAGTTGTTCTTGTGATCCTGTTCCCTCAGTATTTCCTCTGAGCAATCTCACCTACCATTAACGCACCAGCTCTTACCAACATAACAACTCCCTTCAAGATTTGTTCACTGGCAAGACTGTGAGCAGGAGTCTGTACATGTTCAGTCGGGATTGTGGGCGGGGACTCTATACCAGGTTGTATAGTGGGTTGGGTTGTCTGGACTTAAGTCTGTCGGGACTCATTCAGTGGTCTGTGACCGCAAGTTGGATATCTTCAGGGAGAGACTGACGGCTACGCACCGGATGTTGGATAAAATGGAGATCGGTGATGGACAGTAAAAATCTGTGGGAATTTACAGATTTTGACACAAAATCAACTTCTCTTCCATCTGGCTTTCCCTCACTCCTCTGGCCTCAAAGGTAATCAAGGAGCCAAATTATCCCCCGAGAGAGCGAGACACGAGACGCTCTCCATTCCTTCTTCAAGGACACTATGCCTCCACAAGCTTCTCCCAACCGCTGTAATCTGAACAGGCCATGAGTACAGCGCCTATCATGGCAGCAAGAAAATTTCGGCTGTTGACTGCAGTGGTCCAACTACTTTCCCTGACCCTACCCCCTCCTGCAATGTTTTTATCCTGTATTATGTCTATATGTGCTTGGTTGCAATGGCTTTTTTAGAGGCTCTTTTTTGAGCCACCTTACCCACTGTATACCCATTTCTCTGTTTCTTTCTTAAATTCTACCTCTCAATACTGGCCTCTCTTCACCTTGTCTATTTTTTTGGCCAGAGGGGTTCGATTTCACTGCCTGTAACAGTGTATGTGACAAATAGAAATATGATTGATTGAGTGTTTATAGAAAGGAGCATTTCGCTTAGAAATCATTTCTCAGATTTGCTCTGTTTAAGATCAGACACCTCCAAACAGATCATTCAACTCAACTTCTGGTTCAGGGTCTGGTCACGTCAAGAATAGATGACTGCTCTCCTCACTGGACTTTCTTCTTGTCTTCTACAAACTCTGCATTCTCACCTGAATATGCTTAGAACCCAGAAGAGCCCATGTCACTCCTCCACTGGCTCCCCATTGCAGCCTGGATCACAGGATCAGCACCTCCTTACCTTCACATGCTCTTACACTCATATGTTCCCACCAGAACAATCTTCCAAACCCAATTCAAAACCAAACTGCAGACTCTTATAGCATTTTGTCAGTGTGAGAGGCTTAGGGGGAAAAGAAACAGCAGCTTAAATCAACCCAAAGTTTGTTGTGATGTTCTGCTTTATGAAACCAATAGTTATACAACAGCAACCTGCCATTACAATCTCTATACAACAGCAACATTTGGCTATACAGTTTTAAAAACCTGGTAGGACTTGAGTTAACCCTTAATGTCCATATGATTACAGGCCATAGTCAGTGAGTAAAATGAGCATGCAATACCTGTAGATAAATCGATAATAACAAAAGATTAAGATTAAGATCAGATAAAATTAAATATTTCAGCACTTACTCGCCACATCAGGAGGGACGTTGTCAATGGTAACATCCAGATTACCCAAGATGACCGGAAGTTTAGCCATCTTCTCAGGTCTGAGGACACAATTTGGACAATGTAGTTTAAAAGTTACCAGCTGCTACAAATCTAATCAACAATATTTTAAATGATCCTGAGCTACTAAATTAAATGAGGTTGTGTTCACATGTCTATTAAAACCGGTGATTTTTAAACAAAGCAAAAGTAAATGATATGAAAATATAACTGCAAAGCAGTGTCACAGGGCCAAGGTTTACCAGGCGAAGCGTGATAGTATCTGGCAGAAAAATGACTCCGTTTATAAAATTAAAACTCAAACAGGAGGTTTCAAACTAATGTTTTGGGGACAGCATTTGCTACACCAAGTTTAGTGACAATATGTCAAAAGCATACAGAGATACAGCCTCAGATTCAGCCACTGAATTTCTCATGTCATTTAACAAAAAAAATAAGCATCAACACAATGTCCTTTAATGTTTGCCAGCATGGTCTGAGGGGGATTCAAATTTGGTGAAAAACAACCTAGGAAGAGATAAAAAAACATGTTTTCGACCAAATTCCATATGGGTGAAAGGAATATTTGTATGTATCTGTAATTCTCTCATTTCTCCCATTCGTTCTGTTTGCCTTTAGTATCTCTGGGAAGTTCAGACACTAATGCAAATATTATTTACATAAAGACAGACATGCTTGTTCAATGTAAGAGTTTCCTCTTAAAACCCAATATTTACATGTAGGGATCACATGCTTTCTTTGTATTTAAATTTCACTAAAAGGCACAGATCACTTTCATTTATTTGGGAACAAATAACCATCAGAAACTTATCTCAGCAAGTGCTCAAAACAGATTTCTGAAAACACATTGCAGGAGAATACAATATCTCCAGTTATTGTAAATAAAATGCCCACCAAAGATGAAACGTGTATGTTTTAATCTCAAAGGAATACTGACTTTCTAAAATCTGCCAGCAGTTTGAAGAGATCCTCTTCAGAGAGCTTGTTACTATCCTGGCGGTACAGTGGGGAGAAGCGGGCACTTTTATCCAGTATCCCTGAGGCATCTTTAAACACAGGCCTGTGGAGAAGAACAAAGACGTTAACTCGGGTGAATACATAGCAGGGCTTAGAGTACGATAGGACTCACCGAGCTGCCCATGCGAAAGGCATCCTGTAATGGCCCAGTCTGCTGCAGGCCATCTTGGCGTTCTTCAGAACCTTCTGGGCGACCTGTGAAGCAAAACACACACCATGTTCCCAATAAAACTCAGATGAGCGCAGAACTGGCTCCACATGAACCATCAGCCTTGCAGGGGTTTGGTCCTGTATGGTGGATTTTGGCAGGGCATCACAGGGGTCATTGTACGACGTGGGGGAGTGCTTATGGATGCTAAACTCTTCTCCTCATGCCTGTAATAAGCACTTACTGTTTTGATTGACACTGTGTGCCTGGATCTTGCTTTTATTTCAGCGATGAATGGGACATTGTTTGATGTGAGTGAGCGTGTGTTTGTTCATTGCCTTGGCAGAGTCGGAGCTCTTCATGTAGGGCTCTGCGCAGTGCGTTATTCCTCCCTGCAGAACCTTCTCAATCCGTGCCACCAGGAAGATATCAGGGTGAGGACACGTCACAGAGAAAACACCCTACAACAATAATTTTGTCAAATCAGTTGAATTTACTTGTGTTTTCTGAACTTTTTGGTTGATGCAATTAGGAAACTAAACAACTTAAGTACACTGCACTTTTTAGAGCATTGAGTGAGTTCTACTGAAGACCTAACTATTGCAAATACCATGGTGATAAATGTTATAAAAGCTTGTTTAATGTACCCCCCCCCACACACTATAAACAGCCATTATATATACATAAAATGGCTAAAATGGGGGCTAAAACACACACACACACACACGTACGCGCACACACACACACACACATTATACATATATAAATATAAATGACTAAATATCATAGTCATTTTTTTGTCAAGAAAATGTCTTTATTCAAGAATTTCAAGATTTGAAATTGAACTAAAAAATGCTTAGAAAAAAATATTTTTTTTAAATGAAATCTTCATTGTCTTCTAATTAGCATAAAAAAGTTTGCAAAATGTGCAATTTGAATGATTTGTCTTGCCTTAAAAAGGACTTTGTTTTTATAGAACAAATAAATGACGTTGTTGTGAAAACATTCTGTTGTCTGTCTGTGTATAAATACCTTAAAGTTGTACTTCAGAACTTTAAGGTAAACGATTTCCACACATTTCTCTAGTAATTTGAACTAGTAGATATCTTAAATTAACTTGATTAACTTAAACCTTTAGGTCAGCTAACCTTGTTATACTAAGTTGACTGTACTCAAGTTTTCAAGTAGACTTTGCAAACAAAAAAAAAGTAAACCGGTCTTAAGCTTCATTAACTAAAAAAAATTCTGAATTAATTTACTTGAAAAACCTGAGGAAATCAGTTTCCACAGGTTTTCTAAGTAAACTCAACTCTAACCTTTCTGGGGTACTGCAGCATTCCCTCTAGTTCGCTGAGAAGTGTTCCTCCCTGGGGTGAGTCCACGCCTCCATTGATCTGGATGCTGGCCGATGGGATCATGGAGCGAACCAGGTAATGGTTAAGATCCACATGGAAATCCGCAGAGATTTTTCGGCTATTCTGTACATCCAACAGAGAGAGCACCACGAAGAACGGCTCCACCTGGAGACAGACGAGGAATCACTGAATATTTCGGAGTATCCTGAAAAACTCTCGTCGCAATACAAGGCACGTGTTTGTTTATTTTAAAAGTGTGTGTGCACATTACATTGGAACCCTTTCGCTGAGTGATAATGTTTCAGCTCATTAAAAACACATCGATAAAACAAAGCAAATCTACATGCTCAACCGGATCAAACACCTCCTCACAGAACATTCATCTCAACGTCTTGTCAAAGCACTGGTCAAATCAAGACTCGACTACTGCAGTACTCCTCTCGCTGGACTTCCTTCCTGTGCAGTCAGACTCAGCAGCTCGACTGATCTTCATGGAACCTAGACGAGGCTAGCGTCAAGCTCAAATCACTGATGCTCGCATACAGAACAGTCACAGGCTCCGCTCCATCATACCTCCACAAACTCCGTGCCCTCCAGATTCCTCCGTTCAGAAAATTACCAGTGTCTGGTGGTCCCATCTCAGAGTGTTATGAGATTAATTCGACCTTTTAAGGTGGGGGTACACCCTGGACAGGTTGCCAGTCCATCACAGGGCAGCATTCACTCACACATTCACACCTAAGGGAACACACTCAGGTAGTTGTCCTACCAAACCGAAAAGTGCTGTTAAATAAAGAAGCCTATTCCTGTGGTTTGTGTGTTCAAACAAGAACCGATAAATGTGTTCATTCCTTGTAATGAGAGTGGCTTTGGATAAAAGCATGTACCAAATGCATAAATGTAAACAACGATCTAAAATGGTTAGTAATGTCTAATGTTTAGGAATGTTTCTTTACTGATTCCAATTTCAGTAGGTGTGAGTTACTATTGTGAATCCGCTTCAGCTTTGGGGTAAAAAAAAACATTCCCACCACAGATATATACTGGGAACTGGTTATGGGACGATCAAACTACGAAAAAATTTCCATTGACTTACGATATCAGCATCACATGAGCCAATATCGCAGGTCAAAGTTCCCCCCAGCTGAATCTTAAATCGCACAGCATTCAAATTAAATCCATGTTGTTTTAGGAGACGGGACAGAGGGTGTGGTGAAGCTTATTCAAAAAAGACAAATCACTTTGCAGATTCCGAAGGCGTTCCAGAGCAATCCCTGATCCGGGGACACCTTGATTGGAGCTATGGAAGTCCCTGCTGAGTGATATAGAGATCTTTTAGGAGAGTGAGGGGAAGGTTCTGGTGTGTTCAGGGCTGGAAAATCCTGGAACAGGAGCCAGAGGGGGAACATAGCGGTTTCAGAGTTGGTGTTATAAACAGCGTCACGTTTTTCCTCTTCTCTTGATAAATATCATTGTTGCTATTTTCAATTCAATTCATTAAAAAAAACGTTACTAATCCCATGGGGAAGTTGTTTTTCAAGTTACAATTGCTCCCAAGAAATGAATCAAAAATAATAATAAGGAACGTGTTGAATTTGACGGGTGAATGAAAAAAACCCCCCATAAAACATGTATAACACAAATAAAGTCCCAGCACTTATAGAGAGCAGTTGTACAGATCTCCGGAAGCGCTCCGTGGAACAATTCACAGTGAACAGTCTATGGCAGTATGTGCTCCTCTGGTTGACCAGCACACCGTGTAGTGGATGAAAATGGTTGTCTGGGATTGACTGAAATTTTGACATCATCCTTCTCTCAGCCACAACGTGAACAGGGTCTAGTTTCGTATCAAGTACAGAGCCAGTTCTCCTGCTTAGTTTGTCCAGTTTGTTTCTTTCCGCCACTTCCGCCATCTAAACAAAGCCACGGCAACGATGCACTAGTTTAAAGGTTCTGAGTTTATAATATTGCACTTGAGAACAGGGTTTTGCTTCATGCAAAAGCATAAAAAGAGTGAAAGATTCAGGGATGGAGTTGGATTTAATCACTTTAGAACATGAATGTGTCATACATTAGTGGTGGGCCCCTCTTCGTTCTCTGCAACACAGCTCTGGAGGTTAAAGGACAGATCATTGCAGCTGACCAAAACCCTCTTTCCAAACTTCTCCTCAAACTGCTTCACATCAGGTTCAATACCAGACAAATCCAGTCTCTGAAGAGCAAACACAAAGAGTTTTACTTTGTATGATTTATTCTAAATGTATCAGAAGAACTGGGGTCTACCTGTGTGTCGGGATCCAGGGTGAAGAGCTTCAAACGAGTCTCACTCCTCATCTTGGACTCAATATCTCGAGCACTCTGAAAGCACAAACAGGATGCCAGATGCTACTGTCATTATTCCCGTTGATTAAGCTTCCTGTTTTTTCAGAACTAAATTGTGTTTCACGAATACTATTGGTCCGGATCCCAAGATCGCTATCCAACTGAAAAACAATGTTAATTGAGGAGGTCATAAAATGCTTAGACTGTGTTATATTCATTGAAATCCATTAACAAAGACTAGTCTTTTTTATAGAAAAAGACTAATATTGTGAGTGACCAAACCTCACTCTCTCCCAAAAGCCTCATATGAGTCACTCCAGATCTGCTTGGAATTTACTGTTTCCCTTTAAAAGCTGGAGTAAGATCTCGTCAGAAGAGGGGGTTGATCTGGAGATCAGGGGCGATGATTTAAATGTCGTTAACTTGTTGAAATGGAAACGTGACCATGACATAAATGCGATAATCAATGGCCAAATGAGTTTTCATGTTTGCCTGCATTCAGCGGAACCCTCGGATGGTTCTATGCCTCTTCTTCTCCCAGTTAAAACAGTCGAAAGTGCAGCTGACCGTTTATTATCTTTTACCTTATGTAGCAATCCGTGGGTTCTCATTGCAATTCGTCTAGTGACCGGAAGCTCTTTTGAAAAGCTTTATCAGATTCACATGAATACCAATGTACCTTTGTATTATTGGAACGCCATTGTGTTTTTTTTTCGGTCATCACAATATGAAGAGCCACTGTTGGGAGCAGGACAGAAAATCATCAAGAAAACATCAAATCCTGCTCTCTCGCTTTTTAAGAACCATCCATACAGCTCTGCACTAATCATGTGATCATGTGTTTGGGCTTTAGAGTGGTGAAAACTGCTGGAAAAGGTGCTAGTCTTCAACTATCAAACCAAGTCAAGAGTGAGTTTTTAACACCGGCGTGGCTCAATCTGGCATGCGACCTGCTGAAGAGTGAATTCACACGATGTGCAGCTCACAAAGGGTTTGTTTCAGCTTCTCTCTTGCATTGATTTCAATGGGAAATTTTAAAACCTATGCGTTTCGTTAATGCAAGGGCTGCATGCAGTAAATGTTAAGCCTTAATTACATGGGCGCTAATGTAACTATACACATCAGCACCAACAGTTTTTTTTTCAAGCAGTACGTCAAATGCTCTGATTGGCTCGTTTGGTCACGTGTCTTCAGCCTGGACAGGCAGCGGTAGGTGGAGCTCGCAAACAAAACAAGGAGCAGAAACAAAGTCGGATCCCTTCAGAATGCAGGACTGTCTGGAGCAGCATCCAGTCGTTTTTAATTTCACTATGGATCAGCAACACAGGATGTCATCAAGCACTTGTGAGAAAGATTTGAAAACAGTCATATTAAAAATTTGAACCCTCTTTTGAACCGAAACCACAGTTTATATTGTTGTCTATTCCTTTGTATCTCTGCAACTTCTCGTTACAACTTCTCAGATGTGGTTCTCATTGGCTGCAGATAATCACAGACTTTATTTTAGTCAGAACACACTTTTGTGACAGACACGAACCCCGAAATATGAATGCTTCGAGTTACGAAATGTTCGAGATCCGAACATCACCCTGGAATGGATTAATTTCGTTATCTCGGGGTACCACTGTATTTGAGAAGCATCTCACTAACCTGTGACTGTCATAGAGCGTTTCATTGTTAACTCAATCTGTTCACGTACACGAACCCCGATTGGCATGCGATTCAGGGCATAAACTCAAAATCGGGGCTAAAACTGTGCATCTAAAATCTCATGCGTTTAAATCAACCAGTTTTAAAGAGAAGTGGTTTGTTTTCCAGAAAACAAACTTGACGGATAAGTGAGTGCTCATCCTCTTCTCTTTCAACATAAACTCGCATCACACAATGTGAATTGCTTCGGCGCCACCATGTGGCATGGAGTGAATTACAGTTCACAAAGCGCCATCTAGTGTTCAGGAGAGGGTCTCATTTTTAAACAAAGAGAAAGACGCAGGGAGCTGATGATGCAGCCGCAAAAGTGACACATGGGTGTGGAAAGGCCTTTAGACTACAAAAATACATATAAATTCACTGAAACCAAGCTACGTCCTTTGCTACCGCTATTGCTTCCAAATATTTACTATAATACTGCTAATACAATCATATACATGAAATAATTATACAGAATATTTAAATCGAGCTAAAAATTCTCATGCACAGGGATGTGTGAGAAAATATGCTGACATCAGAGAGAAGAGTTGTCTGCTTTCTCCAAGGAGAGAAGAGGAGGACTAGAGAAAAGAGAAAATACGATAGGCGGTGTGTGGGTGGCTCACTGTGGAATGATTGGAAAACATTATCCTAAAGGACTGAGGCTGGCTTGGAAAATCTGATGACGTGCAGAGAGAGGGCAGACAGTTAGGACGCCAGCTTTAAGATCATAATAGTCTGAAAAACCAGAGCCTGGTGAAACTGTTATCGGTTGTATAAGAAGCTAATCAGGAGATCAAGCATGTCTGTGTGCTCACAATACCTGGAAACTGTCCTGAAAATTCCCCGGCGAGGTGTCTGTCTTGCCCATCTCCTCGTCTGTGTAGCAAAAAGCACAAACACACCACACTGAAACACTCAAAGCAGATTCAGAGCGAAACAGCACATCCATTACTCTGTGTGACGTTCATTAGAGCACTAATGCCTGTGTGTATATCAAACTGACAGATAACAGTGTCAAAACAAACACTAAAATGAGACGGCTGAAACGATACAGCGGTCCACCTTCATTTCTATGAGGAAATTGAGAGAAGAAGCTGCGGGCTGCCGTTGTATTGACTTTATATTGAGAACTGGTCTCGGGTTTCCTGAGCCAAATGCTTGTGGTTTCTTGGGTTTTGTTTGGGAACACTGTATGAGATCACAAGAACTTGGATTTCTATGGTGTTAGGAAGAGTTTGTGATTGACGATCACACATTTAATGAGGGATTTGGAATCTCACTTCATTGAAATCACCTGCAAGCAATCACCTGAATGAACCCGACGTCCAATCACAGAGCACCTCCAATCCTCAACCAGCCTATAAAACACACATCCCAGCTCCACTATAGCTGTCAGACCTAAGAGAACACACAGCCTGTCTCATCCTGATTGGAAAACTCATTCTTGGTTCTCCTGCTCTGCTCCATACTGTGCCTCCACTGGACTGAACCATTGGAACCACTCACCTGTTTTTAACCACCAGTCTAACATTCCACTAACCTGAATAGCTAACTGGATTCCAGTTCACTGCTGTGACATCATGAGTTCCATTTTCTCCAGATGCCGCCTCCCTATGTGATTTTAAGAAATGGTATTGTTCTGTAGACTACACAATTCCCTCCTCCATAAGAACTGTGGCATGATTAGTAGATGTGTGTGGCCTCTTGGGGTTAGCTAGGTTTTTGGTATTAATTTCCCTTTTGATTACTATTGTCTCCTGTGTTTCTGTGGTCCTAAGAAATGTTTGTTAAATTGCTGGTCAGGCTTTAAGTGGAGGATAGGGTCAGGGGTTACTAGGGTATAACACATACATCTCATTGCTATGGTTTTATTTAGAAGTCTTATGAGTAGTTTCTAGAGTAATATATGCATTTGGTTGCTAAGGTATGACGATTTTCAGAAATTTCCTTTGAGAGGAAAGTGGCTGGGTACAAACCATTTTTTTTGTTAACTCTTAGACATCTCTGCAGGCACCGGTGCATGTCCATTACAACATCTGTTTTGAATAATGTAGGAATAACGCAAACCAAATATTGTTTAATAATTGTTTAACAAACATTACAAGAGATATGACACATAATTTGCAAGGTAATTCAAATTAAAATTAAAATCCTTCAGTTGAGTTTTTTTGAACCCAAATCACTGTGATTACTGCCATCTAGTGGTGTAAAAAGGAAAACCATTGCAAGTACAATATCTGTGATATGGCTTGTGTTTTTCAAAGATCTGGAACAAAAAGTACAATGGAACAAAATGTGCTTGGAACAGTTTACAGATGGAGAGGCTTGACTGTTTTTTAAGTAGTTTTCACATTATTTTACCTAGTCTTTACATTTTTGGGGGGATTTATGTTTTTTATTTATTTGTATTTTTGCAGTAAAATATGACCAATTTTTTATTATTTTTTTGGTACAAGTTCAGGATTGTTGTGGAATTATTGTAATTAAACTAATGTAATAAAGTTTTTGTAAAATTATTTCAAGCATTGCCACAAGTAATTTATTAGAGCAAATTGTAAGGATTAAAAATGGTCAAAGGCCCCGGACTTCTAAGGGTTAAGATAATTTGTATAATGTAACTAAAAGATACTAAAATGTGTTTTTGCTCTACACTTAACTAAATGAGTTATAAGCCAAATAATTAATAAGGATTCATTAGTTCTGACCCCTTCCTTAGGCAAAGCTGCCATTGTTGCCCTCACAAGCTCTACCAGTAACGGCTTACGTGTGGTTCTGCAGCTTCACTGGCTGTCAGGTGTTTGTTGTCTTATAGGAGGCGAGAAGAAAGGAATGCGCTGTCTCCTTTGAAACCCATCACATATAAATAAAGACTCCCAGACTCCTCACCAGTGTGAAATCCAAGGGCTTAAGAGGTGTTAAGTGTTACTGTTCGCATATGGTTCAGCAGAGCTAGATGCAGGAGTCTACCCGTTAAAACACATTTAAACGTGGGTGGTCTCTTTAAAAGAGCACAGCAGCATTTTGAGACATCATCTCACCAACTGGCTCAGCAAACACATGTCTGAACGAAATAATGCATTAAACCATTGGCAGGTAACATAGATGATGTGGGAACACACCATCATGCAGCTCTCCATTCCTCCGCTCCAGCATGGCAAGCTCAAAGCTGCTGTGCAGGATCTTGTTGAGCGTGGTGATCCAGTCTTCCATCTCTCCTTCACTGTCAGCAGCCAAAAGATACGTGCTTTTATCCTGCATCTTCAGCTCAAAGGCGAAACGGCGAACCTTACTGTTCTGCAAACACAGAGACCTTCATCAGAAGAGTGAACCTTTCCATTACAACTACTTACGATACATGTTTCTTAACTACTTTGTTTAAGGAAACGTACGGAGGACACAAAGTGAATCAGTTTACTCCACTTCAAGATGATGAATGAGTCTCCAACTTGTAATTAAAGACATTACGTCCCAGACCTAAAGCCGGCTTTATGCATATTTTGCACTGCTCTGCCCAGAACTTAAACGTTGTAGATTCAATGCTCTGCTTCTTCTTCTCTCACATTTCCTTTTGTTGTAGTAAACAGCCACAGTGACTGAAACTGAGCGTACCACGTTGGAGCTTGAGAACATGTGGAAAAACTATTATTGTCACACAAATCATTCGAACTGCATTCGGGGACGGAGAGAAGACGTTTGTTGAGTTTACTCTTCTTCCTTTGTTGTGTTCATGGAGGAGACGACCAGAAATTAAGCTACTCCCGTGATGCAACACCAGAAACGCTCAACTACTAAACGGACCAATCACAGGTCCAAAGTATTGGGAGGTGTACGTCAGGCAATGGCAGAGGAGTCGGCTTTAGCATTATCACCTTTGAACAATTTGAATCGTTTTACTCTCCTCAGAAAGCATGGGATTAGTAGAATATAGACAGGTTCTAATAACTGTAGTCGGGTCCTGTTATTTAAGCACTTTATTCTGACATTTATTTAGTAAAAATACATTGTTTAATTTAAGATTTCAATCTGAACTGGCAGAGATAACAGATGCTCCAGTTGCTTTAAGAAGGGGTAATGCAACGAATCGATTAACCTCCAGTAAATACAATTGAGCTTGATTTACTTATTGGTTTACTGGCTTTCTGAGTGTTTGTATTCCTTCTTTCTCTCTCCCTCCCTCTCTTTCACTGTTTGATTGCACTCCTACTGTTAACAATGATCACCAGAGAATGTAGAAAGCAGTCCTCCACTTCTACAACATTCTCTAAATATTCTCCTAGTCACTCTCCATTGTGCAGAATGAATAATGCTTTATTTAAAAAATGGACCGCAATGATCTTAGACAAAAAGTACAATAACCGAAAGCGTACCACGCCATGTAACAGTGTCATTAAAATGGGAAATGTTTTTTTTTTTTACCAGGCTACTCTCTCTAAAGTAAATGTTATCATCAAATATGCATTTGATTTGAAACATGAATATTTGAATTTATTAGTGAGCCATAGTAGGAAAATAAGCCAAGAAGCAGGAGATCCGGAGAAGTCAAATATTGGTTTGGAAACCTAGAAAATAATCAGGAGACTGCAGCTCTCTCTTCTTTCCTGACTTTCTCATGGGAATGTGGAGGCACCAGAGACTTTGGAATGATTTTATATTTGATCACTTTATGGTGGAATATGGAAAGGAGTGACTGGAAAAATAAACGCATCCAGCAGAAGCTGAAATTCATATCTTCCAGACAGTTGGCTACGGATGAATATCTGATGCTTCGCGCGTGCACCTGTGCAAATGTTTGTCTTCTGAACTCTGAAATAATGGTGCTTGTTTCTCTTTTGCAGAAACCAAACATCAGAAGACAGATATTTAAGACAGACAAAAGAGTTAGAGCACACCAAAAGAGTACTGGATTACTGGAGGGGGCTGGTGAATTGAGGAATTTGATCACGTTTGCACAAACACACAGGGAGCGCCACAGGAACAAGATGAAATATTTCACCCAAGGAAAAATCATACACGGAGGATCTCTTTTATTCCTTGTTTTTCACCATCCACATTCTCTTAAAGACGAAGAGGAACTGAGCTTCCTAAAAGTGATATTGGTCAAGAGAAGGAAGATACTCATGAGGATGTTACTCCAGATCTGAAGTGCTTTGTGCTGCAGCAAACAAAGCTTTTATTCTTCAGTCGCCCTCTTGAACTTTAAAGGAATTCTCTTGGCTGTATCTTGTGAACAATGTGGATAAATAAACACTATTAGATTAACTTTAGTTTAGGATGTTAGGGAAAGCTGTCGTCTGGGTGGAAATCTTGATTCATCTTAAAGATTTGGAAAGAGTTAACAAAGTGAGCATCTAATCCAAAGAATATTTTTGAAAACATTCAAATCAATCAATTATTATTTTCTGAAGATTGAGCACAGCTCTGGGTCTCAAGGTGTATAAAAACCCATCTAGTGAAATGTGCTGAGCACCAGTTTTTCTCTATCGGAGCCATTATGCATTTAATTATTGTCGGATTGGGTGAAAAAATCTCAGTTTTTCTCGGGACTATTTTTTTGTGCAGAACAATTTTTTTTTTTTTCAAAACTGTTTTTATTTGTCTTTAAAAAAATAACTTTCTGGGCACGTGTGTCCTGAATGTTCTACTTTCTCTCTTTTAACTCTCTGTAAAGCACTCAAGTATAAAATGCAACACATATAAAAATGTGGTATATAAAGAAACTTGCTTTAACGCTAGATCTACCTAGATTTACCTGGATGACGCCCATGCAGGAATCCAAGAAAATGGTTCCTTTGGGTTCTTTGGAGATTTTCTCATCCTTGTAGAAGTTCAGGTTGTATGATCCGTCCCCCAGTTGGGTTAGGTGGAAATACCTTCTCTTAAAAGACTAAAGGAAAACACATTTTTTAGGAATAAACACATTCATACAGTTCTTGTAAAGCAAGTCTTTACATGTAGAACTAGCGACTGCTCTAAATATAACCTCAGAGACAAGGGATCATGGGAAAATGCATTGAAAGAACTGGTTTGAATGATCCCACTTCCTGTCTTTGGACAAAGTGCTGCTAGAGAATACTCTGACTGCAGATTTCCAGCTGATCGAATAACCAGATTGTCAGAAACTTTAGCGTCCATAAATAATGATTTTTATTTTAAAAACTGCTCTCGGAACAATAATCTGAATGAGAGCTCAATACTCGGAGAAAAATAGTATGGTTGAGGAAACTTCCCAAATTAAACATGCATTAAATCTAAATAAAGCCCATCCATGTGAAAAAGATTGATTGAACTTGAAAAATAATGGAAATTCATGTGCTTTTAAAATGTGATACAGTTAATAAACTTGTTGTTAAACTTTTCTTTTATTTAGCACTTTTCTGCATCTTTGAAGGTCTACCTGCTCTTTAAAACATCTTTTTGAGAAGGGTCAAGCAGATGAAACCTCTGAAGAGAAACTAGTAAAAGTGAGTTAAGAACTTACCAACACTATTAAGAAACTTTATGTTGATGTTTAAACAACACATTTTCAATACTTTAGCAATTTGAAAACCCCACACATACATTTGATTTCATTCAGTTTTTAAAGTTTTTATTGACAGTATATTGGTTCTAGTGGGCAGACCCCCGTGACCCCGAAAGGGATTAAGCGGGAAGCAAAATTAATAAAGGAATGAATATTGGTTTTATTTGTGTGGTTCCACATTTATTTAGATATAATCATCACTGCTGTGATGGCATGGACTTTAGTTCTGGCTAAACAGCCAGGAAAAACAAAGCTTTTTGACTGGATGTACCAGTCCAGTTTCCAGTCCAAACTCCTTCCAGGAAAGTCTCAAACCGATAACCTTCTAACTGGAAGGCCACAGTGCTATCCACTGCGCCACCATGCTGCCACTTAAAAGGACTCATTACTTATATTCTATTTTGAAAACCGAGTTTCACTTCTCTATCTACTGTTTTTGTAGCTTTCTTCAAGACGTATGTTTTGCGTTTTTCTTGCGAAAAGTAAAAGACCCCCAAAAAGCTCACTGGAAAGAGGCCTTCGCATCTGGAGTCATTCATTCATTCATTTTCCAACCCACTTATTCCCTTTTTAGGGTCAGGGAGGTCTGCCGGTGCCTATCTCCAGTGCACACTGGGCGAGAGGTGGGGGTACACCCTGAACTGGTCGCCAGTCCATCGCAGGGCAACATTCACTCACACATTCACACCTAAGGGGAATTTAGATTGTTTAGGGGAGAACATTTTAACTGGAAGGTCACAGTGCTACCCACTGCACCACTGTGCTGCCCTGCATCTGCAGTTTTCTAATGATAATAATATGGACTAGAGTGACATTGACTGACAAAAACTTCCTAAACTTTAGGAGTTCTCCTGTGGTTGTGGTCTGGTTAGAGGATTATGATTTATTTATTTATTAACTATAATGTTTTACAGCCTGAACTAAATGTTACTCTGATTTTTCTTTTACATTTCGAGATTATTTTCAATTTTGAACATATCATTGTATACTTTAACATGTTGCTTTGGCATATTTTTATACATGTCCCTAAACGATGAAAAAAGAAATGATGAAATATTTGTAGTTATCTAGAGATTCGATCAGATGATTTTTCCAAGATTTTATTCTGTTCCACAATGACTTCAGAGTAAACTGAATAGAGGATAGCTCACCTTCATGGTAACACTGATGGCACTGTTCATGTTTGCCTTATACAGCCAGCCATGTTTGGACACACCCCCTCTCTGAGAGCCCAGTGATGCTGCATCCTACAGGAAGCAAAACACAAGAGCAATTATACATGGCTGACTTCTTCTGCAAGTCTCAAGAAAAACATTTATCTGTTGAAATCAAACAGTTCTCCTTAAGTCTTCCACTTAGGTATATATTGAGTGATCCACTGAGTGACCAATCTAATCCAACTGTTACAACGGGCCAATGATTGCACAGTGAAATTAGCATATGCACGCGTATAAAGTCAGGTGACATGCGGTACAAGTTCAGGAAGAACGACAAGGATTTCTTTCTACTTGGGTCCTAATGGCCCAACATGGGATGGAACCTTTTACCCACAGCAGACGCATCCTTTTGGTATTTGAGACACTCGACCAGTAAGGACTTCAGGGTCTTTCCTGCTGGGGTTGTGCTGTTCAGTCAGGGCACTGAGGCTCTATGTGGATCACACCCGAGGAAGGCATAGTTCAGAGCAGCTCTTTGTCTCCAAGCAAAATCAGCCTTGCCTACATAGCATCTGATTCCACCTGGCTTTTACCGGGCTCACTCCACTTGTGGTGTTAAAGAGAAGATAAAGCAACTTCACCATCTATAATAGGGTCTAAGAATCCAGCGTTGGCGGAGGAGAACTTGTGTTAGCGGTAGGTTAGTGGCGGCATGCATGAAAGGACCTTGGCCATGCCATTGTGTCAAAATGGACGACTGAAAGGGAAAAGTCAAAATGAGTTGCTTAACCCCCATTCCCTAAAGGTCTGGGAATTAAAGCATTTTGATTGGCCCGTCCAAAGAGTTGGAGTAGATTGGTCGCTCAGAGAGCAATTCCCACAGTCGACCTACGTCTCTATTCCCTCCTTCAGGGAATGGGGGTTACTCAAGTAATCGAGACGTTTCCATATTCTCCCCTCCCTGTGTCACCATGAAGGCCATTTTCACTTAATCATGTTCACCCTCAAACCTACACTGAGCAGCCTTCAAACCGAACACACAAACAGCATCACCAGATTCCACACTACAGAATTCAGGGGAACAAATATCCACCTTTTCTCGAAGCCTAATGTATAGTGTGCCTCTCTGGAAATACAATACCAATAAGCTGTAAGTCACTTATTATTTATTTATTCTGCTTATCAACTGAGAGAAGGAGAGAGGGAGTGATCGAGGATTGGGAGAGTATCACTAATAGCATCTTACACTTGTTCAGAAACCCAAACAAACATCTAGGCAGAGCTAGACAGGTTTAAACGACTAGAGACCACATTCATTTCATAATTCATCAATCACAGCACCGTGACGCTCTACACTGACTCATGAACAGTAAATGAAGCCACATGTCTGTGAGGAAATCCTTGGGCTTTTCTTTTAACACCAGTGGTTTTATTTTCTGTCTACAATATTACACATACTACACAAACCCAGGGCTGGACTGGGACAAAAAAAGGGCCCAGGTATTTTTGCTCAGACCGGCCCACCAGAATTGGTCAGACAAAACCAACAAGTACAGACTTTATAATAGCGACAACGGTTATGTTGTCTTATTATAATATTCATTATTTAGGTAAATCATCATCTTCATCGTGGCCCAGCCAAGCCCAAACACGCTATCTTGCCTCCGCCTTAATTAACAATCTCTCCCTGTTAAATCAAGTAGCTACCATTCTTACCACTTCAATTACACTCTCCTGCTCACTCTGTCCCTCCTTGACTTCACTGTCAGACACCTGCTCCTCGGCCTGGGTGCCGCGACCGCTAAGGCTAGTCACCTCTCCTCCATGTGCTATGTTCACCTGTTTGTTGTCAGGTACTGTTGGCTTGGAAACTGAAGCTACATCACTTAACATGTCGGCTACTTTTGCACATGTTGAGGCACCAACCTCCAGATTTTATTTTTGGCCCGCAACTTTACCGCAGACCCATTGGCCTTGCACTTTTGCTTCTCCATTCTAAATCCACTGATTTCTGGCTCTGAACCCCTGACTGCAACTGACACATGAAACGGGGGGGGGAGGTGGTCTGTAAAGAAATTATTAGACCAGCCCAGTGTCAGTATGGAAAACGTCCCTGATTTATGGGCCGGTCTTAGCCAAAAATTGTTTTGTAATAAAATTCCTATTATTTTGACCAGCCCCTACGTGTGTTGGCGCACCAGCCTACCCGGTATGCCAGAATACCAGTCCAGCCCTGCACAAACCTCTTCCCTGGGAAGATAAATTTAAATGTGCATAAGGCGACATATGGTAGAAGCTAACACAACAAAAGAGAATCCTAGGATGCTTAGCTTAATGCTACTCTATAGCGGTCACTCAAGTGGCTAGGCTCTTAATCAAACACAATTTAACGTCTCAATATAACTTAAATCATGCGTGTCCTAAGTTGATTCTGGTTTAATCCTCATGAAACACCTGATCACACAATTGAAGCTTGTTGCCACCCAAAATCTGTGGATGTCATATGTTTTATTATCATTTACTTCCTAAGTTCTTGCTTATTTTTTGCTTTTATGTTGTGACAGCACTTCCTTATTGGAATCTGATTGCACCTGTGCTCGTCCAATGGCAGCTGCTGACAATGGAGATGTGCATCATTAAGCTGTGACCCCTTTGCCATTAAGATCGTGGTGGTGGTGGAGAGTCTGTAACTACATCCATTCAACCCTCAACAGCTTCACAGACACACAAACCATTCCAGTTCACCAGTAAGTGCAGTCATCGCACTGGTTGTTTCTCCCAGATGAATTGTGGTACGACACTCATCTCACAGATAGATTTGGTTTTTCCATCACATGGATTTATTTTTATTATTATTTTGTCTTTGTGATCAGTCCAGTTCATTATTTTTTTGTTTATAAATTTTTGTTTTGTAGATTTTATTTAAAGTTTTCACATTACAGCACTTAACATACTTTGTCTCTGAGAAACACCATGTATGGTCACGTGGTCTCTTGAACATACTGTCTGATTTACATTTCAACTAGAGGGAGTGGACTTGGATCGGGATGGTATTTGAGGAAGAACACAAATGGAGCTCCCTGCTGTTCTTCTTCGAATATGCCCGTGAACACGCCTGAAAACCTTCATTTATGGTTGAAACCCGTTTTTGGACCAACCTGTCGAAAGCTTTGAGCAAAACCAAAATGTCAAATGGCAAAAAAAACGTGCTAGCTTTAAAACTACCCCTTGGCCTCACCCAGAGAAAATGAGCGAGAGTGCAAATTCACCATTTAAACTAGGTTTCGCTGAGTTACCACCCCTTATACCCCCCAGAAAATGGTGGAATGCTCCCTCCAGTTTGGTTAAGTGAGAGAATGACAGACGGATTTGTGCAGCCCCTACAGTAATGCGGTCGATGTACCAATCTGTTGTGGTGAAGAAGAAGCTGAGCTTCAAGGGGAGGCTCCAAACTTAACAGTCAATCTACGTTCCTACCCTTACTATGGTGTCAAGACCGAAAAATTACTCTCCGTATACAAGCAGCTGAAATGTGTTTCGGCAGCATTTACGCTGAGCGTACACTATTACATGCGCGTGTTGACCATTTGATCACCGATCAGAGGCACTTGTGTTTGCACACATGCACTGCTCAAAAAATATTAAAAACATTCCATGAATCGACTGCCAGTGCTCACTGTTGGTTTGGTAGAATCATTACAGTGTTTCAGCGGTTTTTAAAGTGTTCGAGTGGATGTGATTTTTTTTGCTGTACACATGACCTATGTCTCGCGGTTTGCCACTGAACACCTCGCTGTCCCCCAGGGAGAGGGGTTTTTGGGCACTGCTACCCCTATGACCCGGCCCCCGGATAAACGGAAGAAAAAGAAGAGTTTCTTTCTTGCTTTTCAGTAAAAGTACAAACAAAATAAAGTAAAACAAAATCCTCTTATACTGGAATTTCAAATATTGTTGTGTTGTCTCTTGTTTATTCATGCAATTCCTGCATACAATGTTGTTCACATTTAAATTTACATAGAGAAACTTCCCATCTTAAACAAGCGTGAAAATTGGCTTATTAGCTAAGTTTCTTTCTTCTTTCTCTACACTTCCCTCTCTCTCACTGCCTCCCCCGCCCCTATCGCTGTCAAGTTGTCTGTACGACTCTGAAGCTTTTTTCTCGAGCGGTTTTATTTGAAGCCCTCTGCTTTAGAGTCTTGCATAGAGCCCTAAGCTGATTTTCAACCACCTGGATTCTCTCAAAGTCATTGATTAGTATGTTACGAAATACCAGACCACACTTTCAGATTAAATTCCTCTTCTGTCTTCCTGAGACAAACCCCTGCATTTGATATTGGGTGGTCTGTTATCACAGTCTTAGGCATATTTCTAGATTCTGTCTTCTCAGATCTGCCATAGACTTCGCTGAAACTGAGGAAAACCACAGACTTTTGACAGAATTATAGTAAGGGACAATATGTAAAGCACTTTACCTCCTCCTTATCTGCATCCTCATCCACCTCAAACACGTGGCTAGCCAGCTTCTCCGGCCGAGGAACTTTACTGCAACAGAACAAAAGAAAGGATCAAAGATGAGGCAAATAGCTTTTCACTTTACAGAAAAAGCTTTATGGGTTTGAATGTTTTTTTTGAAGCCTTTCTGAAGGGTTCTTACATTATCTCTTGTTTGCCAGATAAAACGGTCAGCAACATTAATGATGATTGTAGGTGTTTCTCAGCATTTGGTTTATATTTGGTTTATTTATATTATATTATGTACAAGTGCCTCTCAAGGGCAACAAATGTAAGAGTCCAGGAAAACAACTGAATGCTAAAGTTTATTTCCTCACTACGAGATTCAGCCATCTCATTTCAGCCATAACTCATCTCAGTTACATCACCACCTAAATGTGTAAGACGAGTTTTTAATTATGTCATATTTTGATCACTCAACTGACAAGAAAAAAACCATGGAAGCATAGTGGGGTCATTTAATGTGGCAAATTTGTTTTAGCAAACAAATCAGAAAGTATTGAGAAAAGAAGAAAATGCTAATAAAAGGCAGATTGTCAAACAACTCCTGAAATAAACTGTAATGGACTGGTAACCTGTACAGGGTGCATCCCTCTGCCTCTCGCCCAAAGTGTGCTGACCCCGAAAGGAAACGAGCGGCAAAAAATAAGAATGAAATAAATAACTGCAAATAAAAAAGTAGTTCAATAATAAACAAAAAATAGCCAACAAAAATATATATTTGTAAAAGAGTTACAAAATTAGATTCAGAAAACATACTTTTCATTTTTGTTGGCAACTCAAATTTCATTTTGTGCTTTTTCATTCTTTGAGTTTCTGAATCTGACCCTGTTTTTTGGGTTTATGAAGAAAAATAAAAGTAAAAAAAGTAAAAGTAAAAAAAGTAAGAAAGTTATCTATACAGTGAACAAACTTTTCACATGTTTTTCCGTGTGGTTCACGATGGCTCAATTTTCCCCTAAAAAAAAACTAGGTGGGACCATGTGATTGTCATGTATTTTTTTTAAAGTCCACACACACCCGGTTATTTTGAAAACACTGGCCAAAGTGCATCATATTTGATATGATCTCCACCATGGGTCTGTGTGTACAGGATAAACAGAGTAATTTTTGTCTGGGAGGCAGGGGCTTGTCGTTACAAGCTTACAAAAAGCAAGCGTAATAGCAGATGACGCGATGACAATGTTGCTGTTTATTGTGCTATTGTGATTTACAGCATATGTACAGGATTACATGCACTTCCCATATGATCACCGAACCGAGGCGCTTTTTTTTGCTCACATAGTGCTCAATAATCATTTTAAAAAAGCCATGCATCGATTTCCACCTATTGCCTTGTAATGACTCCGCCACATCAGTCATTAACGCATTTCAGGGATGTTTGGTTGTCCGTGGGGATGTGTGAGAAAAAATATGCAAGCTGTTGTAGTTTAACTGTACATTATGCCATTACTTTTTTTTCTGATTTGTTTATCACTTCCCTTTGATCACATTTAAATAGTTTGTATAAACAAATGTATTTTTATTAAGTTGCATGACTTTCCTTTCTGTCATGCAGTGCTCAAGGTTAAAAGACATCGAATGCGGTCAAGAACACATCGATAAAAATCTATTTGATGAAGGTTGCTAAGGACACCTAGAGCTAAATTTGGTTAGATGTACCTTGAAGTGTTCCTCTCTAAAAATACTTCATCCGTTCTGAAATGGTCTGTTGCCCTGATGTTTAAATCCGACCTTGTTCCTCTGCCATTAGTGGTGTATTCCTCCCCACGGTTTTCTCGTTGCATCTAACAGTTTTTTCTGCCCAATAAAGGCATGCAAAAAGCAGCCAAAACAACATTTCCAAGATATTGAACGGAGCATGCATTAGCAGATCTATTATGAAGAAGCAGTCCTGATGATTCACGTAGAGTACATGGTGCACATCATCTCTGTCTGCATCAAATTTTCCTCTGTGACATTTAGCAAATGTCAGACACAGTCTGTCTCCTAGTCTCCGCAATGCAATTAGCCAGTTCTTGAACTCTAAGACATAGCTGCATGAAGAGACAGGAAGTGACATCAACCACAGACAGCTGTCTGGCATTTGATTCCGGGCATGAAACAGGTGGAGTATACACATGCTGTACGACAAAAGAATCAGGAAGAGGAGTGAAACAAGCAGAGGAAATAGGAAAGGAGTCTCTGATTGGCTGCTGTTGCATGAAGAAAGGCATGCTTCCTAATTTAGCTCAGGATGAGACCTTGATGTCAACACTGGGGGAGGACAGGATAAGGAGATATGTGTAAAAATATCTTTCTTTGTCTTCCACACACATCCCCCAAACAATTGTTCAGGTGTGAACACTAGGGAGTGTTGGTGCCAACAAAGCTATATTTGTAATACAGTGGTACCCCGAGATACAAATGCTTCGAGTTACGAAATGTTCGAGATACGAAAGGTCTCTTCAAACCCCTAAACACCTTCCACAATGTCAAACACAGTGGTGGAAACTTTGTGCTTTAGGGTGCTTACTCGTTTAGTTCGAGTAAAACAAACTAGAGTTTGTTTCCCTTTTAGTTTAGTTTCCCTGATCAGGCGTGAAAGCAACAACCGCACCAAAAGTGCACCAAACCCGGTTCCAAACAAACTCTAGAGTGGTTCGTATGTAGTGAGAACATGATTGAACTCTGATCAGAAATAAACACAAACGAAGACAACAAACACATGCTTTTTGAATGAATACAGCCACAGTACTCGCTTGTGCATGGCATTATCGGTTGGCACATGTCTGTTTACAGACAAAACGGGACAATGGATGGGTCCCAATATTAAATATTTGTGACGACCTGCTTCACTAAACCAGAGTAGTGACAAAGCTATTCTCGAAGAATCCCAAAACACAGTCAATTAATGAGGGTCTCAAGCGTAGAGAGTGGCCCAGGTTTTGAAACTCACCTTAAAAACTTAATGACTGACAAAGAGGAGCGGGACAATGATTAAGGGCCACCAGGTACTAAATAAAGCACCAGGAAGGAAATCCTTATTTCACTCAGATTGGAGAAATTGCAGAAGTGTGGCATCGGTTCATGGGAATCAATGGGTTCTTACATGGTGCATAGCACTTGAGGATCTTAGCTTCTAAACATTTTGCAATGAATAATACTCAGTTCTGTAATAAAAGGTACTCTATGAAATAGTTTTTTTCTTGAGGATGAACCATTATTATGTGGGCAGTGCCACCTGTCCAATGGCTGGCGCTATAGTTGCTTCATAATTACATTAAACATCACATGTCCATGTTGGAAAACTGAAACTTCATCATGAACAGCTAGAAATCTCACAATGCAACTAGGTTTGGAATATGAAATCAGATGAATTCTGCAGCTAAAAGCATTCTTGCAGTCCTTACTTTGGGAGTTGGCGGAAATCTCCGGAGTAATCATCGTACTTGTAGTTCACCACATGCCAGTCGGAGTTATACGTCTTGATGCACTGCAAAGAAAAAGAGGATATTATTAGTACGATACAGGTTTTAATGTATATCGTTTACTAGTCGATATGAAAGAAGAATATCTAAATCCGTTTCTTGTAATCGAATACGTTTGTGTTTTTAATTCTAATCTGTGACAACAGCTTGTTCCACTGGGCTGCGCTTATGGTATCTCTTAGCTAATTGCTAAAGCTAAGTCGCCACAACACAAACAGCCTTTTTTACCACTTTACAATATGCTGAAATAAATTATCATTAAAACAGTTTGTTGTGCCAATGCTTGATATACAACGCCAGTTTTTTAAAAAAAAAATGTTTTTGCATTACATTACACTTGATTTTTACTGAGAAAATCAAAAATATTGACAACTTACAGTTTTTATGTTTTACGTTTCATAAGACAAGATAAAATTCATAAATCCCCCCAAAATGAAAGACAAGGTCGGAACAATGTGAAAATTATATCACATTCTCTCCTAAACCTTCTATACTTTTTGTTCCATTGTGCTTTAATTTGTGCAGGATTTTTTTAAGAGCTCTTATGACAGGTCTTTTATGTCAAAGGGTTATCCTTTTTTCCCACCACTAGATGGCACTTATGGCACAGACTTACGATCTAAAATGAAACTGAAACCAGATCCCATTTACCTGCGTAAATACCCTGCGTCATAACTCTTGTAATGTTTGTTTAAAAACTAATAACCTTTTTGAAATGTACACAATATATTTTAAGTCAAAATAAACAATAGGTGGATTGTGTCAGTCAAAACAGACGCATGGCTACACACTTCTAAGGGTTGAGATATTTGTCCATTTTGTAGATGGAATCAATGATAATGCCCTGCTATGGACTGGCGACCTGTCTAGGGTGTACCCCAGTGTCCCCAAAAACGGAATAAACAGGCTGGAAAAGTAATGAATTAATGAATCACTGATAATGCGGCTACTTCAGTTTGTTTTGTTTCACTGCAATATATTCTGACGTCAAACTCACCGCTCTATGGTTCCAGGTCCTGGTTCTGTTTCCAAAGAGGAAATGGCCAATTTATTTCAGTGTGCTTAATTTTGTGAGAGGGGGGAGTTGGGTGATTTAATTTGAAGTGCGGTGAAACATTTAAAAAATAAATTTCAATCTGTTGACCTCGCACCCCAGCTGCAATACCTCTGCACCCCACTGGGTGCGCCCCATAGTTTGAGAAACACTGAGTTATAAGATGAATAAAAGTGACTAATATTCCATTGTTTGTGTTTTTGCAGACATTAACCTTGGTCTTAGTCCTGATCCGTCTGGATCAGGAAGACTGTAACCTGATCCGTTTACCATTTTTGGGTTGGTTGAGTTGTTTCTTACAGGTCACAAGTGATTCTGTTAATATTCTGAGAATCAGTCACTGAGTGATTCCATGTTCCCGACTTTATTGGAACAGTTTGTAGACGCCCTCTACCAATTCCGTCATGACTTCACAGCAGTGCACAAATCAAGATCCATAAAGATACGGACGAGTGAGTTTGGTGTAGAAGACCTTGACTGGACTGTTCTCACACTGAAACATATTTGGGATCATTTATATTGATAGCTGTGGGCCAAGCCATATCATCTAAAGCCGGGTTCAGACAGTACTTTGTCTAGACCAAAAAGAAGCACGTTTTGAACCGAAACCTTTGTTTATATTGCCAAGATACCATCTTAGCCTTTGTACCGCTTCCACATCTTCAAGTTGCACTGGATGCTGCTCTCATTGGCTAATCATGACACATTCACACCACACGATTGTGACTCACCGACAGCTCCAGATGTTTAGCAGCCGAATATCTCACGACCAGCCTGCTACTGCACTGGGACTCGTAGAGCAAGTCTTTGATAGTTCACACTGACTACGATTCTGGGCATTCGCATGTCCACCGTCTGCGACTCAAAATCTGGCCAAACTCGTGCGGTCTGAAACCAGCTTAACTGTGGTGTCTGACCTTTGCACATGCCCTTCTGGAAGAATGGTGAAAATAGCCTTAAACCATGAGGAAGGCATCTGTTACGGCTGGAAAGGGTGGGTGAGTGATGCACGACTGTCTACACCCATATTTAGTTTCAAACAAAACCATGGTCAGAAATGTTTTATACAGAAGACATTACAAATGGCATGTACCAAATCAATAAAATTCTATTAAGTCTATAAAATGACTTAAAAACTACTACCTGTTAGCCAACTGTCGTAACAACTCCCTTAATGCAATAACACGATGTATTTAAAGCATAAAAACTATTTGTTTCCAAGTATTAAATAGGAGTTGTTTTGAGCAGATGTGAGGAGAACTGCCCCTGGCCCAGCTGCTCTTGATGTCATCATCAAGTTCTTCAGGAAGTTTCATCTGTGCTCTGACCTGACAACGCCTAATGGTCACGTTATGAGCATCACACTGACCTGACCCAGATGTGTGCACACTTGTACACCGTCAAGACCACAGTAAACAACTCTGCAAACTTTTTTTAGTTCCATTCACTGCCACATGTTAAACAAATGATTGTTCCATCATACTATTCTGAATTATCAAACCATTCAGTGAGCAGGTAGGGTACTGCCAATTCTGCAGTGGGTCATGAACTGCGGTTATTTCCACCAACAGAAAGCAATCCTTTAGGCACGTTTATAGAACAGCACCACTTTTTAATCGAAGGAAATAGACCTTCTACATCTAGTGAGGCCAGTAAGTAGAGTAGGGACCAGGTTCACCACGTGAATGAGGTTGAATATGACAGATAATGATCCTTGAAAGGTATGACATCCAATGGGCCTTCTCTGGTAAGACTCATCAATTGAACATGAAGGAATTATGGCCTTTACACATCTATGCGTTTTTTAATGTAGAGGCTGCACGGAGTAAATGTTTAGTCTTAATTACATGGGCGCTAATGTAACTATACACACCAGCAGAAGAGAACACTGCGCCATTTTACAAGAAACGCACCAAGCCATTTTATTTTTCAAGCAGTATGTCAAACGGTGTGATTGGCTCGTTTGGTTACATGGCTGCAGCCAGGAAGGACAGCGTTAGGCGGTGCTCGAAAACAAAATGAGGAGCTGTTCTCCCGAAGGAGCAGAAGAAGAAACAAAGTTGGGTCCCTTTAGACTGCAGGACTGGCTGAAGCAGCATTCAGTCGTTGCTAAATGCACTCTGGATGAGAGATCAGCAACAGAGAATTTCACACAGTCGTATTTTAGACAAAATCGCATGGAATTTGTTCTTAAACTACATCTCGCAAACAAGCTCACGTGAGAAACTGAGCGAGGTCATGTGTGCGCCACACTGAAGCACAAGAATGGGATTATTATCAAAAATGGGAGCCTGCAACATTTTTATTCATTTATTGAGTCCAAATGAACCAAAAAGAACCCCCTTTTGAACCAAAATCACTGTTTATGATGCCGTCTATTCCTTTGTATCTCTGCAAATTCTCGTTACCCTCTGGATGTGGCTCTTATTGGCTGCAGATAATCACAGACATTATTTCAGTCAGAACACACTGCACATTTGTGGCTCACAAACAGACCGATATTTGAGAAACATCTTGCTAGCTTGTGACTCTTGCAGAGCGTTGGTACTTCAATTTGTATGAATGTCACACGTGTCCACAAACCCCGATTTGCATTGATTCTGGACATGAACTCAAAATCAGGGCTAAAATTGTGTGCCTGAAACCAGTTTTAAAGAGAAGTGTTCTGATTTCCAGAAAACGAGTAGCTTGGCTGTATATTGACAGATAAGCGATCGCTCATCTTCTTCTCTTTCTTCTCACACAATGTGAATTGCTTCTGCGCCACCGTGTGGCATGGAGTGAATTACAGCTCACTGAAGAGCTGATGACGCAGCCGCAAAAGTGATGCATAGGTGTGTATAGGCCTTTATCTCCCAGTAGCTTCATAAACTGAGTCCTCTAGTTTGCATTTCTAAGAACTGCATTTTTGCATTTATAAGAACTGCAATGTTTCCTAAACTGCCCTCCTTCTAGGTCTAAAAATAAACCTCACTTCCTGCATCGCATTGGTGAAGTCTGAGTTTTTGGCCACTCCGAAAGAGTGTACTTCCAAATGACCTCACCCTTTGTAACAGTTCGCGATACGGACAAGCTTAGAGAATTGCTCAGTGCTTTTAAATTGGAGAAGACACCACCAGAGATTTGTTTTGGACACATTTTTTGGCACAAAAGGCCTTGTTTGAAGAAAAGCCTTATCATATAGAGTCTTATTAGTTTTGAGCTTCTGTAGAACATGTACATCATGATCTCTAAAACACCTCTAATACAATTTCTTTTTAATTAACACAGATTCTCTGCTTAACAGATGCTAACGTTAGCTTGTTTTAGAGGGAAATTATAAGGTTAGAATAGCTGCGAACAAATGCAGAGATTCTCGTTAAGCTTCTGGGTGTTAAGTTAACAGTGTTACCGCAAATAAAAACAAAAACACGAGAGAGCACATTTACATCGGACTACAAAGCTGCAAGGGAAATGTTTGGAGCTTCTTGTCAAGGTGGGAGTAGATGCAGATTGGGGGAACTCCAATAACTCCAATGGGGAATAACAAAGAAAGGAGGGAATCAGTGGGGGCTGGTGCATTTTTTGCTAAGGGGGACTAAACTAATGCTCTACATTCACAGTAATAATACATATTGTTGTGTTATTACATATTTTAGGTAGAGTTGTTCTGATTCCGATACCAGTCTCGAAAATGCTCCCGATACCACAAAAAAATCCGGCATCGGTATTGGAGAGTATTTGAGTCCATGTACCGATCCGATACCATTTTCATAAACATAATCTAGTAATGCCCGCTAGCTTTGCTTATTGCTGCTAAGCGGAAATCAATTCTTCTTCGCTGCTCAGAATGTAAACACAGGAAGTTGTGTCATGTTGCCACAAGCAACTAAGGAGAAGGACAAGCCGCGCCAGACGCAACAAACATTGGAAGCTTCATTCAAACAAAGAGAGAAGTTTACACAAGACCGCCAACGAGCAATAAAGATAACCGACAGGATTATTGAGTTTATTGTCATTGCCATATTAAGTATATCTGAAGCACAGCATAAAATAATTTATTTTAAATTCTAAAATGTCAATTAATACAGGGCTAGTAGTATCTACAGCTGTATATACAGATACACACCCAGGTATCGGATCGGTACTTGGTATCGGCCGATACCATGAGCCCAAGCATCGGGATCGGTATCGGGAGGGGAAAAAGGGTCCTTATGACACGGTGGCGCAGTGGGTAGCACCAATGAGTTTGCATGTTCTCCTCGTGTTCGCGTGGGTTTCCTCCGGGTACTCCGGAATCCCCCACAATCCCAAAACCATGCATCAGATTAATTGAAAAATCAAAATTCTGCTTAAGTGCGAATGTGTGAGTGATTGTGTGTGTTGCCCTGCGATGGACTAGCACCCTGTCCAGGGTTCCTTTCCACCCCTCGACTCTCCATTTTTGACGTTTAGCAAACAAGGAAGGGGCTGAGTTTCTCCAAATCTGAGCCTCATTAGCCATCTGCTAAACCAAAGGGTGACGTCAGACATGAAACATCCAGTTACATACAGTATGGTTCCACTCCCTATGGTCTGTGCCAGTACTGCATACAGAAATAAACATGCCAGCCAACTATTAGGAACACAACTACCTTCAAATCACTTAGTACACAACATTATGCCTGTGAGTTTTACTCCATTTACTCTTTTTTGAGACAATACATAATAGAAAGAGTGCTGTAAAATTCTAAAAACGTTTTTTAGTACAAACAAGGTCAGTGTGTACAGGCTCAGTATGTCTACAAATATTTATAAATTATTTGGTTGTTTATTGCTTTGTACTTATTGTGTGGATTGGCGTAACACACAGCTCAACAGTCATCTAGTGTTTAATCTGGACACTCTGCAAACACAGATGTGTGGATCTGACTGGATGATAGTGTGCCACACTCTCCAGTCGCTGTGAATGTTTGAAAACTGATCTCCATACAGTCAATCCTTTAATGTACATACACTGTCAGGGCATTCATTCATCCACTTTTATGTTGTCGCACCTGTTGGACGAGCAGGCTGCTGGCTCTCTTCTCTGCCCCGTCTGGCACTGAAGAGCACAGAGTCCTTCCCTGACGCTTGAGCGTGGAGATCTGCACAGAAATATCAGGAACATCTCAAATAGAGAACACCTTGACATTTAACAGTAACATTGAGACAATAAAGAGGCTTGTTTTTATCTTAATAGTGAACTAAAGGGAAGCTTTTAGCGTAGATAAAATAGTGAAGTGACAGTGTGTTTATTTTAACAAACCTCATAAAAAAGAACACCTTACTGACTACAGAAAATAAAGTTTTAGTTTTTTTGTATGTTTCTTTCTTGACGAATGTTTTTACTTGCAACAGTTGATCATATTTCACAAGTTCATTATCTGGGCCTGCCTTTTATCATGAGCATGTATGGCAGGTACGAGCTGTCCGGCATGGGGGCATCCATGTTATAATCGCCAAGGAAAGAAAGGTGGAGAATGCTCAGTCATTGTCATGCCCCCATAACTCCTCCTGAAATGCGTGTAAATGCTTTTGCACAACGATCCGAATTGAGATTTGCACAAATCTTCACACGGTTTCTCAGCAGGGTGTTTTGAGTCTGTGTTCAGGAAATATTGATGCAATGACATTCCCTGCCTGAAGATGGCGTTTGCAGGACAACAGATGCACTCCACTGCACACGGGGAAACAGGAAAGAAGAAAATGACGACAGAGAAGAAATTAGAGAACACATAAAAAAGAAAACTCTGGAGGTTGAGCGGTTTATTCTGTTGGTGGCTGATCACAGGGATCTGTTTGAGAAAAATGTGAGGAAAAGAATTTCTTTCCTGTATAAAGTCACTAAGAAAATGTAGGATGAGCGGCTCTTTTAGATCCTGCTCATGTCATCAAAAGAGCCAGCCTTCATTGGTCATTCTCTTTGTTAGAAACAGATCCAATATGGCAGTGCCAAACTCAGTTTCATTGGCTCTACTCGTTTGGTCAGATGTGTGATTTCCTCATGACGCCCATGGTTTTCGATCGAGGTGCAGTGTCGCACAAAAAAATCAGATCAGTGTGTAAAGCCCTTAAGCTTAAATGCTACTTTGTGTTTCTAGTTCTGAAATGAAATTAAGCTAAAAAAGAAGAGCTGCAAATGTCATTCACAAAATACAAAATAATACATTTTCATTTCATCTGTGTCAGCAATGTGGATTTTTTAGGTAAATACATGAAAGAAAGGTAACAACAGTTAAAATCTCCAACCAGAATGTGTATGTTAACAGTAATAATCATAAAATCATGTTAATGATGCGCTGACGATGTTCCACCGCTCAGGTTCCAAGGTGAACAGTGTCGATGTGGATCTGGTGAAGGGAAGGTGGTTTAGAGGTCCTTTGTTGTCGCAGGTTTTCTCTAGGAATTCTGTGTCGATCTCTCAATGTCAGCAAGGTGGTTCAATTGGGGGACTGGTTGCTTTTGGATACGGGCCACTTTTCTTCCTCCACTCTCGTGAGGTACACGGTCTCTTTTCTTAAAGTCAGCTCTGCTCTGTTTAATTGTATCTATCCTCAATCGAAATGCAGGTGGTGCGCCGGGCTTGATCTAATTAGCTAGCATCCAGATCACTGCATCCGTTCTCAAGATGTATTCAATTATAATATATGGCCTAAGTCACATATCAGCTAAGATAATATAGTTGAAAGGTAATCAGTACATGGTTTGTTTAGGTAGGTGTTCTGTATATAAGTGTGTTATTTACAAACTACAAAAACTGCACAGCATGACCTCTAAAAAACTTATATGGTATGTTCAGGTAGGAGTCCTTCCCACTCGTGAAGCTTTTCCCCTCTCCTACATCTCTTATCCACTCCCCCTTTCCTTTTAACACCCTCCTGTCCTGATGTAATTAATGCAAATTTTTAATTAATGCAAAAACAAAAACTATATAAATTCACTGCTTCCATCCAGAAAAGGAAACACCTCTCCAAACCCAAACTTACTTACTCCCCCATGTGGTGGCTTTTGAGCAGGACAAGACAAGGTAAAAAAAAGAAAAAGAAAGGGAATCAGAAAGGTCAGTCGATGTGAAAAATTATTTAAAAATTAACAGTTCCTCAGATTATGATCCAAATTTATGCCATACGCCGTCCTCGATATCTCTGCATCAACCCTTCGAAAGAAAACTGTGGGAATCAGGACATTTGTTTGGGCTAAGAATTCTCAAGGAATGGACATTAGACACTTGAGAATCTCTCATTTGTTCTAATTAGTCTGAATTGAACATCTTGTTTCCATTGAACGTGTGACAATAACGGTGATCTGGTGGTCTCTACATGTATAGTTCCCACAGTCAAACATGATGGAGTAGGTGTGTTGACGTGAGGGTGCTTTGCTGGTCAGACTGTTGGGGAACCATCATGGGTACCACAGCTTTCTGAAATATCCATTAGTTGGACGATCCTTGTGGAGGATGAAAAATATAAAACATGTTTGGAGTTTTTGTTTGCTTCATGAATCTGTGTCTTCAGTCTTTAATATAATGTCATAAAAAATAAAAGAAATGAGAAGATGTGTTTGATGTGTAGCTTCTTCTGTATGGGTTTACCTATTACATCGCTCTTGTCTAATCTCTGATTGTATCGAATCACTTTTGTGAGGATTTATTGTTCTGGATTCTACTTACTCAAGCTTAATCTTTGACATCAATAAAGCTGTGTTTGGATCTTCACTCTGCGGGCCTACCTTTGTAACACTCAGACCTCATTCCGAGGATGTTGTTTCAGAAAACCAAGCTCCACAGTACAGTTAGAACAAGATGTGTATCTGCTATAAACATCCATGTGCACTATTTAACATTTTACAATTCGATTTTGAAACAGAGATTCAATTTATTGAGTAATTTCTGGAAATTGTGTTATGCATGTTGGATTTCAGCTCAGCGGGTTGCTGCTTTCATAATATTCTGTCCATGTGTTTTGTTGCCGATTACAATGATCTCTGGCATCCACACCCAGTTCTGAAGGAAAACAAGTGAACGTTTGGCTTCGGAGAAAGCGTGTGAGGTCCCAGGAGGCTATGTTACAGACTGAATATTTGAAGAAACTGTGAAATCTAAGAATGGTTGTGAAACAAACTAGTAAATGGGACAAGAATGGAGGAGTGACGGCAGAAAAAGAGATGTTTCCAACCTGAAAGTCATCAATAGGGAACTGCAGCATGTCTCGAAGGACATCGCTGAGGATCTGGGTTTTCCTCTGAACCAGAACGCTCTCATAGTCCAACGGCTCGATCACTTTTGGTTTCACCTGGAGACAAAGTAAATGTGACAACGTCAGGTGCCTGGGAGTCAAGGTGCCTCACAGCTTCTGAACAAGAATAAATAGCGAAAATCCACCAAATCCACACAAAAATATACATTTTACCATTCAACGGTTATGTTTTATCCAGATCACACTTGATTAAAAAAATGTATATGAAAATAATGAAACATTTATATATAGATATATTTACATTTAAAATTTTATATATAATAATGGAAAAAAATACAAAGAAAAAGAAAGTTCCACCATGAACACAAACATTTGTTTTTAAAATCATTAAAACCACTTCTGTCTCTGAGATTCCTGCTTTGAGCCTCAATTAAAAGCTAGCTTTTCCAGATGCTTCCATGAGTTTTATCCAAATTTAGCTAGGCTTGGTTCATTCATATTCCAACCCACTTAGTCCCTTTTGTGGGGTTACGGGAGTGTGCCGGTGCCTATCTCCAGCGCACATTGGGTGAGAGGCAGTCGCCAGTCCATCGCAGGACAACATTCACTCTCACATTTACACCTAAGGGGAATTCAGATTATTCAGTTAACCTAACCGCATGTTTTTGGTAATGTGGGGAAACCAGAGTATCCGGGGGAAACCCACGCAAGAACCCAAAAAAACTCCTTCCAGGAAGGTCACCAGCGAGCCTCAAACTGGCAACCTTCTAACTGGAAGGCAACAGTGCTACCCACTGCGCCACAATGCCGCCCCAGGCTTGGATTAATCATTTGTAACACATGAATTATGTTCTCATTTTGTAGTCCGAAATCACATCAAGGTTTTATATAAAAACGTGAAAACATCAAGAGCAACTTTACACAAACACAAATCTCTTTGTGCACACATGTGCTCTGCTGTGTGTCAGTGAGTAAGAGGGCGGGAGTGTTGAATGTTCGCTGTGTGGACCTGTACCAGGCCGTTCACGACACCTCACACAATCCACGCTGTGATTGGCCCTGCTCAGTGCCAGCGGTCCACATATGCAAATCAAGAGAAGGGAAGAGGTCTCAGTTACAGTGTTCATTGTGACATCACTGCCAGAGACAAAGAGCATGGGATCATACGGGACAGAGAGCCCTGGGGAGAGGTTCTTCCTGTATGAAGCAAACGCTCACCACGAGCCACAAACCTTGTGCTAAATCTTTTAAATGGTCTATATTATTGAAATAACAAATTCATCAAGAGACTGTATAAAGCTGTGCTCAGCTAATAAACGGCAGTTTCGGTCATTTCTTATTACGAATCCAGAGGGAAAGGAAGAGTTTACGGCTTGCTGATGCCAAATGCATCCGGGAGCTGCAGAACACAGAGTAGTGAACAAGTCTCAAAAGTTCTGATAAATGACTAAAAGCAAATCGGTAAATCTAAGTTGAGCTATTTACAGAAGCATAATAAAAATCCCTCAATGGAGGACCACAAGAGGTCAGGCAGAGTTCTACTCGCGGTTCTAAGTGCAGCGAGTAAAGAATTTATGAAACACAAACGAAATCTTTAGAGTCCCCAACTTCTGAGAATCCAAGAATTCATCTAAAGCTAGACGAAAGGAAGACGACAGATATAGGGTGAATTATTAGGAGAACAAGGAGCAGGTGGATGGAGAATAGGGAGCAGGTGTGACAGACAAGCCCAAAGCTATGAAGCCTTATGAAGACTTTATCCAGGCCTGTGACACTACGTCATGTAGTTCTGCTTTCTGTAACATAAAGGTTTAATGTTTAATCTATTTATGATGTATAATATTGTATTCTTCTCAAATACTAGCAGATATTAGCTTAATTTGAAGCTACACCATTTAATTTCATCTGAACTTTTTTGTCCTGTAAATAATAAGCAAAGAAACTATTAACTGTGTTCAATTTAAATGGTTTTTGATAAATACCAAATACATAAATTTTAAATAATACCTTATCTGCTTTGGCTCAGACAATTGCAAACACCTGGTCTTCCATATTGTCTAACCAAACATGTTTATAGAATCACGGCGCAGTATCAGATGAACAGGGCTTGAAGCTTTAAGTACATACAGAATAGACTGTGCCCTTCTGTAGCTAGTGCAGCCAATCACACAATACTTTGCTGACTCTGATGTGTCATGAGGCATTAATAAATGCAGAGTTGCTGATCATCACGCTCTGGCCCAGAGTTTAACAGGAGTAATACATTTGATTTCATTTAGTAGAGGAGGAATCTGATATTATGCTCTTGCGACCCTCTAGGATCACAACACAGACGCAACTAGAGATACGCAGTCTATGGATATGGAGTATAAACACAATCCAAGGGAGACCAGGAGACAAGTCTGAGATTGCAGGAGCTCAGAAGACCAGGCTCTGAGGTGAAACACACAGTGCTGATAATGGGGGTTGCTATGTCTATTTAGAATTCCAGTGATCGGTGCAATGGTGATATAGGTGGCTCCGGTGACACCTGCAAGGTTTGAAAATGCAGATGCGCTACAAACATTTAGGTCTACTATATTCCTAAAGACTGCTGTACTCTGTCTTTGGAGTCATCAGAAAGGTCAATGTTCGGTTAGAAATGTTCACAGTGTTCTGAGATTCTTGGCCAAACAATTCCTTTGGCCAAACATTCGCCGCATCCCTAGTTTAAACCATGGACTGTAAAAATTAGCGGAAGCCACTGCCCTTTGAAATAAAAATCAGGGGAATTAAAGCACTGCTTTGAACAAAGCTGTATCTCTCACATGTAAACTCTCAGAAAATAATGAATGATTAATCACGGATCACTTCTGTTAGTAGTGCCGTGCTCTGGATCAGATTCGGGTTCAGACCTGCGTGGTTGTGTTACACTGGAAACCATTGCTCCTTTAAAGAAAGAAATGTTGTTTCAAAAGTATTCGTTTGACAGAGGTGCTCTAGATATTTCCATCTACAGAACTGTTAGCCAATAATAGAACTGCTGAGGACGGATTCTGTAATTAAAGACCTTTTTAAATGTTTGTAATGATGCAGCAATTTTTTTTTCATTTAGCAGTAGACAAAATGAGCAAGTCTTACAGGAAATCAGTTTCAGTGCTGGTAGCTGCCACTGCTGCTGTGGCATATTATGTATATCTTTGAGAATTCAGTGTTATTACATTTTTACAACTTCTTAATTAATCATCAGAAAATAATCATTTCAGGGATTCAGTTTGTTCTGGAGAAACACAGCCAGTCCCCAATAAGCAATCGCTCACCACTCCCATCAACACTCCACTTCACAAAGCAACCGTCCAATCACAATCCCTCAGCTAGCCTTAAAAAAACTCCTCCCAGTTTGTCAGATTGATGGTTCACACCAACTGACTCTCCAGAGTGGCTTTGCATGCCTGGCTCCACTCACGCTTCTCATTGTTTCTACTGTGTCTCTGTAAAATCTCTACTCCTCTCTGCAAGATTCCCCCGTACTCCGCTGTCTTGTGTTCTGATAACCTGCTTTATCTCCTACCCCATCTCTGAGTGCTGCTGATCCTGCCTGGCTCCTTCCGAAGGACCAAAGTCTGCTTTTCAAGTCAACTGATGCTGGTCACTTGATTTGTCTTTGCTTGTCATGTCATGTGTCCATGAAAGCATGGCTGCTGGTGGTGGAACCAACTGAGTATCCTGTCACTGACTGAGCATCCTCCCTGAGTATTGTTCCTGACCATCTCCATCCCTATATGACCATCTTCTGATGCTACTTCCAGCAGGAAAACTCTCCGTCATGAATCATCTCAGACTGTTTTTTTTTGTACTCAAATGGCCGCCACGGTACCTTTGGGGTGTGGTGGAATGGGAGATAAGCATCTTGGATGTGCAGCTGACAAATTCAAGAGTGTCTGGCCACAGACTTTCACTGGCACACTTCAACTGGAACTTTTCCCCAATTGGACCAGTCCTGACTGGCTCTCTATTCACCAGTCGAGTGACGTGTTAGAAGTCACGTGTTTAGAAGTAATCCTTTCTGGATGCTCTCCTGTCGATATGGAGCAAACTCTGATGAATGTTTCCAGTTCTGAAGGCAAAAAAGGGTCTAACCCATGACTAGCTAGGTGTACTTAATAAAGTGGCCTGTGAGTGTTTACCTCAAATGCTTTAGAGATGAAATGGTGTCTCTAGCTGCCAGGATGCCAACGCTAGAAGCGTGTCAAAACTGTGATCAGCTGCAGGGTTTAGCTTCACTCCTATCGACTACAATCGCAATTCAGTATTGAATCACGGGAATATCGCAGCAATTTGGTGATATTTGAAGAAAGAAATGCTGCCTGCTGCCCCAATACGATAAGAATTAGAATGCCAGCATGTATTTATTGGTTTGGGTGGCCGGGTTTACATGAGAGTGGATCAGTAAGAGTAAGATTCAATTTACAAAATTCTCTCCAGATAACCAGATAATCTCTCCTGAGCAACAGGACCAACAAACACCCAAGTAGAGCAGACCCCAGTCTCCTTGTACTCCAATGAAACTGATAACAACAGAAACCTGCTAGAAGGTAAGTTGATTTAAAAAGCTTAATCATCAAATTGGTGTGATTTTTTTGTGCTTCCGTTTCAAACACTACAAACGACCAAAGTCATAGTCTAAATACCACCAGCCAAACCATAACTCCCACGGGTCACTCAACAGAGCCAAGACAAACACCCACTAATGAAGACAATACGAGATTAATGAGGAACTTGCCAAGGCAAACACACACGCACACACGCACACACACACTTGTAGAGTGAACATTTTGGACGATGCCAACAAAGTTCTGGCAAAATCACTTGCACAAACACAAGCACATGTGTCTCTGTGGACAGCACTCCACAAATGCTTTGTGTCAAATGTCAAGCTGGGGAAGGGAATCTCATTAGAGTGCCTCTCAACCCCCCTCCATGCCTCTTTTCCTCTAGGTGCGAGGAGGATCTTAAGGTTGTACCAGACGGCACTCGCTGTTTAACTGGCCTGTAAATCCTCACACACTCCTGCTCACGCACACACACACACACACGCACGCACACCTACACACAAACACACACGCGCGCTATTCTTCAGACAAACAAGTTCATTCTGGGTTGCTGAAAATCAGAAGCCTCTGAGACTTTGAGCTGATTCATTGCCACCCAAAATAAAGAGCGCACCATGATGGCACAGGTGCAACAACACCACCCCCCGGGCACACATTCCTTTCGTAAACTCCATTTGTTTTCATTCATTGAGTCAATCATATATTTTTAGCAAGATAGCAATGAGAATCTGAGGAAAACAAATATTGGCCCTCTGATCATTTTTAATGTTTGTTCAGTGAGAAAGAACCAGTCCATAAATATAGTGGTAGTTTGTTGTATAAATGAAGAAAACTAAAAAAGGGAATACGTTTTTAATGGATTTAGCCTTATATTTCAAGGGTTATGTGTGATGAAATTCCAGGGCCCGTGCTTTGTCCCTTTGGTGTGTGCTCTGCATCATCTTCATGGACACATCAAAGAGATGATGGAGTAAAAGACCAAGTCCCTCGGAAGATAAAACATGTTTCCAGCACCACGTTTCATTTTGAGCACCAAGTCTTCCTCCGAAACAGTGAGTTAATTCCAAGCAGCTGGATTTCTGTCTGTACAGGACCAGGAGGCACATGGTAAAGCCCTATTTTCTTGTTGACTATGGTTCCAGTTGCCTTGAGATAATTGAGGAGATCCTCCTGTGTAGTTCTGGATTGATTCCCGATCGTTCTCATTTAAACACCACGAGGAATCACCTTGA
Source organism: Danionella cerebrum (assembly GCA_007224835.1). Taxonomy (NCBI): domain Eukaryota; kingdom Metazoa; phylum Chordata; class Actinopteri; order Cypriniformes; family Danionidae; genus Danionella; species Danionella cerebrum. The sequence goes on along the minus strand of SRMA01026620.1, from coordinate 116,705 downwards.
GCCCCAGACTCAGGAAGATTGGAATATAATGATTTTATTCCTGCCTAGTGTAGGTGCATGATATCTTTGCTCAGAGGCTTTCCATAGTGGAGACTCTGGAATTAGATCGGTTACTTCTCGGGAAAGATATCTCTCAACATCTCAACTAGGAACATCAAATGAGCAGAGGGACAGTAATTATTAAATAAATAATTATATAAAAATGTACCTTTTCTTTGCTTTCACACAACTTTTATGCTTAAATGGAAAGTAGTAAAGAGCTTGCATTTCCAAAGCAGACAGGAACCATTGTCTAAGCTGTGTTTGAAATGGTGCAGTTGTCATTAGCCAATGATAGAAACTGTAGACACCACCTGACTACAAAACACTTCATAAAGCTAAAAAGCAACCTGGCATTAAGCCATTTTCTTCTTTTAAATATGAAACTTTCAAGAGTAGGCTTGTCAAAGCGGACCAAAAATAAAAGTTATCTAGGTAAATGTTTAAATAAACACAAGCAGAAAAAAAGATATATTTCCTGTTAGTTTTGAAGTAATTGACGTTGCTTCTCAGGATCTATTTCAGTTTTCTCTGTTAACCCCCATAAAAAATTTATGATCAGTCCTGATGACAAAAGTCAGATGACTCGACACTTAGGGGGAAAAAGAACAAAGATTGAGTCAACAAAAAGCGTGTGACTCTCAAAGCAGCATTTACACTTTCCCCTTTAGACTGAGGTACGAAAATGGTAAAAAAATCACCTTTTAAGGATTAGGTCAATTCCAGGTCACTTGTAAGTTTTGCCACACTCTGAAAGTACTACTCAGATAAGCTTTACAGAGGCTTACCGATGTTTCCCCCTCAACCTCCATCTCACCCAGACTCCTGCCCTGTGGAGGGACTCCAGTCACTGGCACTGCATCCTTACGTGCGGCCCGAGAGCCTCTGCCCTGCATGATCCACACTCCTGAAGATCCAAACTCAGGACCGAGCTAACTCCAAGTTTCCTCCGCTCTGCCCTGTTTCACAACTTTACCATGTGCACTTCTCCAGAGTGTTTTCCTCTATCAGTTCAGTTCCTCCCTCCCTCTCTCTTTACCCTGTGGGAAGCGGAGACCACTCCTTCACACAGCTGTTCTGGTGTGGGGGAGCGTGAGCGAGCGAGTGAGTGAGTGTGTGTCATATTCATCTGTCCTCCCTCTGAGCTGGAACCAAGATTTGAACTGTCTGTTTCACCTGCCAGGAAAGAAAAGATTTCCCTTTTAAGATTTCCCAAGCTGAAAATGAACAAACAAAGAATAATGGATCCTTGTTCCTTGCGGAATTTGTTGGGAAATCGATCGAATATATTCTCAAATAGACCAAAGAGCTGTCCCAGAACAAGATTGTAGACCTGCACAAAGCATGAATGGAGTACAAAAGCATCATCAGGAAGCTTGGTGAGATTGAAGATGGTCAGGAACCAACCCAGAACCACATGGGAGAAGCAGATGGCACACAATCAGGAACACACAACACCATGAAGTACTGACATTTAGCCTTCTGTTAAAGAAAGCCCACGAATAGGCCATTCGCCAGTTTGCCGATGATGAGGAGAACTGAAGGAGTTGTGCTCAGAAGAAAGCTTCACTGTAAAAAAACAAGTTATTTTTCTACCAATGACATCAGGACAACAGCATCACGTCAAGGTGACGATGAACAGGGCTACGCAGATCCATCAAATCTACTCCTTCTCTCAGCCAAGGCTTCAAAAATAGTATTTCAGCATGACAGTGACACAAAGAACAGTCCACTCTGTAGTGGCTCACATTAACGTTCGGAAGTGGGTAGTCCCGTAATCCTGAGGAAAATCTGTGGAGAAAGCTGAAGCTTCTAGCTGCCACAAAGTCTGGGATCTATGGGTGACTTGGAGATGATCAGAGGAGCGCAGAATGGTTTGTGTTCAGGTTTAGTTGCTTCTAAGGATTTTCCAAAAAGGACAGCAGAAAGGTTTTGCTCAGACGCTTTAAAGACAGCAGGAGTTCATCTGGTTGTTGATAAGTCTTTCCTGTGCTGGCTTTGATGAGTTTCCTGTTGGAGGAAAAAGGTTCTGGCAGAACGTGAATGCCACGGTTCTTCCTCTTTACATTGGCAACAGATTAACATAAATTTCTGTGCAGCCAAAAAAAATCCCAAACCAGTAAAAATGAAACAACTTTGGAATCCAAGTAAAGTATTGTGAGCAAAGATCATTCATTTAACCATAATAAATGCCCATCTAAAATCTTTAACGGCATAATAATTAGGCTTGAAGGGTTTGATCCACATGAGGAATCCATCACACGGGACGAGGTGAGAAGCGATGTCACTTTCCGGCTGCCAATTTAAAAAAAGACGGGTCTTTCATTCATAGATGAGTCGGCAGAACCAGTAGTGCCACTCGGATACTCATTTTCCCAATAGAACTCTCTGGCCAGGGAGTCTTTTTCCAAGTTCATTGTCTGGAGCTGCAAGTACCATGTATGTGATCGGTGGCTAAATAAACATACAAAGCAAGCGGTCCTGAAACAGAAAAAGATCTGGGACTTACACCCCCCAGATGTCAGAGGTTAACTGGCTGATTAGGTTTAATTAGGGGGTTGCTGATGAGCTTAACTGGTAACAAAGAGGTAAGAGCAGATAGCGTCTTGGTTACTTGTGTAACCCTCATTCACTGAAGGAGGGAATGGAGACGTATGTTGGAGGACGACTGATGGGAACGATCCCTGGGAGAGTGATTGAATCCACCATTTTAAATGGCCAATGATGCACGTATTATTGTGGAGGTGTAAGTGATTGGATATCAATCAGCTGGATATTTAAGCCCAGTGAAACCTACCATCATTCTGTGTTTTCAGAGGAGCCGAAATACATTTACCTCTCAGTTCCTCAGATCTCTGACCTCAAGGGCATGGCAAAGGGAATACGTCTCTGTTCCCTCCTTCGGGGAACAGGGGTTACACAAGTAACTAAGACATTCCCTTTCAGTTGTTCTTGGAGACGTTTGTCGGAGGACGACTGATGGGAACCCCTAGTAAGCCTGAGGTCCTTCCATGCAAGCCAATGCTAAACTTGAGAAAGAAGAGCAACAACGGTCGACGGCCGAGCTATCCGCAGTTAGTGAGCGAGCGACCAAATGGAGTGCCTCCAGGGCTTTCAGCGAGTCATCGTCTTTCTGGGGGGGTAGGGACAGAAGTATCGTTCCCTGCTGGAAAAGGGAAATCGTGGCAGCCTTAGACCTTGAGGGACAAAGGGGACAGTCCCGGATCGAACCCCTCTTGGAGAAAGGTCAGCACGACTCTGATGGGGCATGTTATGATATAAGACACATTCTATAATACTCTATAATACATGGGCATGCTTCTATGAGAGCATAGATGACCACATGTGGAACTGGACATATGTGGAGTCCCTCAAGGCTCAATCCTTGCTCCTCTACTATTCAACCTATTAATGCTTCCACTCGGTCAATGCATGAGAAGAAAAAAATATCCTACCACAGTTCTACTGATGACTACAACCTCATAAAGTCTCTTTGCCAATGCCTTTATGAACTGCCATAGTCCGCCAGAGCTTAGTTTACATTTTTGCCTGCTGTGGTGCAATTTTTTTAAGCATTTTAATTTGCCATACATCAATATAATCCTTATATTCTTATATAATCCTTTTAATAATATATATGGAGTTAGGATAATATTAACTGAAGAAAGTGTCAAAAATACAATACACCACAAAAAATGCAAAAACAAAATCTTCTCCACATATTTTTTCTAAATATTTCATAGCTTTATCCCTCAAAAATGTGCCGTAAATGCTTTTGAATCACAGTGAACTTATTTTGAGTGAATTCATTTCTTAGTTTTTGAGATACACTCAAATTTATAAACAAAAAAATTAAAAACATGCACATTTTGCAGAAAAACATACCATGAATATCAAAATAAACAATATACAACTGTGCAATCAAATTGCAAACAGAAAAACAATGTTTCTAAGATCATAGATAGATTTGTATTAGACTAAACTTATACAGTGCAATAAATAACAAAAATGAAAATTGATTTTTGCTGTGGATTTTTGCAACTTAAGAACAGGAGAACACCACAAAATCAGGCATAAATATAAATCTAAATTTATTTATAAATATACAATAAAAATCAAAACTAGTTACTGTACAAGCTATTTACAATAAAACAGTATTGTACTGAACTCAAGAGCTGTGGGAGGACTTCAGATGCACTGCACATGCCTCACATGTGAAGGCACTGCATTTATCACTTTGCTGCTATCACTTTGATGTTTAGGAGATTTTTAGAAACCAACTGAGCGAGTCCAAGACAAAAGTTTTTACTGTGGTAAAAGTCCTGGGAAGATGACATCACGCAGTGGTTCGCGGGTAATTTTGAGGGAATTTATCACTTTTACAATGTGATGAAATGTCCTTCATCGGAAGTGCTGTTAACACCCCCGGTCTGGATTATAATGTTTGTATTGTGTTTGCTTTTTATGGATTTTTTTGCGACTTTTAGTGGATTTCTCCACACCCACTAGTGGAAAAAACAGCTCTATGAGGCATGTTCCATACTTCATGTGTAAGACTCCTTCTGTTTTATTTGCAAAAAGAATTATTGCTCTATCTTATGTGGTTCCAGTTTTACAGGCATTTAAAAATTGATGTGCAAATGGGATCGCCGGCGCTTCTCGTAGGTCTTAAAGGGTTAAGAGCTGGATTTAAAATAACTATCTTTAGTTAAATACAGACAAAAATGACGTCACTGCATTTGGAAATAAGGTCCCCAACATGAATGATTACCTCACTTCTAAGGGTCTAATAATTACAACTCAAGTCAGAAATCTAGAATCTGATCTCAGTTTAAATAGCCATGTCAGAGCAATGACTAAATCAGCTCATTACCATCTTTGTAACATTGCAAGAATCAGATGCTTTGTTTAGAGAAACTTATCCATGCTTTTATCTCCAGCAGCTGGACTACTGTAGTGGTGCTCTCACTGGTCTCCCTGAAAAGAGATCTGGTATATCTCACCAGTTCTCAGATCTCTCCAATGGCTGCTGGTATCATTTAAAATAGATTTTAAAATCTGAAATTGAAATTGGCGTGAAATTGAAACAATATCAGCCGATCATCCATCCCGTCACAGTTCAGTAAAGTTAGCTGCAGATTCACGGATTTGGTTTTCTCTGCTCAATAGCTTCAGACCAGAATGTTCTTAGTAAACAAATAATACCTATTTTTAATCTGTGTTATGTAGCGGACAAACTTAGGGATCGCTTAGGGACCGTCTGCAAATGACCAGATCCAAAATATGTTTTACCCAGAATATGCTTCATAACTTCATTCTAAATTGATCTATTACAACCAAAATCAAGCAACACGCCACTCCTCACCTGAATATTGTACTGCACAACTCAGTTTCAATAAAAAATTTAAATATTTATTAGAGCATCATTTTTATTCTTGATTATTTGGATCAAAGCTCAATTGCTCCCATAAAAAACACTCTTTTACCATCAAATTCAGGTCACACACAACTGTTCTAATGATTCAATTCAGTGCAAGTCATCAAATTAAACTCACGTTATTACAAAAAATGTAAATAAATAATTATTATGTGTGTTTTGTCAATTCTCTATAAAGGTGAAAATAATTGTTTGTTGATTGATGTTTTACATTTTTGTAGCTGGTAGATCACTTTGACTCCGTCATTTTAAAAGTAGCTCGCAAGCTGAAAAAGTGTGAGCACCTCTGCCCTGGACCATGTAACAGGTCTAAGTAGGAGGTCCATGCAGTCGTTGTTTGTGTGACCCTTACTGATACATCAATTTATTTAGTAGAGTTTAGTTTAAGGATGAATGTCACACTGGATCTCCTCAATGTTGTCAATTTCTTTGCGCAATGCCGAAAAATGCTTACATTTAGATAACAATCTTGATTTTCTTATATTAAGCGAGATTATCTAGTTTAGACTTGTAGGATATATATTATTTAGCTTTTTTTGTGAAAATATGATAAAACATGCTTATTCTGATTTATTTATTTGCTCGAATTAAGAAACTTTGTAAAACAAGCTTTTGATTTTGTAAATTAACTTAAAATTTTGACTCGACATATCCTTACTTCAAGATTATTACGGATGTCATGGATGTCAGTTCTGTTATAAAAACCCCTCTCAGAACCAGAAAAAAAATGCTTATAGTTAAAATCTTATAGTTTGAGAGTTTTGAGCTGTTTTTTCTATAATTTAACAGTTCTAATAAACTCTAAATTCCCAGTCAAGATCGTGTTGTGGTGGATCGAGTGCTCGACTCTGAAGCAGTGGGGCAAAACTAAAAAAGAAAGTATAAAAACCAAAAACAGTATACAAGCTAACATGTTAAAATGCAGCCTTATTTTAACTCGATTGTACTATGGGTACTAAAGGTAAGCATCAACATTCTTGATTGGTGTTTTCTTTAAATACATTAGCAAATATTTCAATTTTAAAGACCAAATCGTATTGTTGCTGATTTGCTTTAAGGACATACTTATTTAATGCACAAAACATCCTCGTTTTAATATCACTTGTGATTAGTTCAAATATTCTACTTTCATTACAATTTTTGTCTGTTTTTAGGCTCCATTAGCATTTGTTGTCAATTCGTTTTAACAAGTCAAATTTGCTCATTTGATCTAGGATTTTTTTCCCTTGTCGTATGACAGCATTTTTTGCAGTGATGAAAAGAGCTTCAACAGCACTCCTTGAAATCCCCTGTGAAATTTGAGTTTGAGAGATTTTGTTGCTGCAGTATAACTACCTTGGGCCTTGTTGCTGAGCTCAGTCTTGTCTAAAGTAACAGAAAAGGTCTAGAAGGTATAGATAAAAACTGTCCCACGTAGTAAAAGCAATGGCAAACCAGAACGCTCAGAATTCTGCTCTTTGAGTGGAGTTTGGTGTAGATTATTTGAGCTCGGCTGGTTTAATTGTATTTTATACAGTTTGAGTCATGAGGGTGTAAAACTAGAGGTTCTCCTGCTACTTACCATACAGAGCCCTACAGAGATTACTGAGTATGTATCTCACACTATCACAAGAATATGTTTACACCTTCAAATGAGGTCATTACAGTTTCTTTTTCAATATTTTGAGTTGAGAAAATGCAGAAAGCAGCTAAAAGAAAGCAGCACGATGTCATTTGATCTGAGTCTAAATGAAAACAAAACAGAAAGAGAAATCAGCCTTCTTCCGTTTGAACTTCATATGAAAACCTTTATAAAGAAATCACTGCATATTATCAGCAGTTCATTTCCTCCAGAGTGGATTCGGAGGGGGAGGAGGGGTGGGTGTGAGGTGAACAATCCCAGCTTTGCTTATCTGCAGCGCTGCAGCTCAGGAAAGATCCGCTCACAGCTCGACACGACACACAGCTGTCACTCATTCATCCATCGACAAACAAATCAGCACTAACACCACCCACACTACAACACAGACACACTTCCTGTGGTCACTGTGCCGGGGTGAAAGGTCACCACCAGGATAGACAAGATAGCACACAATGAAAACGCCACCAGTTTAAACAAAGATTTGTTTTAGTGTTATACTGTCAGTTGCAACGTTAACATGTGAGTGGACTGTGATGTGAAGTGTCACCAGGGAGGGGAATTTGATCTTTCCAATCATATAATATCCTTAATTTAATGACATTTGGTTGAATTTTACATCAGATATAATTGAGGAAACCACCAAAGCTACTGAGAGAAAACAACTAAAACTCTGGTTGTGAGTTACATGAAAGGGATAATGTAAGCTGTGGTTTCTGCTGTATATTCTATATATATATATATATATATATACTTCAATGTGTCGCAGTTTACTGATGGCCTCTAAATCCGTAACAAAGTACCGGTAAATGTTATTCGTTATTGTAATTCATTTCATTTCTACATTTTGGGAAATCGTTCGTTCTTTTATAATAATGAGTGGATAATAAAAACTATGTGTTATGTGGAAACTGTTGATGGAAAAGCTGCAGCGCTCTTCTCTTTCTATATCCACGGCTCTGACTCAAAGCAAGTGCAAACGTAACGCCACTAAAGGTGCAGCGCTTTCGTTTAGTTGATCTAAGTTCATCTATTGGTTGTCAACCATTTTGATTGGCTGTCACTACCATTAACTTTAATTTTTAAAATGGCAAAAGACTGTAAAAGACTTTAAAGTAGTATGACCGTGAAATTTGACTGTGATTATATGGAAAATAACCTTAATTTTTTACGGAATTCTGCTGTAAAATAGCATCTGATATTTTACTGCTAAATAACGGTAACTGTTTAGCAACTTTGCTGCCAGACATTTTAACATTTTTTAACAAGGATTTTTTTTACAGTGTAGTCTAATTATCAAAATTAACAGCTGTAAATATAAAGAAATATAAAATTAGAGTTATGTTAAAGACAGGGATGTGTGAGCTGCTTTAAATGGTCATTATAAGCTACGGAGATTTGTTTTTAACATTTCATTCTGGTGGTGTGCCTTCAAAAGTGAGTCTTGAAGCAAAAAAGGTTGGAAATCACTGCTATAACTGGCATTTTTAAAGCAAATGCACTGTTGTAATCAGTGTACAGTCACACGATTTGTACCACATTTATGTCTCGATTAGAGCTGAATGCAACATTACCCTTCAGTGTTTACTTTTTAGAGACAGAAGGGAGCAAACTGTGAGCGTTTGTTACGCTACTGACAACACGAAACCGCCGTTTAACAAGTATTAGCCATTGTGTGTTTATGCGTTTCATCGATATCACCTCATCTATAAACAACTGCAATCAAGCAGAAGGAAATACATCAATAACCTCATGCCCACGTCTCCCCCATACCCTTGAGCTCCGGCATTAGCTTGTGTGAGTTGCATAATCCCCCTCTGATGCAATTATTGGGAGGATTCCCAGAGGGGGCTGGGACAGGGGGCCAGGGTGGAGACCATGAGTGGGAAAAACCCCTCAGCTCACTGTACACACCCATGCACAGTGGGAGATCCACAGCCAGGACAAGGTTTCACACAAACTAAAGTCGAAGCTTTAGCAGAACTAGCAGAGATGAGCAGAGTAAAAGCATGTGTTGTGATATATGATCCCAGAGAGAGAGAGAGAGAGAGAGAGAGAGAGAGAGAGAGACTCAGCTTTTGTAGATGATGGAAAAATCGATAATGATTCCTGCATTATGAAAGACACATTAACCCGTGATCGAGACTGAATTCCATGGACTCGTCATTAGTGAGCAGACAAGTCTCTCAAATAATCGATGTGTGCAAATGTGGTGCTTTCTCCCTTTCTGTAAAGTGGGAATGTTGTCTCTGTACTTTACATCCGGTTTTTGTTTTCCTATCTCTTTCTTCTGGGTTGTTTCTTCTGAGTCAGCCTGACTGCACTGAAAGGACTACTGTAAGGTATGAGCAACACACTACAGCATCTTTTAGCCTAGAGACGTCTTCTAAAGGTTTCTATCCAACAAAATTGCTTTACATTGTTCTTTTTTTTCTATTTGTTGCATGTACTCCATGCTTTTTAATTGTTTTGTATGAATCTTTTGGAGGTTTCTATACATTGCTGCATTCTTCCCAGTTGCTGCTGCTGGAGAGCGTCCCCACAACATGATGCTGCGACCATCATGCTCCATTGCATGGATGGTTTTGTCGAGCGGATGAACAGAGCCTTCCTTCCTCCAAACATTAGGTCTGGTATTTACAGAGTTCTATTTGGTTAGATGGCTTTTGAGCACTCTGAAAAGTAATGAAGAAGACAAAATGCTTTTGAATGAATACAGCCATCGTACTCGCTTGCACATAGTATTATGGGATGGCATGTGGCTGTTTACGAAAACCTTTCATAAAATGATGAGGTCTGTGCACATTGTCCCAACTAGGAGTGAAAGCACCCTTTATCAAGTCTAATAAACAAAGCTCCCCAAATCTCAAGGATGATCAGTGAAAATGGGAAGCACCTGTGCTCAATTCTAAGATCATTTCAAAATAAGGTAATTTGCGCTGCCCTATTGGCATGAAAGGTGGTGCTTAAAAGCCACTGACCTGGCTGTAGGTGAGATCGTATCTTGCTTCCGCCTCATGTTGTTTTGGTGGTGTATCGGCAGTGGCTGCAGGGCAGGTAGCAGGTTTGTGCTCTGGGTCTGTATAACATCGGGGGTTATGAAGGGGTGGCTAATAATGAAAATTTACCAGCTTAACCCTTAGTGCACCATGGATGGGTGTTTGTGTGCCGTGTCTCAATGGGGAAAGTGTTCTGAGTGCATACGCTCGTGAGTTACGTGATCATTTCAAATTATAGCTCCCTAATGAATGAGTGCGGGTAATGCTGATTGCGTTCCCTGAAGGGATGAGTACTGAAACCCTGTACTTAATCACCCCCGGTGCCTAATTATAAAAGACCGGAGTTTCGATAAGATCTGACATTAACAGTTCTGCCATCGGTACTGGAGAAATAAAATAATATTTATTATTGCTAAAAAACATTGCCTAGCATTAAGTACTTGACCAGCTTTGTGTAATTTGCAATAATATTTGGAATTCCTCTTATTTGGAATCTCGAAAGAAATATATGTTACGCAACAAAGAGGTCACGCAGCACGAGAGCTAGCACTCGCCAAACAATCCAAAGAATGTACTTCACCCGTGTGGATGCAGACTATGCTCTTAGCAGCAAGTGCAACGAGATTCTTTGTCATAAAAGCGAAAATGTATAAAATAACGTAAACATCACATGAGGTCCCTCTAAATATGATAATGTTTAAAATTTAATAAACACTTTCAGATAAGTTAAAAAGATTAGTATAGAGAGACACAGAGACCTAAATGATCATCTCTCTGTTTAATGCGATGGATTTTCTTGGGCAGAGGTCTGAGTTGAGATCTGTGCTTTTGTTTGTTTCACTTGTTTCTCATTTTCATGTAAATAAATAGAAATGGAAAACAAATGTTTTATTTGCATTTAATTAAATTTAAATGCCATGAATTAGTTTTGACTTGGAGCTTGTCCAGAACATAAAGATAATGGGAAAATAGGGAAATAATTTTAAATGAAAAGAAAAACTGTCACAGTCTGTTTTTCTCTCTCTCTCTACAGTTGCTTTTATTCGTACTTTGTAAAGAAGCTGTGTCACTGGGTTGTGTTTAAATAGATACATTTGGCACGAATACTGAGCTTTTTTGAAATATCTGAAACTCAAGCTAATAATTTTAATTGAAACAAAACAAACAGTCTTGTTCTCTCTTTTTCTTTTTCTTTACCTGCTGGTAATTCTTTGTCTCTGTTCTCTCTCAATTTAAGCATGCGCTCGGATTGTGCGCTTTTTAAGTGACGTACATAAATCTTAATGTTTTATGCACCAGTACAGGAGAGATCCCACACCTCTGGTCCAGAAAGCCATGTGCCACTGGATTAAACGAAGTGGAGGCACTGTTAACCACACTATTCTTCTGGGTCGCCTTGAGTGTGTGGGTCTTCTAGGTAGCTCTGTCTTAAAGTGGCTGTTCAGTGTAATGGCTGCACATCAGTCTCGCACCCAGTCGACTGTGGAGTTCCACAAGGTTCAATTTTAGGCCCCTTACTTTTTGCCTTTTATTTATTTCCTCTAGCTGAGATCTTAAATAAATATGATGTGTCTTATCATCTTTATGCAGATGACTAACAGGTTTATGTCCCGATAGACCACTCTGCATCCCATGGACACCTTACTGGAATGTGTCTCCAAAGTGAAGCTGTGACTGGCCAGTAATTTTCTTCATTTGAACCAGGACAAATGTGAGTTTATTGTGCTCAGGACAGGGAGGCCTTCTAAGTTTGTAATGCATTTTAAAGAAAACTGTGTGGTCCAGAACCTCTGGGTTCTTTTCGACCACAAGCTTAGGTCCATCCACCAAGTCAACAGCTACGTTTTTCCAGCTACGTCAGCTCAAGAAAGTTAGATTATTCCTTGACAGTCGTGTGTGATCCATGCTCTAATAAGCTTCGGGGGGGTTGTGTATTTTGCTCGTTTGCGCCCCAGCTCTGGAACTCTCTGCCTCTTCCTCTCAGGTCTGAAACTGAACTGGGTGCTTTGAAAGCAGGTTCAAAGACCCACCTTTTTAAAGCAGCGTTTGGTGTTTAAAGCAGTGTTTTTGCTTAGCGGATGAGTGCATTTATGTTTATATGTTTGGTTTGAGTCTGACTGTGTGAATCTGCTATACTTGAAGGATTTTACTTTGTGAAGCTCCCTGGGCAAACTTTGTGTTTGTGTGGTGCTATTTACAAATAAATTTTGATTGATTGATTGATCTCAAGAGTGTGTGCTGTATACCTTCTGCTGAGTTTTTAATGGTATAAAAACACTTTTCTGAACATTTTCTCCAAACTCCAATACGATAGAATGCAAATTGGAACTCAGCGGGGGCTACTACTTCAAGTACGAGTCTATGTTCAAACAGTCCAATACTTAGAAGCAGAGACGCAGGTTCAACTGATTCATCCCTCAGTTGAATCATGTAGATTATAGATTTCAGTAAATATGATCTTAAAACACTCTGTGGTAAGAATTAATGTAGTTGCATTCATCTTGTTTAGGCTGCCACACTGATGCTGTTATTTTCTTTTCATTTGGCACAAGCCGCAACAATTGCTTCTGTTTCAAGTAACAGAAATAGAAGTCAAACAGAAAGTGGAGTTAATATCCCAAGCAGTTAGTTGCTGAATCTCTAACTGTGGATGTTCAGAATTTTGAGATGAAACTAGAACAAGGTTGCTTATTACGTCGATCGCGGAGGTGCTACCGGTTGATCGCGGCGTGAAATTGAAACAATATCAGCCCATCATCCATCCCGTCACAGTTCAGTAAAGATAGCTGCAGATGTCAGGACCTGTCATTTTAAGGCTTAAGTTTTTGCATGTTATGATTTTGTTTCTCCACTAGATGTCCTCATTTCTCCCCATGTGTTGCTTTAGGCCAGTAATTACCTGATTGTTTTCACATGTGCCCTGTTATGTCTTGTGTATTTAAGTTGACTATTTTTCCCTGTTTCTTTGCTCAGTTATTGTTGATGCAAGCCCGTGGTATTCGTGAGTCCTTCTTTGAGTTCTTTGTGCCCTTGCAGTGTTCCTTGGTTTTTTATGGACTGATTTCCTATATACTGAAGAGATATTTTGCCTGTGTGAATTTAAGCGTGTTTTTGATCACCCCCACAGTGGCCGGCAAGCCTCTAACAAACTTCTCACCCTTAAGCAAGGTAGTGGTAGTGTAGCTGAATATGCCATCCATTTCCGAACTGTTGCAGCAAGGAGCGGCTGGAATAACGAGGCACTCATGGTCTGCTTCCAAAATGGGCTTTCAGATGTAATCAAATATGACCTAGCTTCCAAAGAACCTGCCCTGGACCTTGAGACTTTGATGGACCAAGCTCTTCGCCTTGATAATCGTCTGAGGGAAAGGAAGCTAAACTGTACCTCAGTCCCCACACAGTTTTTCACCCCAACAACTTCCCAAACATTACAACCTGCTCAAGACGTTTTAGAACCCATGCAGTTGGGTAGAACCCGTCTCTCTCCTACTGAAAGAGAGCGCCGCATGAGAGAGCGACGTTGTCTATATTGTGGTCTGCCAGGTCATTTTCGCTCTACCTGCCCTCAGCTCTCGGGAAACGCTCAGCCCCGTACAGGCAGGGAGGTACTGTAACGGGAGCTACAGTCAGTACTGCACCTTCCAAATCTGGGTTATTTCTTCCCATCACACTCACGTGGGGAGACCAGAAATGCCAACTTCAGGCCTTTGTAGATTCTGGAGCTGCCGGAAATTTCATGGATCTCACCTTAGCCAGGAACTTCAAAATCCCTAATGATCCCCTTCCTGATCCACTATCTGTCACTGCACTGGATGGTAGACCGTTAGGGCCAGGAGAAGTCACCCACCTCACCTCCCAACTTGCTCTCTCTATTTGTCAGCACCAAGAGAGGATTTGTTTTCATTTAATACACTCACCTGAGTTCCCAGTTATCCTTGGGCACCCCTGGCTGCTTCAACACAACCCCCATATTGATTGGCCCACTGGCACAGTTTTGGGTTGGAGTCCCATGTGCCAAACCACTTGCCTGAGTCAGAAAACTCCCGAACCTTTTCTCGAGTCTCAAGAACCCCTAGATCTGTCTCTAGTCTCAGCTCCTTACCATCACCTTAAGGCTGTCTTCAGCAAAAGGAAAGCTTCCTCCCTGCCTCCCCACCGCCCTTATGACTGCGCCGTTGAGTTGCTCCCAAACTCCTGCCCTCCCAGGGGTGGTATTTTTTCACTATCTCTCCCCGAACGAACTGCCATGGACAATTACATAGATGAAGCTCTTGCAACGGGGATTATCCGGCCATCAACCTCTCCTGCAGGCGCTGGTTTTTTCTTTGTGGGGAAAAAAGATGGTGGACTTCGCCCCTGTATTGATTAAAGGGGTCTCAATAAAATCACAGTCCGTAATCGCTATCCCTTGCCTCTCATGTTTTCTGCATTTGAAATTCTTCAAGAAGCCTCCATTTTTACTAAACTTGACATGCGCAACGCATACCACCTTGTGCGCATTAAACAAGGAGATGAGTGGAAGACTGCGTTTAACACGCCCACTGGGCACTATGAATATCTGGTCATGCCCTTCGGTCTCACCAATGCCCCTGCTGTTTTCCAAGCCCTTATTAATGACGTTCTCCGAGATATGCTCAATAAGTTTGTGTTTGTCTACTTGGACGACATTCTCATTTTTTCAAGTTCCCCCCAAGAGCATGTACTACATGTCAGTAAGGTTCTCAGGCGCCTTCTTGATAACCACTTGTATGTCAAGCCAGAGAAATGTCAATTTCATGTGTCCCAAGTTAAGTTCCTGGGGTTTGTCATCAAACCTGGATAGATTCAGATGGATCCACAAAAGATCCAGGCAGTTAAAGATTGGCCTTCCCCTTCATCTATAAAGAGGTACAGCGTTTTCTTGGTTTTGCCAATTTTTACAGGAAATTTATTTTGAATTTTAGTACAGTTGCAGCCCCATTATCCGCTCTCACCAAGGGTAGCCCGGCAGGTTTTCTATGGGGTCCAGAGGCCGAACTGGCCTTCAACAACCTCAAGAGTCGCTTCACCTCTGCACCTATCCTTCTCCTTCCCAGCCCAGACAGACCCTTCACAGTAGAAGTGGATGCATCGGACGTAGGTGTTGGGGCAGTATTATCCCAGAGAGGAGATGACGACAAGCTACATCCATGTGCATTCCTCTCTCACCGTCTCACGCCTACTGAGAGGAATTATCACATAGGTGACAAAGAGAGTTACTAGCTGTCAAGTTAGCCCTGGAAGAATGGAGACACTGGCTAGAGGGCGCCAAACATCCTTTTGAAGTTCTCACGGACCAGAAGAATCTTGAGTACATCCAACAGGCAAAGCGACTCAACCCCCGCCAGGCACGCTGGTCCCTATTCTTCAACCGGTTCCATTTCACTCTTACCTACCGACCAGGTACCAAAAACCTGAAACCAGATGCACTGTCCAGAGTTTATGTTAAATCTCCTCAAGAAGATGACATTACCCCTATCATTCCCAGGGGTAAGATAATTGCCCCTATCCAGTGGAACATGGAGAGCATGGTGAGGAAAGCCCAAGTCAAGGAACCTGATCCTGGAGGTGGACCTAATAATCGCCTGTTTGTTCCTAAAGCCGTCCGAGCTAAGGTCCTTCAGTGGGGGCACTTCTCACAACTTACCTGTCACCCTGGGTCCTCTCGCAATCTCGAGTTCCTCCTGAGACGATTTTGGTGGCCCACTATCAAAACTGATGTTGCTACATTCGTTAAAGCTTGCCACACCTGCAACCAGAGTAAGGTTCCTCACAGTTCACCCCAGGGACACCTACACGCACTTCCCATACCTCACAGGCCATGGTCCCACATCTCATTGGACTTCATCACTGGACTCCCCTTATCTCAGGGTAACAATACTATCCTAATCATTGTAGACCGATTTTCCAAGGCAGCACGATTCATTCCCCTTCCCAAACTACCCTCTGCTAAAGAAACTGCTGAACTCATAATGAACTCTGTATTCCGGGTCTTTGGTGTTCCACAAGACATTGTCTCGGATCGAGGACCCCAATTCTCTTCCCGATTTTGGAGAGCTTTCTGTCAATCCTTGGGTGCTACTGTGAGTCTGTCTTCAGGGTTCCACCCTGAATCTAATGGCCAAACTGAGAGGCTCAATCAGGACCTGGAGACTACCCTAAGGTGCATGGCAGCAAACAACCCTACTTCCTGGTCTCGCTTTATCATGTGGGCGGAATATGCCCACAACACACTGTGTTCTTCAGCTACAGGCATTTCTCCATTTGAGTGCCAGTTCGGATATTCTCCGCCACTGTTCCCTGAGCAAGAGGTAGAAGTGGCAGTCCCCTCTGCCCGTCAGTTTGTTAAACGTTGCCGTCAGACCTGGAAGAAGGTCCGCATCAAGCTTCTCAAAGCCTCTCAACAGTACCAACACCAAGCCAACCGCAGACGCAGACCTGCACCCATTCTGCGCCCTGGGCAAAGAGTCTGGCTTTCCACTAAACACATTCCCCTTCGTTTGGAATCAAGGAAACTCTCCCAGAAGTACATTGGCCCCTTCAAGATTGCCAGGAAAGTCAACTCTGTTACCTACCGTCTATACTTACCCAAATCCTTAAAGATAAATCCCACTTTCCATGTGTCTCTGTTAAAACCTGTATTTTCTTCTCCCTTTTCTGTGACAGACAAACCTCCTCCTCCTCCTCGTTACTTTGGGGGCCAGCCTGCTTACACAGTCCGACGAATACTGGATGTCCGTCAAGTGCGTAGATCTCGACAGTATCTCGTGGACTGGGAAGGCTATGGTCCTGAGGAGCGCTCCTCGGTTCGGGCCAAAGACATTTTGGACCCCAATCTAATTCGAGACTCCCAAGGTCTCCCAACAAGAACGTCAGGAGCCGTTCCTAGAGGAGGGGGTCCTGTCAGGACCTGTCATTTTAAGGCTTAAGTTTTTGCATGTTATGATTTTGTTTCTCCACTAGATGTCCTCATTTCTCCCCATGTGTTGCTTTAGGCCAGTAATTACCTGATTGTTTTCACATGTGCCCTGTTATGTCTTGTGTATTTAAGTTGACTATTTTTCCCTGTTTCTTTGCTCAGTTATTGTTGATGCAAGCCCATGGTAATCGTGAGTCCTTCTTTGAGTTCTTTGTGCCCTTGCAGTGTTCCTTGGTTTTTTATGGACTGATTTCCTTGCTCTATATACTGAAGAGATATTTTGCCTGTTGGCCTTTTTGTTCCTCCGTTGAACTAAGCCCTTATTTTATCTCTGCATTTTTATTTCCAACTCTGGATTTTTGTTTTTTGTAAATAAATCTCTGAGCCTGAGTACCGTCTTCATTGTTGGTGTCATCACCTTCCTGTGGCTGAGTGGTTAAGGGTTTAGACGTTGACACAGGAGACCCGGGTTCTATCCTGACAGCAGATTCACTGATTCAGTTTTCTCTGATCAATAGCTTGAGACCAGAATATTCTTAGTAAACAAATAATACCTATTTTTAATCTGTGTTATGTAGCGGACAAACTACAAAACGTTTTTTATCAAAACATGTTTCCCTTGGCATTCGCAGAAACACATAACCGGCTACGAGCAACCTGGGGCCTGTACCATGAACGTAGATGAACAAACTCATAGTTACAGGATTAGTTTTTGGTTGACAAATCTAAACCGATGCAATCAGGCATTAATGGTACCATGATGAAGCTTGTAAGAGCCAAACTCATATTTTGGGTATTTTGTTTATTGACTCTTATTAATGTATATGTATTGTAAAATATTGATATTCCATGGAAAAGTTCTTTATGAATATTTTTTTGTAAAATGTTAGTTTTATTTATTTTATTAGGTCATTGCTTAAGTTTCGGTTCTCTTTAAGCCACACCTACCTGGAGAGACTTGGTTGGGACATGTTTGGGCAAGTCTGTGTGGTTAAGGAGAAACAGTTTTTCTTACCGTCTTTATTTGGATCTGTAATTTGAGTTAAAGCTCAATACTTTGGTTTATTGGATTTAGGAATACCGTTGTGAGTTTTGATTTGATTTACGGAATTGTTTTATTTTTACTTTTGTTTGTTTTTTTTGTTGTGAAAATAAATACGATTTTTGAGATCAAGAGTGACGATGTAAGAAATCTTTTTTAACCACTCACCAGTAGATTCAAGACAGGAATTTTCGATCTTGAACCTACAAAGCTCATCAACTTTCTTTGTTAACCCAGGCTTTGATCCTTAAGCATGATTACTTGAGGTGAGCGCGTGCACATAAAAGAGTGACGTGCCACCGAACAACCAATTGCGTTTGACATGGAGAGAGGGAGGTCTTTATATTTCTCCGCTGAGGAGCAAACTATTATAATGCAGAAATACAATGAATTTAAGCACGTTTTACAAGCACGCAGTAATACCGTGTCTGCTGCCAAAGCGAGAGAAGACTGTTGGAGAAAGATTGCAGATAGCGTTAATGCGTAAATTAAATACATATTTTATACATCAAGGTCTAATTATGTACATGTAACGTTAGTTTATGTATTTGCACGCCCGTAAAAATTATGCTAACACTTTACAATAACAGTGTAATTGTTAAAAGCATTCGACCGGACAAATGAAGAATGATCACTAAAGTTGTCGTGTTACTAACGACTTTTCAATTACTGGATTTCAATATGCTTTCACTACTGAACTACTGTCAACAGTTACAATAATTTTAAATGCTTGCACACACACACACACACACACACACACACGCACACACACACACACACACACACATGCAAAAAAACACAACGCAATATATACCATTAGCGTTACAGTAAGGGCATGGCTTCGATGCGTCACATTTGTTATGTGCGGCTCTAGATACAATATGCCTTTGGCGGAAAATCTGTATCTTTCATACAAGTAACTATCAGGGAAGGCAATGGGATCTTGTCTGTCCCTAAAAACTCTTTCTCTGCGAAGCGCTCTTCGAACAATTTGCGCAGAAATGTCCACAGGATTTCTCAGAAAAGGACAAGCCATTGCAACAGACACTAGAAATTAGTTGCGTCACTTAAATGTTCACTACTGATTGGTAAAATTTCGTTTTGAGATCTCGAATCCAGAACTTAACCTGCCCCGGAGCAGGTTAGCCGTGCAGCGCAAGTTACCATGGCAATGAACACCAACTGAAGCCGAGTTTCTTTCATGGTACCTAAAACCCAGCATTGGTGCAAACTAATCCCAAACTTACCTGGCTAGCCAGCTAATCCGGCTTCATGGTACAGGCCCATGCTGACATGGAATCGCTTAGGGACCGTCTGCAAATTACCAGATCTAAAATATGTTTTACCCAGAATATGCTTCATAACTTCATTCTAAATAGCTCTATTACAACCAAAATCAAGCAACACACCACTCCTCACCTGCATATTGTACTGTACGACTCAGTTCCAATAAATATTGAAATATTTATTAAAGCATCATTTTTATTCTTGATTATTTGGATCAAAGCTCAATTGCTCCCATAAAAATCACTCTATTACCACCAAATTCAGATCACACACAACTGTTCTAATGATTCAATTCAGTGCAAGTCATCAAATTAAACTCACGTTATTACAAAAAATGTGAATAATTATTATGTGTGTTTTGTCAATTCTCTATAAAGGTGAAAATAATTGTTTGTTGATTGATGTTTTACATTTTTGTAGCGGGTAGATCACTTTGTCATTTTAAAAGTAGCTCGCAAGCTGAAAAAGTGTGCTACTAGATTATATTTAGGTAAAACTAGCTGCACTATGAACATTCATCATTCTTTGGTTTAATTCAATGTAAATTGCTTCTAGAATTATCTTTACAGACTGTTAATAACACATTTACACATGCTTTTTTAGTGTAAACACCCAGCCGCCTTGCAATGAAAGCCGAGGAATACTTCACAATCACAACACAACTCACCGAGGGATGCAAGATTCATAAACTCCTGTGAATCCTTCACACTTCCACATGAACAAACAGTTCAGATCACTACTCCAACAGAAAGTGCTGAGTAATACTGCAAGCCTCAAGAGTGCATATGTTACCATAACTACAGCTATGAAACAGCTACATTACCGTCGAACCAGCCGCTGGTGGCGTGGTGGCCATTGATGCTCTGCGGCTCAGCGGATCTTCCTCCCCCTCCAGCTCCGTCGCTTCCAGCTCGAGTTTACACACAAATCCACAGTTCCTGTTCAACACACGGCACAGTCCCTCGAACAGCATCACGCTGGCCGTGCAGCCCATTGCTCCGGTTCCCAAAAACATTCACACACTTCTGTGAGACACCACTTAGTCAGCAACTTACTTAACCCTGACTCCCAGTCCTGAGACTCATCACTCCATCATCCAGTTTGATCCGGGAACAGAGCAGAGAGAAAGTGAGGATGCTTTCCGTTCAAAGGATCTGTCATCTTCTTAAAAGCATGGTTTGTTTAAAAAGCGCCAAAGGCATGACAGGGTGCACGCTCCTTGCAGAAAAATACTGGGCTGAATCTAGGACATGTATTAGAGAGTGAGGGAGTGATGATGATGATGATGATGATGATGAGCTGCTCCTGGAAGCAGTGCTGGGCGTCGACTATGCTGAGCTCTCTCGCTTTCACTGAAACTCACTGCAGCTCGCCCCACACTCTATGTTTAACATTACTGACCCATATCCAGGAGCACAGCATCAGAGCAATCATGGAAACATGAGAACACGCATTAAAAACATCTTAGTACCAACATCAAACGCCCTTTTTCTAGATTCCCTGTTCAAACCATGTGCCAAGGGTGTTTTACTGTACACTACACTTGATACAGTAGCACACTGTTACTGACAGCAGACAGACAGGATCGTATTTTGGTTATTAAAGAGCAATTATTGGTTTCAAGAGTGAATTATTCATCAAAGCTTTTTGAGGAACTCTTTGCTATTTTGTTTTTTAAATGTCTTAAAAAGAGAGAAGCAGAATCCAAAACAACACAAACATTTAAAAGCCAGATGTTGAGTGAAGTCACTCTCTTACAAGGATGCTGGGGGTGTGGGTGTTTTAAAACCCAAGCATGCACAAACACATGTACACACATTTGAGAGTGACCTTTTCCATTCGTTTTCCCTGCACTAAAATGGTTCAAGCATGAGTTTCAAGTCAGCGAATCAGCGAGCTCACGTCACAGTATGACAGACCCGTGACATTTCGGACAAATTCACATTTGGAGCTTTCTTTCCTGAGACAACTTCATCAAATAATTTGATATGATAAAATAATATTTTAAAAATTGTTTATCCATTTAATCTTGTAGTAATAGTTTGATAATGGTAAGTAACCATATTGTTATTTTAGAATATCTGGCAACCCTAGTCAAAACAAAGGAGCACTTGACTTGACTTTTGTTGGTAAGCATTTTCAGGAAACAAAGAATACGTCAGGATTTTCTTCTAGGAACTCAGAGAAGCACCAAAATAAGATGCATTTTGAGACACACACACAGAGATGATGTAAAGCTGTGAGGTTCTAAAGTTTCCTGCTGTAATGAACAGTAACAAAGTAAATGTTATTCGTTATTGTACTTAAGTAGCTTTTTCAAGTGTCTGTTCTTTACTCAAGGATTTTAATTTGGGGAGACTTTAAAGTAAAGTTAAATGCTCAAGTAAAGCTAACAGTATCGTGCAGGACCCCACCCACCCCTCACATCATCTCTTCCAACCCCTACCTTCAGGAAGACGCTACAGGAGCATCAGAGCCCGGTCTGCGAGACTGCTCAACAGCTTTTTTCCCCAGGCTGATAGAGCTCTCAACTCCAACCACCTCACCTCACCCTGAGACTTCAACTACACTTCCAACCACAGTGTAGGACCCTTTCCCAATCAGGAACAACAAAATAGGAATGGACTGAATATCAAACACACTCACAGACTGATCCACACCAACCTGTGCCTGCTTCTTTGCACACTATTTATTACCTGCTGTTTTGCACAACAATATCACACTTATGTAGAATATCATGTTTACTATTTTTGTATTTATTTATCATGTTTATCTTGTATATATGTAAGCATTGTCTGTTAATGTATGTTATATGTATACAGCACCGTGGTTCTGGAGGAACACTGTTTCATTTCACCGTTTACTTAACTGTATATGGTAGAAATGACAATAAAAGCCTACTACTACTACTACTACTACTACTACTACTACTACTACTACTTCAATTCATTTCAAAGTCAAATATCTTACTTTTTCCTCAACTACATTTTGGGAAATCGTTCGTTCTTTTATAATAATGAGTGGATAATAAAAGCTATGTGTTATGTGGAAACTGTTGATGGAAAAGCTGCAGCGCTCTTCTCTTTCTATATCCACGGCTCTGACTCAAAGCAAATGCAAACGTAACGCCACTAAAGGTGCAGCGCTTTCGTTTAGTCGATCTAAGTTCATCTATTGGTTGTCGACCATTTTGATTGACGCGTGATTGGCTGTCCTGCCTGTCACGCTGCACGTGTAGGCGGAACCTACATTTTTATTCAGGCGTACAGATATTGTTTTGGTTGAGTCCTGTTAACTAACAATTTAACTAAAAAGACTTAAAATGTACATTTAAATCTCTGTATGTGATAACAATCACGTCCAAGTGGCACAATGCAAATAAAACGAAACATAAGAGACTTCTTTACACGAGACAAACTTCAAGTTACTCAAAGAGACGAATAAGATGCGAACACCTGAAACTCACATCACCGTTCTCTCTGACAGCTTTCATCGTAATCAGCAGCACTGACTGTTATTGTCAAGATAATTATTTTTATAATAAATAACAGAGATTAAAAAAGCTTATGGTTAATGTCCAAAAGATACGCTTTTGATTGTTTCTATTTTTCAGCTGTTTTTTGTGTGTTGAAAGGCAGCAGCACTTAAAAAACACCAATAAATGGTTATTAGATATAAATATTTTTGTTGTATGTTTTTTCGATTAATAAGGGGTCAGGGGAAGCTTAGATAAAGAAAACAGAGCAGAAGATTCATTACAGCCGCTGTGTAACAGAGTCCTGTGCTTTTTACTGTCTAAAAGCATTTCAACTTGAGAAAAAAAATCACTGATACAGGATCAGTTTCTGCTGCTTTCAGAAAAAGACGAAGAGAAACTATATTCTACAAACGACATCAATTAGAGAACATCTGTAAATAGGAATCTGGAGCCCCTGAATGACACCCTCACAAGCACAGGAAGAACAAGCAAAAGCCTCCCAGGAACCCACCCGCTGGCATCAAACCAGTGACCTTACACTGAAAGGCCACAGTGCTACCAACTGTGCCACCCACAAACTTACATTTACCACAGATTTTCAAAAGGAAATGTGGTAAACATTTGCACACTTTTGTCAACTGTAATGAAGTCATAGTACTTTGGATACTTCAGCACTTTACTCAAATTCTGAAAGGAGCTCTTTTACTTTTACTGGAGTAATATTTATCAGAGTGTATCTCTACTTTACCTCAAGTACTTGCTTTGTGTACTTTGTCCACCACTTCTTAATGTTAAGAGACAGGGAGACAACACTGCATGAAACTGGCACACCTCCAAATATTGGGCGCAGAGCAGCGTGGCAAATGTGAAATAGAAAACACATGCAAATCCAAAATACCTCATCTGCACCCAGCCTCCCGATACCGCCCTGAGCAACAGCCATTTCACCTTCATCAAAAACCACCACTGTTGGTACCACATGGTATTTTAAGAGAAGCTGAGCATTGCGTTTGTCACAAAGGATTTATATCGTATCTGCTAAACATCTCAATGCTGTCTCCCTTTGAACAAGATGCAAATACATCCCAGGATGCTCTAAACTGTTGATGGATATATTCCGGCAATCCGAGATTCTGCTTCACTCCAAGAAACACGTATTACAATTTATTATCTAACACGTCGTTTTCATTCTGTAACAAGTGACGCTTTCATTTTTTTCAGGTGGGGATTACAACAAAGATTGCGTTCTTTGATATTTATTTATTGGCCCAGAAAATGACAAGAATTATATATTAAAAAGTGCCCTTTAGAAATGCTAAATATTGATTTGTTTACTGCCTGAAAGTCTCTGTGTTTGCATATTTCAACAAGCCCCGACACAGTCACCTAGTTTCCTGTAAGGGACTCAGACGTATCAGGGACGACATGCTGAAGAAGAATGGCAGCGATGTGTGCAGCGATCACATTAGAGCGTGTCTATATCTCACATGGCAGCAGACCACAGTAGAAGCACTTCTACTTGCCAGAAATGTGTCTCCAAACTGTGAGCTGTGAGTTATGTCCGTGTTAAGAGTAACTTAACCTTGCTCTTGCTCATCACACATTAGTTTGCTATTTCATCTAGAGCAGATTAATCAAAGCCCATTTAGCCTGCTGCGAAATAATCACGCTGATCAAAAGTCTTGTTTTAATTGGTGGGTGCATGTTTTCTTACTCAACTCCGACACATAATGAACCACAAATGTAAATACTTATACTCCACCAAAAATGGCATCAGGATGTTTAAATCATGACTGATTTTTTCTTTTACAGTGATTTACTGTGTGCAGATTGGACAATTAATAATGAAAACTGTTAAAATCACATGTGTGGGCGGGGCATTCAAAGCAAACTTGTCGTCACCGATCACCCATTCCACCTTTTACAACGGCACAGCTGGATAAAAACACACAATATAAAGGAACGCAAAGATGATAATTGTTATTCTAAATCCCCTTCTGAATGAACGATTGTGGCCAAGAGATGAAATTGTTTACCCTCACTTTGCCCTTAGTGAGCTGGATATATGGACCAGCAGATCCCTGAGACCCTGACACAATAGGCATGGACAGACAGACAGACGCATTGGCTGACAGGTGACTGCTTTGAACTAAATGGTCCTACGGTAAACACATCAGCTTGAGCCCCGCAACCATCACCCTTTACAAATACTCTCTTCCATGTTCACTTTCAGCCCCTGCAGAGTCCGATTCTCTCTTTAAATAGATCAACCAAGGAATTAAAGTCTTTAACACATATTTGTGCACATGCAGATGGATATAATTGAGTATACATTACAATTCTTGTACTTTTTTTGTACTGATGACAACCGCGCACACGTGTCCTGCGCACCGTCCACTACACCACGGGCCAGGACAATGATATTGTTCTTTGACAATTAAACATTATCTTGCTGCACAGATTTGGCAAACTAAAAGCCTTTACACACCTATCCGTCTTCAGCTCCCTGCATCTTTCTCTTGCGTTTAAAAATGAGTGCACAGACCCTCACCTGAACACTAGAAGGCGCTTCGGTGAACTAGAATTGACTCCATGCCACATATTGGCGCTAAAGCAATTCACATTGTGTGAGGCACATTTATGAAAGAAGAGAAGAGGATGAGCGATCGCTTATCTGTCAATATTTCTGGAAAACAAATCATTTCTCTTTAAAACTGGTTTCAGAAGCACGATTTTAGCCCTGATTTTGAGTTTATGCCCAGAACCAATGCAAATCGGGGTTTGTGTACACAATCAAACCGATTGAAGTTGCAATGACTCGCTCTGCGAGAGTCAGGGGCTAGCGAGATGCTTCTCAAATATCTGTGTCTGTGGGCGAGTGACAAACATGCAGTGGGCTCTGACTAAAATAATGTCTGTGATTATCTGCAGCCAATGAGAGCCACATTCAGGGCAATGAGAAGTTGCAGAGATATAAGGGAAAAGACGGCATCATAAACAGTGGTTTCGGTTCAAATGGGGGTTTCTTTTTGGAATATTTGCACCCAGTAAATTAATCCAACACTTCCACAGCTCCCCTGTTTTGTTCTACTATGAATAAAATACTGGCTGATGTGATTTGAGTTTCTCTGCAAGTTCATCTTTTGACTGAAGCAGAGCCTAATTGACCAAAGAGAACTCAGAGGGACATTTCTAGTACAGACACATCAACAGTGGACAGCTTCAAACACTTCATACACAAACGCATGACTCCAGATCAGCCAGAGAGGATCAAAGGATGCACCACTAATAACATTAGTTCTCGTTAGAACTCACCCATGAGAGGAAATGTATTATAATGTTATTTAAATAACCCCAGGCTCCTACACATAAGCTGTGTCCGAATCCAGAAGTGTGCATCCTCTCGAGTGCGTTCTTTAAAGCAGAGGACCGTCTCATTTAACCAAAACCTTAAAATCCACCCTTCCAATGCTTCCTGCTTTCCTCTGAATTTGAAGAATACATTGTGACCATTGTTCGTGGCCTCAGATATCCCACAATGCATTGCGTTCTTTGAATCAACAGTGTTCAAATGTAATTAGCAGGTTTTTATTAAGGACAGTATTCAAGGGATTCTTTAAAATGCTGGTAGTGTAAAAACGTATTTTAAAACATATTTTTATTTTAAAAACATGGCATTAAAAACAGTAACAGTAACTAAATATTGGTACATGTCATTAGGTTTTAAGAAGCAGACAAAGGAGTTAATAAAACTTATAACAGAATGAAACTAGACCGTCGTACTGGTTTAGATTACACACAACGTAAAATAGAAAATAATTCCACAGGGAAATGCGACCAATGCAACCTAAACGAAAATACAAAGCACGTTTAATAGAATGTATTAAAAATAAAAAAGACAAAAAATTAATAAAGAAAGAAATAGAACAATTCAATCATTCTTTAATATTGAACCCGTTTATTCCCTTTCGGGGTCACGGGGGTCTGCTGATGTCTATCTCCATCGCACATTGGGCAAGAGGCAGGGGGTATACCCTGGATATCGCATTCACTCACACATTCACACCGAAGTGGAAATAGATTATTCAAGTATAACCTAACTGCATGTTTTTGGGATTGTGGGGGAAACCAGAGTACCCAGAGGAAACCCACAGGGAGAACATGCAAACTCCTTCGAGGAAGGTCACCGGCGACTGACTGGAAGGCCACAGTGCTACCCACTTCGCCACCATGCCGCCAAAAAAGAATCACTTAAAAAGATCATTTAATGTTTCATTCATTCATTTAGAGATCCAAACTACTGATCCAGCTGGTGGCGCTAATGTAAGCAAACCATAAGCTAGAAAAAGAGGCTACACCATCCACTTTACCAAGGGTTTAGGCAGCCTTCGGAGGATCTTCCCAAACTGCAGCCTCCAGAGGCTGGGTAGGAAGGGTCCTCCGAAGGCTTTTAGAAGCTGGATTGAGACACAACTATAGCCTTTCTCTACTTTAGAGCATAACTGAAGCCTAATGAACAGGTTACTCACAGCGTGTTTTTTTTATGACTGGGGACACTTTTTATTATCTGTTGACTAGTTGTGATCTGTTCAATAAATCTGAACATTTTTAAACTAACTCTTTGTTGCACTAGAGTAATATTTACAATAATATGTGGCATTGTGATATATGATAGTTGGTTCTCCCATTGTCCCACAAGTACAGTGCAGCAGACAGGTGGCATACCACTTCAGCAGCCCCATATGGGACCGCTGCACAAATGTCCAAGCTCTGAGTGCTAAGTTGAACAGGGCACAGAGAGGATCTAGGAAATTGCCCCTTCATGGGAGAACCCTGCATTCCTTCCCATCAGAGCTCTAGTTCAGGTGCTAGTCATTTATGCCAGATGCCTCTGAGGCAGAATGAGGTACCATGTGAGGTCACCAGCAGGGGCCTTGTCAAGTATTTGGCTTCTCAGCACTTTTTGCTGTTGATTGAGGAGGCATTGCAGCCTGGCAGACAGAGTGGCATGTATGAACTGACAGGGGTGTGTCTGCTCGTTACGTATGTCCTTGCTTCTTTTTTTCCTTGAAGATTATTCATTTCCTTGGGGTGAGGAACCAAACAGTGCACGTCGTACGCAGCATGCATGCACTTCTCAGTTCAAGAGCCATTTACAACATAAACAAACAAATCTATTTCATGTAATAAAGACATCACACACAAAATAATTTAAAAAATAACAAATCAAAAAATACAGCAGGATTGAAATGGTTTATGTTTCTTTTTAGCATGAACTACAGTGTAAGCTGTTCTGCTTTCATCAGACTCCAGTCTGCATGTGTGAGCATGGATTTTTGACACAGTGCCTAAAGTTTACGTGCTTCACTTTTCTCCTCAAGCTCAGGTTTATTGCGTATTGTTCTGGTGCACATCTGGATTTGATCCTGAGCTGGAGCTGCTCATACAGTTACTGACGTCAGGGGCCGAGGGTCCAGGTGACTCACTGTAAAGCTACAGTGTGAGGTAATGTGTGAGGCTGCCATGGAGACAATATTGGAATCCTCAGCACTGGACCATATATTGTGGCTTGAAACACATGCTCAAACACTCACAGTGCAAAGCATTCAACAGCGCAGCAGCAGAATAATTAAGATAAAGCCTTCACCTCTTGAATGTTTTAACAGCAGCTGTTTCATTCAGGACATTCGCTAAATGTAGCCTTAAAAGAAATTGCCATAGTTCAATACTGTAAAGAGTGACTCTTATTGGCTATGACTGGGCTCTTCTGCCATCTGCAGGCGCAGAAAGCTTTTATAATGTGTCTTACAACTCTTTGTCATCCTCCACTGGGATTCTGGAAAAAAAGCATCTCTACATGTAGACAGGCACTAAAAGATGCTAGAGCTGAGTACCTCCACAAATAAAAGGCTAAAGTACTCAATACTTAGCAGTCTGCAGACACAAACACTCAAACCACATCTAACAGTAATCCACTCATTCATCTTCTAGCCCGGGTCACGGGGGTCTCCAGTGCACATCGGGTGAGAGGCGGGGTACCTCATTACAGGGCAACACACACATTCGCTCCTAAGTGGAATTGAGATTATTCAATTTACCTGACGCATGTTTTTGGGATTGTGGGGGAAATTGGAATACCTGAAGGAGTGTTCACAGTGCCACCCACTGCACCTCTACCTATTACTGCAAGCACCTCGTGAAAATAGTATTAGATCTACAACTCATAAACTACATTATAAAAAATAATATTACTCTGGTAAAACTACACATATGAATTGAGGCAAACGTCTTTAAAGAATTGCTAACATTTGCAAAATGATTTCTACAAAGATTTTCAATCAGGTTTTAGACTGCACCACAGCACCACTTTGGTTAAAAATCCCAAATGACGTTCTCCTTGCATCTGACCAAGGGTGTTTGCAGCCCTGCTCATGACTATCATCAAGATGACCTGCAACCAATCACCTCGTTATCCAATCACCATCATGAAGGTTCCCTATAAAAACTACAACTTCCATCAGCTTCTCGTTTGTCATCAGTATTGTTCCACTATTTTACTTCCTGGACGCCCTTGCTGGCTTTCTTGTGTGCTCCGTGAGTTACTTACCTCTTCCTCTGGGTGCTGGCTCTCCACTCTCCCATTGACAGACAGTGGTAGAAGGTGCTGAAACTTTGATCATTATTACACCAAAAATGTAATACTTTTAACTTTTGTTTCCGAACAGCAGTGTCCACTTCATAACGTACTTTTTACAACACCTTCTCTCTAACCTTTATTACGACACATTGGTAATCTACACATAAAGCCTTTTTAGTTTGATAATGATCAAAGACTTAACCCCTCCTACTGTTGTCTGTCAATAGGAAAGTGGAGAGCCAGGACCTGGAAGCGCAGGGTGAGGTCACGATTTAGCAAACGGATACTATTAGTTTATCCTCATTAGTGAGAAATCTTGGAGTTCTGATTGATAGCAATCTAATGTTTAATAAATATAATTCATATCCAACATCTCTAAGGTGCGGAGCATGTTCTCCTCCATGCTTTCATGACCTCAAGAATGGATTACTTTTAAACGTTTATTAGCTTTTCCTCCGTAAAGGGGTCATGACATTCTTTTCATAACATTGGTCTAATTGTATGGAAAGTGATTTTTATTTTTTCACTTTCAATCTCTTAATTTTGTAGTCAGGGTTATTCTGGAAATGGGTTGAGATTTTCATTTGGAAAAAATTCATAAATACTCCCCAGTTACTCACCTATTAGTTACTGATTTGCATATTCATGTGGTGTATGTAAAGTTACTGTCTGACGGTCAATGTAGATGTGAAGGTTAATAGAGTGATTTATTACTAGCAACTTCTATACTGAGCGATCAACGGCTTATAAAGCAACGCTGTAATGGCATTTAGAGGAAACGTTATAGAACACTACCGCAGTGAGCCAGAATCTGATCTGAACTGTTTGCGCTGTGCTGTTAAAGAGAGAGGGCAGTTAGACAGTTTTCAGCTAAGTTAAGTCTTGACAGAGGCTCACAGATCATCAGCAGATGAGAAGAAAAAAACTAAAAAAAATAACAGCCAAAAGATGTAGAGCATATGTGTGAAACTCAAGGTCCATGTAATCTAATGTGGTCCACGAGAGCTTAAAACGAAAAAAAACTGCATTTCCCACAATGCCTTTGGCTACGGTAGCTGCAACGATGTTGCCGCATCAATACTCACACGAGTGAAACTGCAGAGCTGCCGTAACCGTTTCTCACACATTGAACGTAAGACTCACTCATTTGAGTGATTTCTTTCGCTACACCTCCGATTTCTCATGCTAAAATAAATTTCAAGATGTGAAATGGGCGGAGCTAATAGTTTATCTGTGATTTGTTTCTTGAGCCTGATGATAAAATAAGATGATTGATATGCATCGTCTTCATTCTGTGAGGGTTTTTTTTCGCTAAACAAATTACAAAAATGTTATTTTTTCTTTATTCACTTGGACAGTTTGATCCTTCATTAATGGAGTTATGTGGGTTTTCATAAGCTGACAAAAATCAACAAGCATTTGTTTCTATGCCACTGAAATGTCACTTGAATAAGTTATAAATAATGAGTTATTTAACATTAAGGTGTAGTTACATTTATTTTACAATAAAATAATTATGAATTAATTATTATTTTACATCTTTTGGGGGGGGGGCAGATTTTTTTAAAGGTTTAAAGGGGGGCTCGACCAAAAAAGTTTGAGAACCACTGGACTAGTGTAACATCATCAATGGCGCGAATAAAACCAGTTTTTTGAAACAAACTCGTTTTTTGTTCTGAACTGTCCATGTTTGTATTTTTTATTAAATCTACTCTTATCACTATAAATGCCACTAAAAAGCTCAACATGTCACCAAACTACACCTAGTGCATTGGTTATAAAATACTGCTGCTGTCGTTTAAAGCATTGAAAGCTCCAGTTCCAGCGATTTGAGCAATCTGCTCTAGCACAATATTCTGACAGAGTTCTGGCTGTTATTCGTTCCTGAGAAAGAAAGGTCACCAGAGGAGGAAGGGTTTCTCACATCTAGCACCAAAGCTCTAAAACAAATTCCCTGACAATGCTCCGAGTCTATTTCACACTCCCAGTTTCAGTCAAGACTAACATTGTTGTGCTGTAACTAACCTCTATGATATAAATGTGTTCCCGTAGCAAAATGATACGCTGGTGAGTGTTACTGGAGGTGACTGAGCTGCCTGAGATTTTGCTTCCATGCATATACCCAACATTCTCTATAGACCTCCAAGACTGGATTAAGTCGAGGCACAATTTCTGGTCCATTCAAGATGTAAATAAGCACAAAGCTCAAAAATGGAAGAAAATCCTTTTTAGATGTCCTACATTAAAACCTACGCCCTTGGAACTAAGGACAAGACCCAAAGGTACTATGCTTTGGTATGGGGTGACGATTCATATTTCAGCAGGACACAGCCAAGAAATCGAAGGCTCGAAATCGAAAGACAACTTGAATGTCAAATCCCAAGCCAAGACATAATTTTAGTGAACACTGCTGTGTATCGAAGCAACTGACACAGCTTGAGAGGTACTGCAAATGGCTATGGAATGAGTAAAACTGCTCAAAAGTAAGTGTTAAAAGCTTGTAGTAAGATATTTGAAAAAACTTGAGGCTGTAATTGCTGTGATAAATGCATCAAGAAAGTATCAATGTGAACATATGTTTATTCATATCTCAGGAACTTACAAAAATGTGCCATGCCTTCTTGCATAGTAGTTTATGTTTATTTTAAGTGTTTATTTTGTGGCTCAATTTTGGAACGCATTCGAAGAACAACAGCTATATCAGCTATGCTCACAAATATCTTAGCATGAGGCTAATTGAATCACAGCACAATAGTGATTCAAGTTTTATGTTCACTTTTTTTTCATGGTACTTAACCTTATATATTGTAGAGGGTGGCGAGAGAGACACGGACACAGTTGCACTGTTCAAGGCGTACAGGGTGTTTTATTAAAAACACAGTGCTCCACCATGCTCTGGGTTCTGGGCTTACTGGATCCATTCACCCTATGGGTGGTCTTGCGCCTGGCACGCTCCCCTGGGGGATGGGGCGACACTCTAGACCTGGTCAGTGGACACCTCCTGGGCCCCTTTGGCGCACCCTGGTGCATCTCGTGGGGTCCACTCGCAGCTTCTGGCGAAGGGAAATACCCCACATCTCCTGCACAGTGTGACTCCGTGTTCATCGGCTAGGTCGTGTTTTAATGCGTGCAGCTGACAAATGAGTGCAGGCCGATGAATAGCACCTAGTAACGCTGAAATACCCCACTCACAATATACATGGTCAAAATGCAATATTACTTATTTTACCTATTTTTTCCTTTAATGATGGTGATAGTTTCCATTTCTGGAATATTTCACAGCTCATATTGATATTTTAAGATATGTAACGTTCATCCGTGAAGAGTAGACTGGTTAGTTAATTACCAGATTAATTTAACATCAGATCAACATATTAGATCAAAAGATAATTGAGAACTGCTAGTCAGTCCCTCCAGAAAATCTTGATGTTGCGATCGTGTGTTAGGCTCGTAAGGAATGAGGACCCAGATGCAAGGAGAAATGTAACAACAAAACAGATATTTATTGTCCAGAGTTCTATAAGGAAAAATAAGCCACAGGCCAGGCAAGCCAGAAAAACAAACTGAAATATACTGGAGTAATAAAACTGTTCAAAATCAAAATGGAAAAACTGAAGCTCAGGGGGAACGTGGCGAGACCCCTCTGCGTCCGTACAACCACCGACCTTGGAGAGAGTAGTAAGGGGAATCCAAAAGGGAAGTCCGCAATCCCTAAAAGGACTAGACAGGACCGGAGGTGTAAGGATGACTGAAACCAGAGAGACAGGTAAGAAGCCGCCCGCTATGTACTGAGTATAGAGAGTAATAATCCGACAATGCAGCTAGAGAGATAGGCAGGTTAATTAGAGCCCATTAGCGGCAGGTGATCCCTAATGAGGCAGCTGAAAGAAATAATGAGTCACACTTAAGAAAAGAAAAGAATAACTAAACAGAGAGACTAACATCGTGCCAATTCACGCAAATTCAGCCAATACCCGCAATTTATTTGCGGCCTTGCAATTTCATCACTGCGACTTTACCACAAATTCGACCAATAAGTTTAGTCCGTCACTGTACGCTGCATTTTTTTTAATAGACTTCCTTATTAAAGAAAGCAGGCATGATCACAAATACATCACACAAATATCACTGCGAAAGAGCGTGCGAACATAATTCCCTTATGTTCTCCATGAAAGTAGAGGGAAACTCTTTTGCTCTGTGTGCAACACTGTTGTGGAACACCAAAAAAAACTTCGCTTGACCGACACTTCTCTACAGCAAAACATGCCAGAAGCATGTCCGTGCAAGAGCCGACACGACAAGTGACTATCACCGAAGCTGTTGCTCGCAAATTCATCGCAAGCAGCGAAAGGAACACGGTAACAACAAAACTTGATAACGTTTGTAAAACTAAGTCTGTGGTGGTTTGCTTTTGTCAGTTGTCAGGCAGTACTTGCGTGGGCAAAGGTGATAGTGCTAGCGAGTTTGAGAGGGGCAGTTAATAAAACTATTTTTCATGATTTCACACGATAGTTTCATCAATCATTTATTCCAGTGTTTCTCCTACATAGACGTAGCTGTGGCGCTGCGGCAAACAAAATGCTAAAAGTCTAAATATTTTACGGGCACAACATGATTTTTTTTCTTAATTGAACCAGCGCTGCAGCCTCCTGAGGAAGCAGCGGTTGTCTGCTGTCAGATCTGCATGTGATCAGAGCGTGCTGAAAGCCGCGAGGGTTTAAGATAATAGAGATAATAAAAGAAAAGAACACTTGAAAAATTAATAACATTAATTAGTTAGTGAAATCATAAGGTAATGCAATGCTGTTGAAAAACATCTGTCTAAAAAATCGCAACTTTTCAAAAAGCTGCCACAAATTCTGGCATTTTAGGCCGCAACAATCACAAAAAAATCCCACGAAATCATGGAGGGACTGGCTAGTTAAGTTACGTATGCACAGAATGCGTAAACATTCATTCTTTTTCCCTATCAGTTGAACGCAGACAGAATGTCCAAGTATCGACTGTGGGAGTTACGAACCTGAGAGGGGTGGAGCTGAATCTATAACGGGCAAATTGATTTGCTAGTGTAGATGATTAAGACAATAATCAGCTGCTCTGTATGAGCAGAGCATAGCTCTACACTCATTCTACTTTCTTCCTTGGACCGATTGGTGGAAGCTTTTTATTTCTACGCTCAACAAACCCTGAAATATCAATGGTTGCTTACCTCTGCGCTTGATTAGCTGCTGCTAGCCCAGATAGTCAAGCCATCTTATCGCTGCACCTCTGATTCCCAGCTAGAGCCTGACAGTATCCGCAGATTTTGTCCTGTTACGTCCGTTTTTCCCGACGATGGGCAAAATATGTACTTCTCCTGGCTGTGATGGGTCTCGTCGGAAGACGGTCGCGAGAAAAATGAGGAGTGTTTGGCAACAACCGTGTTGCTCTCGTGAAGCGAGAATGCGAGTGTTGCTCTGCAACGCTCGTCCTTGCCACACACTGGGTACAGGAGGTCCTTTCGAGGAAAGGACACTGGAGCTCCGTCTCCCGGTGCTCCCGTGAACCGGATAATTCCTCCAAGGCCTTAGCTGACATTTTAGTGCTCACTAAATTCTGACAGACTCCCCGGTCTGCGAGGGTTAGAAGCTCCTCTCCCTTCATCACTCTGGCGCTTGCAGCAGCTAAGGGATACTCAGCAATTCCACGAGTAGTGCAGATGTCGCGGCACATCCGTCCCGATTATGCTACAGCTTGTTGGTTTTGTCAGAATATTCCTTCCAAAACCGGGAAGTTTTTCGTTAGCCCTGATGACGAAAACTTATTCGGTTGCGGGTAAGCTGCTGCAGCTTACATGTCATGGCGACTTGTAGGTCTTCTGGCCAAAGTCCTCTGTGACATGTACCAGGGTGGTGGCAGCCACCAGTCTGTTCAATACTTGCGCTTTGCATCAGATTTCGCCCTTCGGGTTACGAAATCGGCAGCAAACTGGCCGCGCGATGTCTACACTGTGGTCAGGTACACCATCTGTTGTTTATGATGTCCGAGGACCGTACGCGGTTCCTGGACTCTTTTTCCCAGATGGCCTCTTTGGCGTCGCCGTGGAAACTTTGCGTCGTAAGTCTCCACAATCAGCAAGCAGGCGGAGGGTCTGGGCGTGCTGATGGTTCTGCATCATAACAAACGCAGGCTAGATCGCTCGGCATGGAGCCCTCTCCGCCTGCCTGACGCCAGAGAGAAAGCGTCATCCGCCATGGTCTAAACCTTCGGCCAGATTCCGAATAGGACCCCTGCAGGGTGAAAGGCGCAGTCATCCTCAGAGGGTTCTCTTTTACAGCCTATACTTTCTGGTACCCCAAAAATCTGGCGGGTTGCGACCAATCCTGGTTCTGAGATGTCTGAATCGGGGCCTGGCCAAGCTCCGATTCGGGATGTTGACAATCCGCAGCCTTCTGCCCTGCGTTTGTCCTGGGGATTGGTTCACCACCATCGACCTGAAGGACGTGTACTTTCACGTGGCAGTGGCCCCATGACACAGACCCTTTCTAAGGTTCTGTTTCGAAGGCCAAGCCTACCAGTACAAGGTCCTGCCCTTTGGCATGGCCCTCTAACTGCGCACCTTCACGAAGGTGGTCTGGGCTGCCCTCGCCCCGCTACGCTGGGCTGACATCCGCATCCTGAATTACCTGGACGACTGGCTCTTACTAGCGGAATCCAGGGACCAGTTGATTGCACAGAGGGACATAGTACTGACACACATCAGCCGCCTACGGTTTCAAGTCAACTGTGAAAAAAGTCGTCTCACTCCGGTCAAGGCGACTCTTTTTCTAGTTTTGGAGCTGGACTCCGAGAACATGAGGTCACGGTTTTGGGTCCGTTCTCGCAGAGTACCGAGTTGGGCATGGCGTAGAGGACAGCTTCGGTTGTCACTAGCAACTCGCTGTCTCTCGTCCCTGAAAGCCGGGAGGCTGTGTCCCTCCTGCACTCCAGAGTTCCCTGGGTAAGGGGGGACTCCGGTTGCTTGGTTGTGACCACGGTTCCTCTTGGACTGGTTGGGGCGCCGTGTGCGGATCCCATCGAGCGTCCGGCACCTCGACCAGATGCACATCTCGATGGCACATCAACCGTCTCGAGCTAGCTACAGTGATACTCGCTTTGTGACGCTGAGATTTCTCCAAGGGGCCACACCGCTACGTTCCTCTAGGCCCCCCTCTGTACCCTCTTGGGACCTCTCCACCGTCCTGAATGGACTGAGGATGCCCCTCTTTGAGCCCTTGGCCGTTACAGAACTTAAGGCTCTCTCCTTGAAGATGGCCCTTCTGTTAGCCTTGGCGTCTATTAAGAGGGTTAGAGATCTCCAGGCAGGCATGTGAAGGAACCTTCTTTCACAACTCCCTCCCGGTGGTTCGGTGAACTCTATCCTCCCCCCACGCGGCATCTGACTGAGCGGAGCAGTCAGCTCTGCTAGGTTCTGTAGTAAGGTTTTGCTGTTGGGCCTGATCCCTACAGAACTCGGGTCCGGACTTAGGGACCCTCCACGCTTGGGTGGCCCAGTCTGTGTATTCTATACAAAGCCCCTGCTTAGGTGCGTTTACCCGTTCCGTTGCCTCCCCTACCTGTGCGGGGAATGATGACCTATGTTTCCGCCCCCTTTTTAGCCGGCGGAACGCTTTGCTCTCAGGTAGCCCTTCCCAGGTCTCGATTCGGTCTCCGTGCACCCCGGTTCCACATCAGGGTTGCCTTCCATCTGGCCCTGGTTGTAATAGACTATGTCCGGGCTAAGGGGCAGAAGGAGTTCCCAGTCCGGCGCCTTGACTAACACCTAACCTTCACAGCTTAGAGTCTGCCTGACTGGATGGACTCGGTGCATGTCGCTTTATAGGGGGTTCCCACAGCTGATACTTAGACATTCTGTCTGCGTTCGATTGACAGGGAATGTCTAGGTTACTTTCGCAACCCCCGTTCCCTGAAGGAGGAAACGCAGACATTCCCCTGACATGCACCTTGAGTTGGCTGAATCAGAGGTGCCGTAGAGGTAAGTAGGTTCGGAAGAAGCAGAATGAGTGTAGAGCTACACTCTACTCTTAGAAAGCAGCTGATTAATCTCTTAATCATATACTCTCGCAAATCAATTTGCCCATAATAGATTCGGCTCCACCCCTCTCAGGTTTGGACCTCCCACAGTCGATACTTCAACATTCTGTCTGCATAACCTCCTTGAGGGAACGGGGGTTACGAAAGTAGCCTAGACATTCTCATCGATGTAACGGTGGATGAGAACAAATGGTGGTGTGATTTCATGAGTGAACCTGTTCACTCTGTGTCCCCTGCATGCAAATCTTGCATTTGAGGCTGCTCTTCTAATGAAACTAAAAAGTACTGATTAAAATGAAAATTAATCCTAGCCATTGTGCTAAATCAAAGCAATCCATTAAGCAAATCTCATAGAACCAGTCGTATAATGAGCTATTCGATTGTAATCATTTCCGCTGTATGATGTCAGTGATGCAAAGGAAGGTTGAAAAGTTAAGCTAAAGTTAGACTAAAGAGCTGCTCAGATGAGGTTCATGTTTCAAGGAACGTTGATGCGGCACAGAGTACCATTCTGGTGAACAATGTTTGCTCAAATCTGAAGTGGGAGATGGGTGGAGGCAGGATGCAGCTTAACTGCCAATGAAAGGAAGTGATGAGCATTAAAACACTGTAATTGGATTAGATGGGATCCATGCAGCGTCATTAGATTAATGTATGATGTGTTTCTCCTGCACCTGCTTTTAATGATTCTGTCTGTACACGTCTGAAGTGTCCACTTTTCATTAGTTCTTAGCATCCAAGTGTTGCAAGCTTTGCTGTAGACATGTTGCCAGCAGAAGGAATTTAGCACCTGTGTGTCAAACAGGAAGTATCTATTTCAAACACATGGCAAGATTAAAATAGAAATCAAACCAGTGTCTAATTCTTCTAAGATGCAACAGAGATTGTTGCCATCTCATGTAAAACACACAACACTGTGACAGAGGGCTTGAGTTAGCTAATTCAGCCTTTTTTGTTTTTATTTTTAACCAAAGTATGTACATTCTGAAATCTCTCAATATTAAAAAGATCAAATTCCATTCAGACAGATGAGGCTTGTGCTTGGACCAGGAACCCTCTGGGGTCACAGCCACAGAGCAAGTGTGCATTTTCACACCAATACTTCTCCAAGGTGACTTCACATCTGTCACAAATGAAGTAAAATCAATTTAATTGGGACTTTGTCTTTGAGATTTAAAAGTGGAATTCAAAAAGTGAAATCCTTACAGCACGCAGATTTTAGTCAAAAGAACAAACTATCTGGTCGCAAGACAAAATAAACATGTGTTGTTAAACATAACCCGGAGTGTCATAAGCTAGGTGGACTAGTAGTAGTGTGTTCGACTTGTTTTTAATATCAAGACTCCTTCTCTTTGATGTTTTTTCTGCTCTTTCACTTTCATTTCAAGTTCATCTGAAACATTCCTGTCCATAAATAAAAGCTGAAAATAGATATTTGGACAAATTGAGATCGTATTATAAATTTTTTTTTAGTCAGGATAAAATGTTGTTCTGTCTGAACAACTTAATGGTTTTCACTGAACATTCACAGGTCCTGGGTCAGTGCTGGAGTAGTTCCAGTTGTGTCAGTTGTTGCCAGATAAAATGGTTTGGCTGAAGATCACATTCCTCACCCGTCATCCTCCAGAAAGACCACAGGCCACCAGAGGAGGAGAGGTTTGCTCTGTGGGTATCTATCAACCCGACTCCCCAAAAATGGTGGGGGCTGAAATCCCTCGGCAGGTTTGGAGGTGGGTTTCTTAGCTGAATTATGTGTGGTAAGGTATCCAAGAAACTAGGGCAACTAGTGGCCAACCCCCAGGCCACTGTGTTGTTGAGCAGAGCCAAGAATGGACTTCCCCTCATCAGAATTACCATTCCTCAGGGTTGCTAAGAGGTCCCCCTTGATTTCACTGGCAGTCTGTAGAAGTGCGACCCCACCTCTTGGAACTATTGGCCTGTCCATGAGAAGCCCCTGGGGGAATTTCTGGGAGCCTGACATCCCAGGCTGTCTCAGTGGCTTCTCAGGATGATCTGGCAGGCTTATTGTTCTGCTTGCATGGCACATCGGCCCCCCAGGTATCGAAGAATGATAGAAGTGCAATAGAGTTGGTTCCAAAGAAGTATGGCGTGTTGTGACCAATCCTGGACCTGAGAAGATTGAACAAGTACCCGGGCAAGTGTCCCGATCAGGATGCTCAAGGTCCAACACATCACAGGAAACCTCCATTACCGGGATCGGTCCACAACGATATACCTGAAGGACGCATACTTTCATGTGGCTATTAGTCATGAAACGGTCACAGTTTGGTACACACCGCAGTTTTCGGTTCGGTTTGGTTCAGTTCTAATGGCTTAGTAAATTGAAATTTGGGGATCGCATGAACAGATAAACAATGGGACTTTCATAGAATTCACAATACTATCCTACCATTACAAACACTTGCATTCCTACATCTCTTCCCAATGCCTGCGTTCAGAAAATGAACAGGGTCTGCTGTGGCCATCTCAGAGTGGCAGAAAATCCCTCCCCAGAACATTCTCTTTCACAGCTCCTGGCTGGTGGAATTCTCCTGCAATTCAACGACAATTTTCTTGCGATCCCAATCCGGAAAGCAGAGTGTCTTACATTTAAAAAAAAAAAAGAACTAAACACATCTGAAGCACCTAATTTTTTTTCGGAATCAGCTGGGAACTTTTCAGTGTGTATTATGATTAACCAACCTGTTTCCTACTGAACTGCATGTCATTTTGGATGAAAGCTTCTGCTAAATGCAAAAATGTAACGTAGAGGTAGAGTAATTGTGATTTCAGGTAAGTGCATTATGTCTGCTGTCTGGTAAGTGCAGCAGGTTCTTGTTGCATTTAGTGTAGTATATGGGTTTCGTGCTTCTCCATGCACCCTCCCTGAAATGGTTGAGGGTGCTCTCCTTCTGTCAGGTTTTGAGTCATATCCCTTCCAATTTAGGAAGATAAAGCAACTTCTGCATCATAACAGGGTCTAACACACCATGCCTGGGGCAGAGGGGGAACCTGTGCAGTGGTCTAGTTTACCTTAAGTCAGCACCAGACTGCATGAAAGGATCTTGGCCGTGGCTTTTTGCAATGGGCTCCCATTGTCAATTATTCAACATATGATGCATAACGTATCATCACAATTTGTATGAATAACTTGACAAAAAAGTTTTGAGGATGAAGCATGAGCTGCCAGTAAGCTGTGAGGGAACACCTCCATCTGTGTGCCAATCCAGAAGTGTGCATCCTCCCGATTTTAAGGCCACATCACAACGGTGCGCCAAGGCCGTCTCATTTCGTCAAAACTCCAAGGGTCCTTAAATTGCACCCTTTATATTAGAGTTGTTCCGATTCCGATACCAGTATCGAAAATGCTCCCGATACCACAAAAAAATCTGGCATCGGTATCGGTGAGTATTTGAGTCCACGTACCGATCCAATACCATTTTCATAAACATAACCATGTTATGTCCGCTAGCTTTGCTTATCGCTGCTAAGCGGAAATCATTTCTTCTTCTTCGCTGGCGCTGCTCAGAATGTAAACACAGGAAGTTGTGTCGTGTTGCCACAAGCAACCAAGGAGAAGGATAAGCCGCACCAGACGCAACAAACATTTGAAGCTTCATTCAAACAAAGAGTAAAGTTTACACAAGACAGCCCACGAGCAATAAAGATAACCAACAAGATTATCGAGTTTATTATACTGGATGACCAGCTATAAATTTTTTTTCATGTCCATATTGATTATTGTCATTGCCATATTGAGTATATCTGAAGCACAGCATAAAATAATTTATTTTAAATGATAAAATGTCAATTAATACAGGGCTAGTAGTATCTACAGCTGTATATACAGATACACACCCAAGTATCGGGATCTGTATCAGGAGGGGAAAAATGGTATCGGAACATCTCTAGTTTAAATGCATCCAACTTT
Organism: Danionella cerebrum; assembly: GCA_007224835.1. Classification (NCBI taxonomy): domain Eukaryota; kingdom Metazoa; phylum Chordata; class Actinopteri; order Cypriniformes; family Danionidae; genus Danionella; species Danionella cerebrum. Next base: position 75,227 of record SRMA01026620.1, on the reverse strand, counting down.
CCCCTGAATTCAGAGGACTTCGTGGCCTCAGATATCCCACAATGCTTTGCATTTTTTGTGTCTTTTTCACGAAAATCAACACAAAGCACACTTGAATTTGTATCTAAATGTAAGGAACATGTTTTTATTTATAAAGGACAGAATATTCAAGCTTTAAATCCTGGTAGTGATTGTAAAATTGTAAAACATATTTTTATTTTAAACATTAACACACGCAGCCAATTAAATGTTAACTAAGTATTGGTGGATGTCTTTATGTTTTAAGAAGCAGACGAAGGAGTTTATAAAACTTATGAAAACAGAATGAAAACAGACCGTCGTACTGGTTTAAATTACACACAACATAAAATAAAAAAAATAATCGCAGAGGGAAATGTGACCAATGCAACCAAAACCAAAATACAGAGCATGTTTTAATTCATTCATTCATTTTCTTTCCCCCTTTCATGGTCACAGGGGTCTGTCTGTGCCTATCTCCAGTGCACAATGGGCGAGAGGTGGGAGTACACCCTGGACAGGTCGCCCGTCCATCCTAGAGCAACACACACGGCTTATATCAGACTTTTTTGTATCTGTATCAGTTTTATTTCAGGTTGGTTTGGACCAAGTTGAAGTTTTTTTAATAAATTTTTTTTTATCAGCTATTGGTGCACACTTAAACTCATTTGCTGCATTTTCACCTGTCCAAAAGAAATGTTCCAGAAGAAAAAATGAACTCTAGTAAATTTCAATCAAACTAAATGAGGCAGGTGTTAAAACACCCTCAGTCCTGTCAGTCAGATTCTTTTCCTTTTTAGCTTAGTTTCCGTGCTAGTAATTTTTGTTACTGTTACACATGTCCTTCATCTTCTCTCTCTTAAATCAGTTTGAATTATTTCTGTTAAACCATAAGAATCTTCTATAGAAGGGGCTAGAGAGCCTGAGACCAATAGCCCAGACTGACCCCCTAGCTGGGTTGCCTAATCTTACAGCATGTCCACTCTGCAAATATAGGGCACCAGTTTGAGAGATAATCTACCGCTTTAATCATGGGAAATCCCTCTTCCTACAGGCCAGCACTGACACCGCTCGGGGATGATCCAGATCCATTAGGGGAGGAGGCTGTCAGACAATCTCTCTTTGCTCGGCAGACACACAGTCCATCAAAAATGCACAGCTAGCGCTTCACATAACTGTCAAATTAACTGCCAAGCATGGCATCGGGTAACTACTACATTCAGTGAGGTTTATATTCACATTTCCCTGTGAAACTTTGATAATAGTATCAATATTACAAACCACAGTGAAGCCATTGTGAAGATAAGGGTTGAAAGGGAACATTCCAGTTGTTACCAGTTTGCCCTTAAATGCATAGAATATTTTTACCCAAAACAACACTTAAGTGAACCTGAATGCTACTTTTGTCCCCTGTATCAAAAAAGTGCTTATAATCAGGGTTCCAAAGTGTCAGGTACCTTTCTGAAGTTCTGAAGCTGCGTACCCCCCACTAACAATGACTCTAAATAAGTGGCTATACGTATATTATATAACATGACAAATAAATACAGTTGATTATTTACAAAAATGTATTAGAAATGTAATGATTTTGTCGAGTGGCACAGTGGGTAGCACTGTGGCCTTCCAGTTAAGTGAAGTAGCTGTGAATGTGTGTTCCCCTGCAATGGACCCCAACCTCTCGCCCAAAGTGTGCTAGAGACCCCCATGACCCCGAAAAGGAATAAGCAGTCCGGAAAATTAATGAACGAATGATTTTGTCAAGCATCATGTTCTCTTCTTTATCATCCCTCTGTTTAATGAGATGGATTTTTTTGGGCAGAGACACAGAGAGAACTGCGCTTTTGTTCCTTTCACTCGTTTCTCATTTTGATACAAATAAATAGTAAAGAAAAACAAATGCGTTTTATTTGCATTTAATTCAATTGATTAAGAGTTTTTCCAGAACATATAGGAAGAACAGGGTAATAACTTAAAATGAAAAGAAAAAAATGTCACAGTCTGTTTTTCTCTCTCGTTGTACAGTTGCTAGTAATTCTCTCTCTCTCTCTCTCTCTCTCTCTCTCTCTCTCTCTCTCTCGTGTTTTGTCAGGAAGCGGTTTTGTTTCGCTCGGACTGTGTTTAAATAAATTAATTTGGCATGAATGAGAGCTTTTAAAAAATATAGAAATATCAAAAAAACAAGCTTGTAATTTTAATTGAAACATTGTCTTGTTCTCTCTTTTCTCTAGCTGCTTCTCTAGCCTCTCTCTGACGCAAACACATCTAAATGTCGACATCCCCATCTTTTCTCAATTGATAAGAGAATTGTAGTGCGGAGGGGACAAACAACCCAGAGCGTCGCTAACATGATTTGCATGATTGGCTCAAGCATCACCAGTCAAACTGGCCGGTAAGTTTTTATCAATACCCTCCAAAATGATTTTTAACCCGTGGGTGTTAATTTTTAACCCTGCTTACAATGCCATTGAATCATCCACATTGCAGTAGACTAATGGAAAGTAAACCAGGTTAATAATGAGGCCAAGCTCCTTTTAATGCCTCAAATTCATGCACTTAATAATGGTCTAATGTTAGATCTATCCCAATTACTGCCCATTTCTTGCACTATGGGAAATGGCTGTTAGCACTTAAAGTGTATTAAAACTAGGCTTGGTTTAATAGCTACACTTGTAAAAAAACAACAGTCAGAGGGCCCAGACGATTCGGCTGTTGTAAACAGGAAAAGAATAGTGTGTATAACAGAGGGATGCTAGTCAATAATTGACTAAAGAACACACAGTCTGTGTTCGGTCCTGCTGCAGTACACTGGGATCCAGGGAATCAAACAGAAATGCCTTTAGAAAGTTTCTACACTGACCTTTGAGCTTGCCTGCAGAATTAACTTGACTTTCTGAAGGTGTTTGAACAGAAATACAGTGGCTGTGTGCATGCAGTACTCCATATTGAGAGAGAAACACAGAATTATTCACAATGATTACAGAAAAACAGAAATATCACAAGCTCTAGGTTTTCAGACTCTCTGCTGTGACACTCATCTATTGAACTCAGGTTTGTTTACACGGAGTGGACTTGATTAGGAAAGCCAGACACCTGTCTATATAAAACCTTACAGCTCACAATGCAATTGTGACAAGGCACAAACCTGGTCAAGGTTATAAAAACACTTCTGCTGCACCTGAGCACAGTAGCCTCCATAATCCTTACATTGAAGATATTTGGGATGAACAGAACCCTTCCATAACCACCTTAAATCGATTTATTTAAATCTGATGTTAGTCAATAACTCTCACATATGATCACGACTGAAAAAACAATGTCTCGGGTAAACGAGGGTTGCATGTCACTCACTTTAGAGATAGGAGCTTTGTTCTGCTAGTCTTCCACATGAAGAAGAGCCAGGTGAAGTGGCTTGAGCATCTATGTTAAAAGCATACAGACTATCTATGCCAGACTATCTATGCACATTCTCCTGGATTCTCACAGGTGGTCATGTCCTCCATCACCTGAACTATTGAGGACACAATGGATTGGTTTTATTCAAGATGGAAATGCACTGCTACAGAATGCAACTGAAATGCTTTCACGTTTGCTTCAATCATTTCACTGCAGACTGCTTTGTGGACATGCAAGTCACATGGTTTGCAAAAACAGAAAACCATGAGGATGTTGCATCTGTACTGACTGTTCGTGATCCAGCCTCAGCTCCAGAACAAGTTAGTATATTTGTTTTCAAACTTGATCTTGATCTCGCAGCAGAGAAAAAGACAGGCGAGTCTTGTCAGCTATAAAAGCACAAATGGGAAACCAAATGTTTTGAAAAGATGTGATTTTGATGAGATTCAAACTTTTAGCGACATACACCTGTAGCTCGGAACTCAAATTTTTTTGTTGAAAGGTATCAGCTGTTTAAAAAAACACCAACAAAAGATTAGAGATGCTTATATAAACAAAGAGCAGATGATTGAGAAGATTCAAAACCTTTAAAACAAAACCAATTTCCAAGAAAAATTGTTATTGGAATTCATTACAGTCACAGTGTGAACAGAGTCCGGTGCTTTCGCTGTGAAAAAAAAAAATCCCTGATACAGCATTCACACACTTTCACTTTTAGAGAAACCGTATGGGAATTAGAAAACATCTGTAATCAGGAATTCTTAGGAAACCCACGCAAGCAAAGGAAACCTTACACTAAAAGGCCACAGTGCTAGCAACTGTGCCACAGTGCCACCCACAAACTTGAATTTACCAGATTTTCAAAGGAAATGTGGTACATTTTTGCACACTTTTGTCTTAGAACAGGCTTAAAATCCTGTAGTTTAATATAGATTCAGAATGTCATATTACTTTGATGTTTAGAAAAGATATGGCACTGCTTGTTAAAGCCCACGCCTCACCCAATATCTGTGATGAAGGGTTACAAGAATTACATATAAAATACTGTTACTCTACACATTGTTACCAGGACAGTATGCTCAATCACAAACAGTAATCCAAATCCTATCCAAACAAAATACAATGTGCATACTCTATCATTCAACAAATAAATATTCAATTAAATAGCAAAAATATTTAAAATACAGTGTATAATGTGTTTTGTTCCTTCAGTACAGCCAAAAGAGCCAAAGTTTGCACTGGCCAAGTTGTTTATACAGGGCCAAAATGTGACCCATCCCTTTAACTGAGAATACATCTGTATGAGGATAAAGACGTTCCTAAAAATGGAGAATTCATTCTCCATTCCCTCATTTCGAATGTGGACTTGAGACATTTTTCCACAATAAAAAGCAGGCCTGATAGATTTTCCAGCGCTGTGGTGAGTCCTGATCTGTGAGAAAAGTAAGAGTTGTCATCATTTCAGCTAAGCACAGCAATTTAAGCCATGAGAAGAAGTGAATGCGATTAGATGATGTTTCTGAAAAAGTGACGCTGTTTTTGTACTAAGCGGCGGGTTTTTAAAGCCTGTTGCATGGAAATAAACCTCAAACTCTTCTATGTATGAATTTAATAGTCAAACGAAGCACCGTTTCTGCAGCTTTTCATTAAAATCACGCAGCGCAACGCTCCCTGCTACAGCTTGTGGACAATGACTGTAATCAAGGGTTTTGTCATTGCAGACACTCACACATCCTGTTTCAGGAAATACAGGGTCTATAGGCACGCAGCAAGCATTAAAGATCATGAAATAGTTCAGGCCAATAATAACAAGGCAACGGTAAACAGGGGAAATGGGCTTAACTTGCCGTATGATGTCAAACATCTGACAATCATGTAGTAAACACGGGTCGTGAACACCAAAGCTGTATTTAAAACTACACACAATCTGTGTAAGCAAGGCATATCCAAAGTCAGCCCTGAGGTTTGATGCTAATAAACTGAAGCAGGGTTGACATGAAAACCACTGGACATGTTTGGAGTAAGCGCTAGAGAATTTGAATAGGTAGGTTAAATATCTACGTTTTTTACTTAACACCTGCCGGCATGGTTTTGTCCTGTTCTTCTTGTAAATCCTCTACAACACTGGTTCCAAACCAGTTTATCGGAGTGATGTGGGAGCTGATATGAGGTCAAATAAAGAAGAAGGAATGGTTTAAGTTGAACGCAAAGTTGGGTTGGGTTTGAAATGGCTATGTACAGTATTCAGCATAAATGAGTGTGCAGATCTAAATATGTTTGTTTTCTTTCAGAATCAACGTTTTCTATGAGATTTTATGCTACAAAATACTCCCACAAATGTGAACCATTGATCTCAACGCATCTCGACAGGAGCGTCTTCTGAAGAGAAGCGTTGAAGAAAATAATCTGCAAGTTCACTGCGGTTAGATAAAGCAGGAGAAAGCCAAACAGGAGTGAGTGTTTCCAGTGACACCATACATGGCACACTGTAGAGAAATGGAAGGGGTATCGTCCTCGAAGGAAGCCTCTTTGCTAGGCCCGGTGCTGAAAAAGGTGAAGACTACTGGACTCTAATCTCTGGAGTGATGAGATAACTGTTTCTGGAACCAATGGTTTTATAAGTGTAAAGGTTAAGATTTCAGAAAAAAATGCCTGGTGCCAACAATGAAACATGGTGGTGGCAGTGTCCTTATGTGGGGCTGCAGGAGTCAACAATGTTTTTCCAATTTGACAATGAATCCCCAAACACACGTCTAAACACACGTGCTGCATTTCTGAAGAAGATCCGGGTGACAGTGATCGATTTTCTTCAGATCTGAACCCAATCGAACACCTGCTGGGAATTTGAGCATCTCCATTCAGCATCCAGCTCTGAAAGAGGTTCTTCTTGAAGAACAGAGAAATATAGATCCTGCAGTGTGTCACAACTTGTTCATTCCATGCTTAGAGAACGTGGTGCTGTCCTTAAAAGTGATGGAGCTGAAACAAAATACTAGATGTCTAAGCCTTTGTTGCGGGGTGCTTTCATTTTTGCTATTTGAGTGACATGGAAGATTTTTTTATATAAGTTTCATTATTGACTTTAATTTCATGTTCTGGAGTGTTGAATAAAACTAGAGCATCATCAGAAATAAACACAGGTACAGGACATAAACAAATATTGAAGAGAAAACAAGAATGTTTTAAACTGGATTTAAATAGAGAACCAAGAGGCGAATTCGGTTAGGAAAAGTTATTAACAGATAAATTGTCAAGAAAGCGACTGAGAAGGACCCAATTGCAGTGAGTAATACAATTTATTAACTGAAGTACAACAGAAGCACCGTCTTCTGGGTGTCTGGAAGATTTGTCCAAAATAACTACAACACAAGAGAAGAGCAAACTGAACTGAGTGTCTCGAGTACTAGCCGTAGAGAGAACTAATACGCCAGTAAGAAAAATAGAAAGATGGAGGAAATAAATAGTACTGCTAATAAGGAACAAACGAGGGGCAGCTGAGAGGTGAAAACGATCAGAGAGGAAACAGGTGTGACATAAATAGAGGAACTGAGTGAGCAGGAGAGCTTTCTGGAGAGCTTTGAATGTCAGTAGAAATCGCTTTAATCGCACTTTTTAATAACATTTTATTCACACACACATTCTTTTATTCACAAAATGTTTCTCAGAAATCCTGGTAATAGTGGAAGTTGTTTACTATTCTTTCAGGTAGAAATCTGAATTTCCCTAAACACAGAAATGGGATTGAAACACAAAAATCCCCCACTTGTCAAACCCAGTCAGTGCCTGCGAGTATTCAGATCATAGCAGCTTTCTGTCAATGTTCAAGACGACATCCGTGAACAGAACATAACCGCAGTGTGCAGTGCTTTCACAGAGGCTCCAGTAGTGGGTTCTGTGTGCGTATGATTGTACTTTTAATTAACATCATTTTCTTTACCAGTGTAATACTTCTGCATTTAACCTTGTGTGAAAACATAACTGAATTATTTTTTTATTTGTTTTGCTTCACTTTGAAATTGCTCAAACTCAGACATTTGCCAATTTTCTGTAGTACAGTTCTCATATTTACTAATTTGGGGTCAAAAGTTTTGTTTTGTTAGATTATGTGTGTTTGGTCTTGTCAAAAATAGCACTGATGCTAAAGGACAGAGATGCACTGCTGCTCCGCCGGGGTGACTGAAAATCACAAATGTGTGGCAGTATATACCTGCAGACTACACGCACTCACTTTTGACGTTTGGGAGGGTCACAAATGGCTTGCATGAGGTGGTCTTTATATATAACCACTGCTTTATTGTCTTGTTCAAATGCTTTGGGTCATTGTCCTGCTCGAACTCCCATCCACAACCCATTCTAAAGCCCTGGCTGAGTGAGAAATATCTTCAGCCATGATTTGATGGCATCCATGATCACTTTCATGAGGTTTTCAGAACAAAAACTACAAGTACTCCTGTCTGCAGACAGGTTTAGCCCCACCCACTAAATGTGCAGCACCGCCCGTGTCGTCTCATTGGTGTACGCATCTCATTGATGTGGCAAAAAGCAACTTGTGTGTGATGTATTGAATTGAACTGTTGAATAGTGCTGGGCGATATGGAAAAATCATATATCACGACGTGGATTATTTTATATCACGATAACGATATATATCACGATATACCACAATAAAGTACGTTTTCAGTTATTCTCTGAAAAGTTTGACAAAAATATCATTGCATACTTTTTTTTGCAACTTTATTTTGAAGTGACATTTAACTGAACTGTCACAAATGAGAAAAACTACATTTTAGTGCAGCAATGTAAACGTGTCAAATGACAACAGATGTGGTGGAGGTAGAGCTACAGTAGCCTTCACATTTTTTTAACCACATCATAGTTATTTAAATAGTATTATCACAGTAAACTATTTAAAAAAAAAATTAAGTGCACAACCATTTCAAGTTTCTGAGCAGAAAAGCACTCAATTATAAAAAATAAACAAAACATTTTTTCAACCTTGTAGTGCAAAGTTTGCAAACCAAAATAAAGTATCAAAAGTAAATATAATTTTCGTGAACCTTCTTCAAGTGGTAAAAGAGGTTTGTTGTGTTAGCGTCGGGCGCGGAAACCGTTTTTTGGCAGAGTTTGCAGATGACTGTCTTCTGCTCTGTGTCGGAGCTCTTGAAGCCAAAATGCAACCAAATCACTGACGTACCCCCACGTTTCGGTAAAAGAACTTCTTGGGCTGCTGCCTGCGTAGCAGTTTCAATTTGTTGCGACTCCGGGCATTCATCTTCAACCTCTTGCGTCTCCATCTTCAAGCACTCACGAGTTAACTAGCGTAAAGCATGTCGCAACAACGTAAAGCGTCACATTGCAAAATCACAAGACGGAGTTTCTTTGTGAAAAAGTTCATTTTTATTCTTGATTATCACTTATATAAAGGGTAGAGTATGCATTGCATAGCCACAGACATTATCATACATTTGTCATAGCCTATTTAATGCAATATTTTCTTTAGTAATTGATAAAATTAGGTTAGAAATGATAGAAGAGAAAAAGGACGATAGACACTTTTCTATCGTCCCCACGATATATATCGTCATATCGCCCAGCACTACTGTTGAACGTTACTTGTTTCAGGGCTCAGCTTTTAGAATCAAGCAACTCCTTGATGTTGATCAAGTCAATCCCTCAAGGCAAAGATCGAATATTTGTAGGTGTTTAGAGTGACGTGTAATCACCCGTGCATATATAATGTGTCGTGCTTGTAGTTTCCATCGGTAAATGTTAGTAATTAATGCACAAATACAGAGATGAACGCATTTAAAGGAGCGTCGATGTGCGACAAAATAATAAATATGTACAAAATAACGTGCAGCTTGCCAAAAGCAAAGAAAGTATTACAAGAATGTAATACAATACAAAAAGTTACTAGGCTCAAGTTTATTTTTCCTCTGGTGCTGACTGGTGGAAGCTAACCCGGAGGCACAGTTGGGGGATACCCATGGAAGCCCATCCCCATGGGTCTGTCGAACATCCGCTCCCTCATCACCAACTCCGATACCGATGAGGGCTTTGGTTCTGAGAGGCCTGGCTTTGGTCGGGCCCCTCGGGATTAGGATGTGTATAGTCCTACAGGAATTAACCTTCTTTAACTTAGTTTCATTTGTAATTTTAGTGATTTTAGTACGTTAGGATTTATGTTTCTAGGACTGAAATCGTTCAACACAAGGTGCATACAATTACTCTATGTGCACTATACAAAGAATTTGATGCTAAAACCAGCGACCTGTTGCGGTTTGAAACTCCTTCACATTGTAAATATGTAATATTGTTCCGCATTTTAGCAGCATATGGCTGGTGGATACTCTTGCTGAGAATAATTCCCATGTATGTGAAATAGGGGTGTAATGGTTCACGGTATGTATTGAACCGTTTCGGTACGGCCTGTTCGGTTCGGTACACTTGCGTACCGTTTCGGTATTTTTAATTAAATAATATAAATTTATTATTAGCGCGATATTAAGCGCAGCGCAACAATATTCCTAGGTGAGTTTCCGCACGGACGCTATTGAGTGACGCACAGTAGAGCTGCACGACACGAGTAGCAGAGCACGAGTAAGAAAATGGCATCATGGCAACAGCGAAAGAGAAGCCAGAGCTTGAAGACCCTCCCACCTCACTACACTCTCCTGTTTGAGAACACTTTGGCTTCTCTGTTAAAATACGTAACGGGGATAGACGAGTGGATAAATTTAAAGTTGTATGCCGACATTGTTCCACGGAGATCGGGCAGGCAACACATCTAACATTTTCTACTGCTGGAGATATTGTCACTGCAACCAGATCTGTGCTCTCTTCAGAAAATGTGGATAGGTTCATCTTTTTAGTTAAAATCTTAAAAAGTTAGTTTTGTAGATATATACCATAAGCTGAAGCTGTTGCTAGTGTTAAAAGTTTTCAGGTCCTAACTAGTTGCAGTATTTCATTTTTTATTTAAAAATGTGTTTTTATTTATAAAGAGTGCAATTTATTTAAAATATCACCCAAATGTGTCACTTTTATTTACTTTATGCAAGAATTCTACTGTGTATTGGCAGCTTTTCAAAAAAAAAAAAAAAGATTATGTAAGTTCTTATTGTTTTGTACCGAACCGAATGAACCGAACCGAACTCTCCAAGACACTGTACCGAACCGAATACGATTTTAGCGTACCGTTACACCCCTAATGTGAAACTACTATTAGGCATTTATAGAAAAATTTCAATTCATACATTTTGTTTCCAAATGGTTTTCCTGTTTAGCTTGAAAGCAATATCACGATTCGTCAACGTCACTTATCTACAACCAATGAGAATCGAAAAACCTTGGTTGAATCCTTCCAGTCAGCTCAGGCAGGGTATGATTTCATTCCTTCAAGACATAATGTGTTCATCTCCTGATTACGCTCTGAACTTCCTTGAAATCATTGACAAGATCCTCCTCTGTATGGAATCTTATGTGGAGGCACAGACAGAGGGACAGGGGTTTCACCTAATGTCAGCGATTAAAGAAGTTGCTTGGAAATGGTCTCCTTCATTCATGGTTCTGGGAACTGCTGCATTCTGTTTTTGGTCAGATAGCGTTCCTTCGTTTAATCTTGGAAAGCTGCTAGTATAAAACACACTGTTTGTGTATTTTAAAACTGATCCACAGTTCGTCAAATGCCCTTTGTAACCCAGTGCCCTCTCACTGGCAGGTCTGGAAACCACAGACATTAGGTAGATAGCAGCAATTACCTAATGGAATTTTATAATAACTGAATTAGAATTACAATTAATAGCCATAATCAGGAACCTAAATATGATTTGCAATTGCAGACCAATAGCACTGCAGGCCAGTGTCAGATAGTACTGGAGCTGTTGTTTGGAACCATGGCAGGAAGTGGTTTAAGTGGGTCAGAGGTCTTTACTGTGACGGGCTTCAACTCGAAAGGAAGTCAAGAGGGCATCTCAGAGGAACACATCGGAGTAAATGCATTATTGCTCTATTAAACCAATGCCACCCCATCTACGAGCTGGAAGTGATCAAATACTGAAACCTTTTGTTTTTCAAGTTTCACAACTCGGCTTAAGCAAGTGGAAAACAATTTTCCATGGGTTGGCTGGCAGTAACACGGGCCTCACCTGGCATTATGAGAAGGTGAATTAATATTTTCATTATTAGATTTATTTAGCAATGCATACTTTGTAATTGCAGTGGTACCCCGAGATACGAAATTAATCTGTTCCAGAGTGGCATTCGTATCTCGAACATTTCGTATCTCGAAGCAAGTTTTACATGTAAAGTGCCTAATCCTCGGAAACAACAGTATAAGTAGATGAAAAAATGGAAAACCAGAGACAAATCAAGTAACGTTTCTTCAATCCTTAAATCTACACATTGTTACGTAATAAATGATAATAAAACAGAATAAAACACAAGCAAAATACGTAATATGTACACAAATGTGAAACCTTACCTTGAGTGAGGGGATGTGTCGGAGGAGGTGGAACGGATGCAGAAAACATTACGACACTACGTATGAAAGTTAACTTTCTCGAGATATTTCACAAATTACTGACACAAACACGGTTTCAAGCATAAAAAATACAGAGCGTGTCAGAAGGGACGGGGAGACACTTCTGAGAACACGTCACAGGGTTTCTCTAACTACAGAACAGCACTTTCCACGTTATAAACGTTATTTCTTTTACGACACCTTGACTCTAACATTTGTTATAGTACATTATTGGTGATCTATACATAATGTTTCGCTCGATTTAAAACTGATTTAAAGTGTTTTAAAGTGCATCAGCCCCTTAAAGCACACTTTCTTCAAAGGGAGAAACGAGCGCAAGGACCCGGAAGCGTAGCGCGATGTTAGACAAACAAGTGGAAAATACAGCAGAAATGTTTGTTATTATTCGTATCTCAAATTTTTCTTTGTATCTCGAAGCAAAAAATTCCCAGTGAGACGTTTCGTATCTCGAACATTTCGTAACTCGAAGCATTTGTATCGAACACTGTATTTTCATTTACATTTGCCTTTTTGGATGTTTTTTTTTTCAACTGTATGTGTGGCGTGTTTCTTTTGCAGAGTGATCATAAATCACCTGCAGACAAAATAAGAAATATGATCACATTTCTAAATGTACTTATACATGTATAAAATAAGGTAACATAGATATTCATAGGATGCCATAAATAATTTAAAGTTTTTATACATTGTTCCAAAACCTCAGAATAAGTTCTTTGAAATGTGTATTAAACAAGGGTTCCATCTGTTGGGTTCACATGTTTGTAAATCTGACTGATGGCGTCAGTGCTTCACCAGCCATGAGCTTCACAGCACGTCACTGCTGGCTGGCCAGGGATGATGAAAGCTCCATTAATATGATCTGACTGAAAATGAACGCCATTTAACAGCTTTGTATGATGGTAAAACCAAACTGAGCTGAGCTGTACATCCCACTGCTTAACAAATAATGTCTGGTCATTTAGTGTTCTTGTTTCAGAATAATCACTAAATAGATTTACTCACAGACTAGCATTAGGTGACAATTTGCACGTACTGCTAAGAGCCAGAATGGTTTAGATCAGGCAATAGTCAATATCTGTGTTTAAGTTAAACAGCTGAAAACTCACTCGAGACAGTTCAACTTTCACTGCTATAATAAAAGAAAGTATCCATTTCAAATATATATATTCAATCTCATCTTTATTCATTAAATAATGGGCTGTTCTGAGGACAAAACAATAGAAAAACAATCAACACAAATCCACATCAAACCTCTGTGGAGACCAGTGGTGGATAAGGTACACAAACCAAGTACTTGAGTTAAGGTAGAGATGCGCTCTGTAAAATATTACTCCAGTAAAAGTAAAAGTGCTTCACTTGAGTAAAAGTACACAAGTATTTGCCTGAAAATGTACTTAAGTATCCAAAGTATCATGGTTTTTGATGGTTATAACATACCAGCATCATATTTCTCTTAAGGCTCTTGCTTAAACAATATGTGAAAAGACTTTGACTTTCCTGAAGCTGAAAAGCTTTGACTTTAAATTTCCTTTAACACCCAATGAAATAACAGGATGTCAGGGCAGGCCTTTTCAAATTAAGGTTGATTTTAAACAAAATTGTAAATTTTAAAAGTTGCAAGTTCAAGTTTAATAAAAAAAACCTTTTTAATGTCTAATCTATAAGACACCGGTTCACAAGTTTTCTTTTACTATATTCTACTTTTGTATTTCAGATTACTAGAAGTTTTTGTTTTAAGTTTCTTTCATCTTTTATTAAGGCATGGTCGTGTCATAAAACGCTGCTAATGAACTGACACTGAACTGCATTTGCTTTAAGTAGATAAGTGGCAACCAAAACAGTTCGAAACAGAGCGCGCTGTGGCCTGTTTGGTGGTTAGTGCATGCTTCACCAATTACGTTTTTCATCCAATCATTAATATAAAGGAACGACTGATTTCGCAAAATGTAGTTGAGTAAAAAGAATGATATTTGATGTTCAGTCTCCCCAAATTAAAATATTTGAGTAAAGTACAGATGCTTGAAAAAGCTTCTTAAGTACAAAAACGAATTACATTTACTCCACCACTGGTGGAGATCATGTGAAATAAAGTTCAGAGTTGTGTGGCCCCCGTGTGCGTCTTCTCCAGAGGGATCTCCTCCCTAACCCAGATCAGGGTATCCCTTAACTCTGGGACAGAACGTAGTGCAACGCGTCGTCTGTACTGAACGAGACCAAAGGCATCCCAAAAACCCTGCACCGTTCAGAGGAAATCAAGATGTTTATTACACTTCAGTTCCAGAGAAAAATCCCAGGAGCGCATCCGATGCTGGTACTATTTATTATGAGCCATCAAACAAACAACAATGCACTAATAACAAAAGCAAAAGCACTCGATTTGAGATTATCTAACGACTTCTCAAAATGCTTCGAGTTACGAAATGCGAAAGGTCTTGAGGGAAATTTTTTGCTTCGAGATGCGAAGAAAAATTTGAGATACAAACAACTACAAGCAGTTCTGCTCTGTAATCTACTTGTTTAGTCTGACGTAGAACTGTGCTTCCGGGTTCTTGCGCTCCTGTCTGATGCGCTTCAAAACACTTCAACAACACAGAGAAACATTACGTATAAATTACTAATAATGTACTATAACAAATGTTAGAGTCAAGGTGTCATGAAAGAAATAACGTTTATAACGTGGAAAGTGCTGTTCTGTAGCGCAACTTAGAGAAACCCAGTGACGAGTTCTCGGAAGCGTCTCTCCATCTGTCTGCGCTTGTGCTTGAAACAGTGTTTGTGTCAGTAATTCGTGAAATATCTCGAGAAAGTTAACTTTCATACGCGGTCCGTAATGTTTGCTGCATCCATTCCACCTCCTCCGAGACATCCCCTCACTCAAGGTAAGGTTTCACATTCGTGTACATATTACGTATTCTCCTTGTGTTTTATTCTGTTTTATTATCATTCATTACATAACAATGTGTAGATTTAAGGATTGAAGGAACGTTACTTGATTTTTCTCTGGTTTTCCATTTTTTTCATCTACTTATTCTGTTGTTTCTGAGAGCCGTTGCAGGGATTATTGACTCTTTACTCTGTAGACAATAACTCAAACCGGATGTTCTTCGGAGCTCAGTTAAACACTGCACGAAAGCTACGTTTCACAAGTCTATAATTGGGGCTCTTTTTGGAAGATGGGTTGGAAATGGTTTCAAGGGGAGAGCATTGATTTACTGGTAGTTCTTATGGAGATGGCATAAGCAGGCTTTGTACTCTTGCATATAGTGTTTGAGGATTACATAATACGGCTTGGAGCTTTAAAGATGTCATCAAACCTCTCATCACTCAACATCTAGTGCTGGCTGAGCTCAGCATTTCTAGCATCCCATCTCCATAACGTGTGGACTACATGATCACTGGATTCTCAGTGTCCTTTAACAAGCCCAAAGGACAAAGAGCGTTTAAAAATAGAACAGATACCCAAGCTGCTCTCATCCATAATGAATGGAAGTGGATATCCAGTGAGCAGGCCTCACCTGCTCCTCATGCATACACAGCAATTACACAGCCAGCGATGCACTAATGAAGCCTGTCGACCACGTTTGACACAAATATACCTCTGAAAGGATCAATAAAGCATCCTCCTTGAATAATCCAACCGTTTAGATGCACTTATAAACACCTCTGCAGATAAGATCCATCACAATATCCAGTAACTGCTACTTAAAACATTTTTCTTTTGTACTTGTGGTAATTTGATCGGCCCCTAGGAGAGTCTGGCGCATGCCGCCCACCTGCAGTACAGCAGAAGTCCATCTAGGAGTGTAACAAACACTCAAGCCAGGCGTTTGATGTGTGTTACAAAACAAAGATGCACATGTCCTGAAAGAATCAGACAGCTGTGGGACTGCCCTGCACTAGTGTACTGAAGGGCTGGGCTGGGGGAAGGACTCTAATTGAAATGTAACGCTGGCACTGTATTGATCACAAAGCACACTCGTGTCCCTGGCTGAAGGGCATTAGCACTCTAGTGACAGCCACATACTAAACTGCTTTGAGAAACCTTTTATATTAAATTATGAGGTCAGTACCTTAGTATTTGCATTATTCAAGTGTTGACCTCAAAGTGTGCAAGAGAATCTCTGCATCCCCACAGTGTTGAGCAAATAGGAGAGCCGTCCCCGAGCCACACGCTTCTGAAATCTTGAATCGAAAGATAAGTTATGCTAGACATTTGGGGGGATGATTAAATAATAGGGGTGTAACGGTACGCTAAAATCGTATTCGGTTCGGTACAGTGTCTTGGAGAGTTCGGTTCGGTTCATTCGGTTCGGTACAAAACAATAAGAACTTACATAATCTTTATTTTGAAAAGCTGCCAATACATAGTAGAATTCTTGCATAAAATAAATAAAAGTGACACATTTGGGTGATATTTTAAATGAATTGCACTCTTTATAAATAAAAACACATTTTTTTAAATAAAAAATGAAATACTGCAACTAGTTATGATAGATTACCTATCCACATTTTCTGAAGAGAGCACAGATCTGGTTGCAGTGACAATATCTCCAGCAGTAGAAAATGTTAGATGTGTTGCCTGCCCGATCAATGTCGCCATACAACTTTAAATTTATCCACTCGTCTATCCCCGTTATGTATTTTAACAGAGAAGCCAAAGTGTTCTCAAACACGAGACCGTAGTGAGGTGGGAGGGTCTTGAAGCTCTGGCTTCTCTTTCGCTGTTGCCATGATGCCATTTTCTTACTCGTGCTCTGCTACTCGTGTCGTGCAGCTCTACTGTGCGTCACTCAATAGCGTCCGTGCGGAAACTCACCTGTGAACATTGTTCCGCTGCGCTTAATATCGCGCTAATAATAAATTTATATTATTTAATAAAAATACAGAATACCGAAACGGTAGCAAGTGTACGAACCGAACAGGCCGTACCGAAACGGTTCAATACATACCGTGAACCGTTACACCCCTAGTAAATAACGGTGACAAAATTTTAGATTTAATAACAGGTGTCTTCCCTGCTATTAGTGCCAGCTCCACCTTCATAATCAGAGCTGGCTCTACCTATAGGAAACCCAAGGGGACGTTGAATTTACAACCAACTAAAGTAAAATTGTGTTAGTTTTACTCATTCTGATCATTCTGTACACAATAAAATCAAGTATAAGTGAATTACTTTTTAATGAAGAGAGAACCTGAAGCACTCTTAACTGTATTATTATTTAATCAAGGCCTTATTAATACTGATAATTACACAGTTCAGCTGTTACGTTTATATGTCACCGCTCATTTCATGGCAGAAGCCAGTTGTAGACCGATCCATTGGCCAGCCGATCTTTCAGCATTTTCAACTTATCAAATCAGCACGGCCAACTCCTGATGGGAAAAATGGCAGGTTATTTTGAGCTTCTTTCTTTTCTTTCTCTGTGCTTCATTTGTAGCACATTTAGAGAGAATAAACCAGTGAAGGAACCCAATGGCTTGCACAATGAATCATCTGAAGACAAGGGTTCCATGACCACCCAGAATGTATTAATTGTGCCAGTATACAGAAGCGGCATGTGTAATAAGTTTATTAGGTACGTTCATTTTCAAAAAGGCTCATTCATCCCATAAAAAAACTGGGCGGGACCATGAGATTGACAGATATGATTGATAGCTACACTGAACAAAGCTGAGATCAAAGTGCCCATGGGATTCATAATTGATGACCCAACAAGAACTCAAGGCTACTGTTCAACATCCTTCTTCTACCATGTCCTCAATCACTTCCTCCAGTAGCTTCTCAACTTGTCTCTTGGCTCATTTTGAAGAAAATGGCATTTTATCTCTGTATTGTTTGGCTGCTTTTCAGAATGACAAGTTCGACCAGAACTTGTAATCTAATATTTAGAAACACTATAATGCTCTTGCATTGGCCACGTTTAGCAAATTAATGCCAACTTCTGCAGCCCCATCTCTGCAAGTCAGAGCGGGTGTGAAAATAAACAAACCTTCTACATTGATGCAATACCTGCGGATGAAAAATGACGTGTATGAACAACTGACACAGCATTAGTGAACGTTAGGAAAATGAAACAACTTATAGAACAAACTTGCTTGTGTATTGTTTGTAAAAAAAAATGGTGTTCTTCCCAAATCCCACTTGTACATATTTGCAAATCAAACTTTACCCACAGTCCATGCAGCAAGGACTTCCAAGGAATCTGAGGCATTGAGTGTGAAGTGCTGGGTATGGTTACGGGTACGGCAGGGATAAAAACACCTTATAATGTCACACAGTTCTTTTTGTACTTTTTTTCCAGTGCTGGCTCCACTAAAAGCTTTTAATGAAAAATTTCAGGGATTTGCTGACAACGATGACACGCTCAACTTTGTTAAAAACAAATCTACAACATGTGGGGACACATCAGTTCCGTTAACACTGAGAACTTTCTACTCTCTCTCAAGAAAACAGTGGAAATTCATTGATCTTTGAATGGTGCTACTGGCAGCATGAGGCTGTTCTTGGACAAAATGAGCATGGCACACTCCGGGTGGACTCAGACAGCTGGTAAGAATCCTAGCTAACCATTAGCTCCAGGTGGTTGATATTATATTGTCATACATCAATCAATGGTTTTGTAAAAGTGCTCACTCCAGGGAAGCATGAGATGGAATGATGTTGGAAGACACAATGCAGCTTCCCTGAATTATAATCGAAATCCTAATCAAATAATTAAGTCATCTTGTTATCTTTCACATAGGTGCTTCAACTACTGTGAATAGAATTTCACCCAGACTTGTTTGGAACAAACGAAAGAGGAAAGTGATGTCATTGTTTTTACTGGGCACCACCTTGTTAACCTGTCAAACTTAGTGATGAGTTTTAACATCGCTGTCTGCTAGTAACCTTTATATGCTTCATGTCTTATGGTCCATGTAGCAAATAGTTTCTATTTCTGTAGGGCACAGCGACATTAAAAGTGGCACAGAAATGAAAAGAAACTTCGGGGGGCTCTCACTCACCACCAGCGCTGAAGTGCGCACCACCTCGGAGACGCTCTGCCGGAGCTCAGCGGCGGTGCCCGGCTTGCTCAGCCCGCGGGTGAACTTCCGAGTTTCGGGCTGGAGACCCGTCGAGGCCATTGTACGAACGCACCTTGCGTGTTTGATGAAGACCCAGTTTACAAACACATTTCCAAGAACAGTAATCGCTCAGTTCTGTAAAGAAGCGCTCCTCAGGCGGGATCTGGCGAGTCGCGGCGACGCATTCCCGGTCTCCCTCAAAACTATCTTCGTCCCAACTCCAAACTGGGGCGTTTGTGTTCTCTGTGTCGTTTGGAAGCGGAGAGGGAACACGTGCCGGTGGCAAATGGTTGACCGGGGGAGTCCCGCGTCACTCCGCAACAGTTTCGCCGAGCCTCCGCCGCGCTCTCGTCTGTCAGTGCGTGCCGAAGCTCCGGCGGGCAGCACCGCCTCCCTCCGCTGAAACCCAGCCGAGCTAAGGGGGTAAAGTGGCTCCATTTTAAAACGATATTAGGCTAATGTGTTGAGACTACGCTCTAAATGAAACAAAAAAGCTGCAAAGAAATATATGTTCAGTTCGGATAAAAATCTACCCGAAAGCTATCTACATTTCTAGTGCAGTGTAATCTCTTAGAGCCATATTTGTAAACTACATTTGGGAATTCTAAAGAATTGCAAGCATATGGTAAAACAAATAAGCGAATCAATGTCGTACAAATAATCCAAACTATTTTTATATTAACCAAACATTTAATGAGCCCAATTGCGATTCTGAAAGCTTCGTTATTTGGTTCTGGAAGTCTCTAACTATTGATTTTCACACATGCAAGGTCAAAAACACCTTCATTGTATTTGTGTGTGCGTGTTGCAAATTTTACAACGACTCCTAAATTATCGTTTTTTACATTTACATTTATGTATTTAGCAGACGCTTTTATCCAAAGCGACTTACATTGGGAGTAAACATCAAGCCGTTTGGTACAAGGTGGATTGATCAGAAGACATACACATAGAACACTTTCAAGCTAGTACAGAAAATCAATTCAAATCAGTGCTCCAGAGGGTTTTTTTTTTAAGTTAAGTTAGTGTTTTGCGACTCATTTGAAGGAAACCCCTCTGGTGCCAAAACTCAACTCAAGTTTGGTAAAATGAGCACACAGCTCTTTGGTGAGCTAAAACCAGCCATGATAACTTACACTCTTAAATTGACAGGAGTGAGTGAGGGCTGAGATAGATGGCTGGGAAATTAAGATGCAAATCTCTCAAATTATACTTCTACAAAGTTTGAGGAGTATTCTGTTTGGGTGTTGGGAGGGGCTTCATGCATTATAAAGTAAAAGCTCAAGGTTCATTATAAATATATATCGGTGATCCTGAGTTTAAAACATAAACTAGATGTTCCTCAGACTTTTAGCAGTGCTACATGCTGCATAAAAGATCAATTCATTTTCTAACCCGCTTATTCCCTTTTTGGGGTCACGGGGGTCTTCCGATCTCCAGCGTAACATTGGGTGAGAGGCGGGGGTACACCCTGGACAGGTCACCAGTCCATCGCAGTGCATGAAAGATAATTTTCAAAAATCCATAATAGTGGTTCTTTAAGATCATTCAAAACCTCAAAAATGTTGCCTTGATGCATTCAATAAACTTTTTTCACAGGCTTTTGACTTGATTTGTCCAGCCTTGACTTGGTCACACCTTTGCTGCCCAGATTGTTGCACCCCCTTCACAGAAGCTAACCCACAATGCAAAGGTGCTGCTGGTTTTATTCTGATTGTTTCACGCATGTTTTTGTAATCCTATATTCCTTTTTTGTAAGCTGAAAACAGCTTGATGTTTTTTGCAACGCCTATAGTTCTTACCTCCGCCCACTGACCAATCATATTAATCGATTGTACAGCACACATCTCTATGCAGAACGGGTGTGCTGAAGAACTTCGCAGAGGAAGTGTTTCTTCTGTCAGGCCCTTTGGGAATAAGTGAATTTCTCTGCAGGTTCAAAGACAGTAGGAAGTTTCGACAGAGCAATGATTGTAAACCTCTTGAAGAATCTTCTCAACTAAAACTAGGACACTAGGTGTTTCAGTATCTAGTTGCCTGGGGATTTGGGCGAGTCATCTATGAAATCTACCCACAGATATGCCGAGGGGTTGAGTATGGGTAGGGAATCCAACTTCCTAGAGGGTGGGTTTCTGGGGCTCTTCGATATGGCACAGACTGAGCTGCTTTGGATGAGGCTGTTGACAACAGATTCCATACCAATATTGTTTCTTGAGTAGAGCGAGGTTATGCTTGCGGCAAGGTGCCCAGAAGATTCTCACAGGGGATCGTGGAAACAAATATCCATCCTTTTGGACACGCATAGATGGTTCCAACAAAGATCCCCTCTTTAATATTCCACTGTATGGGGCAGATGATGAAGAAGCTGGGTATGGTGGTCTCTGATTTCTGTGGTTTCTCTGGGTTGAGGATTCTGGATTAGGTTTTGTGTGACAAAGAATGTAAGACTCATAAATAAACGGAGACACTGAAAACGCGAAGCATAATTTAATGAAAATCGGAAAAACGATACACTTTTATACACTGCACCTTCTTATACAAACAACAATTTCCAAAAGTCTCAGTGAGGGTAATTAAACCATCACAGCACGTTGATTACAATGATTGTTTACAGGAGAATAACACAAGCTTGTCCACACCCATATCTTTATATAAACGTGTATAAATGCTCCAGGGTTGTGCTCATTAAGATTTTAGGTCATGCAACAGTTGTGAAGAGCATAATATGGGAAAGTCATAATAGCAGCGCCCCTTTAGAAACCACCGGCATGCTGCAGTGACAGAGTAAGAATTCAAGCTGCTTTCATCATATTTGTGCATAGCGCAGAAAACCTCTAGAGTGCTGTGCTTTGAAAAGATTACTCGAAGGTCTCCAGTGGATTAAACCTTTGCCCTTGTACGACACCTAGCTTGTTGGATGAGTGGATCAGATGGGGGTATATGAAGGTATGCGGCAAGAGATACAACCATGCAGCACAGGAATCTTTCACACGACTACAGACAGGACAAAGGCACAGAAGCATTCAGAGAACTGACCCTCATGTGCACAGATCACAAAAGGAACATGTAATTCCGAACGACCGTAAATATCTGAAAACATGTCTTGAGAGTTTGATGCTTAGAGTGTAGAGTAGTGCCACCACTAAATGTGCTATTTTCTTAGCTTCTCAGAGGGTCTCGGAGAAGGTGATGGTCGCCCAACAGTGCCTTCTGTCATCCAGACACATCAATGAAATTATATCATGAAACACAGAACAAGAAGCTCAATTTAAATCCCAGTTTACACCCGGTGTAAAGGATCCCAATACCACCATTTCTGAAGCTAGATAAAACAATGGATGAGCGAGCTCAACGTATGCCCGAGATAAGGACGTCTAAAGAGCCCCACAAGATCTCCACAAACAGAACCTGACCGAATAAATCAAAAGAGTCGTTAGACACTTGCTCCCTCTACTGGCAGCTCCTGTATGTTCAAATATTTAAAATGCAACATTGGGGTAAGGGTTTAGAACCTGAATAATATATGAGTTTTATGAGTGTATAGGTTATGAATGGATTTACAAGACCTACAGCACCAACTGGACCATAAGAATTGGGCAGATAATGACCGAAAAAGGCTATGGAATGTCAGAACTCTTGAAGTGACTGATTCTGTTGCCATCAGCCCCGTACGACTCTTTTGTCTTTGCCTTCTTTTGGTGAAGACACAATTCCATTCCTGTTTACCTCTTCATAGACAGTCGTCTTGGCTCAATCCATTTCCTAGATTGTTTTGAGTAGTGCTGCACCGTCAAGAAGGAAATGGTTAACTACACTCCGTTTAGATTCAGAAACCAATGGGTGACATCATAGACACTACATGTTGTTTTATGAAGTCTGTGATTAGTATGAGGGATTGTCACTCACATTGGAATGCAACTGGTTATGGATACACTGTTCAAATTAAATCTACACAGGTTCATTCCACGTTAGAATGCCCCGCCCACAAACATATCACAAAAGCTCAGGACACTTTGAACCTGAACGATGAGGGAAATCCAAAAATGAAATCAAGATACGCCTTTGGAAAAACCTAAAGTTGAGGCCTGGAAGCTGGGCATCTCTGGTTCTGAAAAGGAGAGCGGGTCGAAGCAGATACTTAGTGGACGGATCAGGATTGGACGAACTATCAGTCAGTCTCTCTCACCCGCTTCTTGATAGCATTTGAAAAAGCATATGAAATGCATATTTACTGTTCTCTTGGGGATCCTCACATTTTAAATGAATGATCTGTAAGTTATAGTGTGTCATGCCACCTGTGGAAACTTTAATGTCACTTTGTAGCCTGTGGACACAAAAACCATGGGAAATCTGGGTTTCCCAACCCTCCGAACAACTTTACAGTAAGTACAAGGTAATCCACTGAACCAATAGACAGGAAGGCATTTCATAACACTATATTCTTGTGATGTACTTAGTTTACAGAGTTGGATATTTAATTATTGATCAGCAACATTATTACATCTGTTTGGGAGTCTCATATTATTGCTTTACAAATGTCACCAAAGTTGAGTTGGAAAGAATGATTAGACAAATTAATGAGAAATGTTTGTTAAAAATGCACAATAAATAAATTGTTTATGCATGATCACTGGAAACATCTTTTGATTTTTATAAGAAAGCAGGTTTTTGACTGCATCTCAGTCAAAACACTCACACGCTGAACAGCCTCTCTCAGCTGTAGCCAGAGTGGAATACAGCCGGTGATGCTTCAAAAATTTGGATTAGAAATCTGTACAGTGGTACCACGAGATACGAAATTAATCTGTTCCAGAGTGGCTTTCGTATCTCGAACATTTCGTATCTCTCAGCAAGTTTTACATGTAATCCGTGCGACGGCTCTCAGAAACAACAGTTTAAGATGATAAAAAAATGGAAAACCAGAGAAAACTCAAGTAATGTTTCTTCAATCCTTAAATCTACACATTGTTAATGTAATAAATGATAATAAAACAATGAAAACACAATAAAAGAAATGCTAAATAATATGTGAAACCTTGTGTCAAGAGAAGCAATGTGTCGGAGGAGGTGGAACGAATCCAGAAAACATTACGGACCACGTATGAAAGTTAACTTTCTCGAGATATTTCACGAATTACTGACACAAACACGGTTTCAAGCATAAAGAATACAGAGCATGTCAGAAGGGATGGAGAGAAGCTTCTGAGAACGCGTCACAGGGTTTCTCTAACTACAGAACAGCACTTTCCACGTTATAAACGTTACGACACCTTGATTCTAATATCTGTTATAACATTATTGGTAATCTATATATAATGTTTCACTCGATTTAAAACTGATTTAAAGTGTATCGGCCTCTTTTAGCACTGTCTACAATGAGAGAATGGAGCGCTAGGACCCGGAAGCGCAGCACGTCATACTTAACAATCGGATAATAGAGCAGAACTGTTGGTGTTTGTCCCGTGCGACCTTTCGTATCTCGAATGCATTCGTATCTCGAGGTACCACTGTAGTTTGTTGTTTTACAGCTTCCTGAACCGCTGTTAAGCTGTAGAAACCCCTGTCCCCTTACACTGAGCCTCAATCAAAGTGTACTTTAATTAATAACATGCTGTAGTGTTAAATTTAAACTTGGTAGAAATGGCCATCGTCTCCTGTGAATAAACATTTAACACCAGGTGTAAACAGGCCTTGAGAAAATGTAAACATATTCTTCAGTTCTGCACTGGAGAGAAATCAATTAATAAATGGCAAAAGAAGACGAACGTTCATGAGTAGCCCTAAATTAGTACAAGTTTCAGCAGTTTCTGACTACGTTATTGTTTCCAAGACCCTATATTTAGAAAGAGCGGTTATATTTTAAAGGTGGTACAGTTGGAATATGGATTGTATCGATGCCCTGAAGTTTCAAATCTCAATCTTAGGAATGGGAGGAGAAATCCATATTTACATTTAGGGACCACAAGGAATGGTCAGAATGATTGAACTTTTCAGGCAGAAAAAGTGCAAATAAAACTTTTGAAAAGCAGACACTTTCAAAGATATGTGCATAGCTCTTGTCAATATGAAGCCAAATAATTCTTCAGGTCAGAGCACACAGGCTGAATCTGCAGTTTAAAAATACATCAGTCCTCAGAGTGGTGATGATGTTTTGAAGCTAATAACCAGATTGTCAATTATTCAGAAAGAAATCTTGTAACATAGTTGATGTTTTGTACTGTTTAAAATCTGTACTAAACACAGAGAGGTGCTGTCTGTTCACTCTTCATAAAAGCAAGCGGCAAAATAACAACGGCTTGTACAAATCACGAGGTGTTCGTGTGCTGCACGTTTTAAAGGAAAACTGAGGTAACTTTTTTCTACAGTTAAACTGAACTAAATGCTGCACCAGGTCACTCTCCAACGGGGGGAACCATCATGTCAAGGACAAGATTAGAACGACCCGGCTGCATGAAACTCTTCTTCTCCACCAATCTAAGGGGAACTATGTTTACTTTCATCACTCTTCAAATAGAGGACAAGAAAAATGCCCTTTTATATAATCTCATGAATTGTTAGGTTTGAGCTCCATCTTTTTCTCTCAAGCCATTTCTTACTTCTTTAGGCACTAGCAACTGAATGAAACTACTGGCTAAGTCCACTTTTATCTTCTCTTTTCGGAAACCTCTTCACAGACGCTGTGTCTGTAGTTTTATTCATTCATTGAACATTGAACGCAAATGAAGATTTGAGACTCCAGTGTGCTCAGACCTGTACTGTGCTTACCATTGGGGTTGGTTTTACCATATTTGAGGTCAAACTGAAGTTCAAAAGTCACAGTCGTTGGCTTCTGAAAAGCGTGGTCCACAATTTCCTACGTAAACTGCAGAGGCTGATTTGGGTCTGGTGCTGCTGGCCTGGTTTTGGTTGTGCCCGAGTGCCCCATGCTGACTGTTGTTGTTGTTGACCTCAGCATCCATAGTCTCTGAGGTGATGACCCAGCTGGCAGGACGCCACTTCTTCAGAGTATACGGAGTCTTCACCCGCTTTTTGATTTTATCTCCGGATCCCTCTGTCATGTCCCCCGCAGACTTGCCTCCTGTGGGCAGAATAAGTCACGTGCCTTTGTCAAACAATAGGCTTCAGTTGTGAAATATGAGTAGAATGCTCAGAAACGAAACCGTTCTACAAATGAATCATTATGCTCTCGTTCCAGGGATGACGCTCCCGTCGAACAGTCCACGGACAGTATACATAATGAGTAGGCCAGATTACATGATATTCTATCATCACAGTCCAACAAAACTGTTTCATATCTAAATTATTTACATGTGCTGGAGACAACATGAGTTTTATCAATGCTTCCTGATAAAGCCACTAACCGGTTTTGAGAAATAAGCATAAACAATCATAATCAAATCATCTTATAGGCCTGAAAACATCCAGTTTATTAATGACAACCTACTGTTAACTCTCAGGCCGAGTGAAGAGAAACAGAGAAATCTGCAAAAACTGTTACAAAAACCACCAGTGATTGAAAAATATTCACTTCTTCACACGTATGTGGTTTTATGTGTATATAAAACATCTGACATTTTTTCTTGCATACACACAAAACACCAGCTTTGATAACAAGCAGATCCAGACATCTCTACATCCACTGATCTAAGGAGACCATGGGAATAAGCCCGATGTACTCCGTACCAATGGAGAAACATGGTCAGCAGTGCACGGATTAGCATGTTTCCGGACCACAGTAACAGTAAGAAATTCTGGCCTAGTTTATTTTATTTAATGTCTAGTCAATCTATAGAATACTTGTTCCAGCAAAGTGTGTAACTAACCTATGACCTATGCTGGCTGCGTTGGGTCATCCTTCCAAAGTTCTAGGGCTCTGATGTTATTTTAATGAACAAAATACTGTTATTCATTAAAAAGGAGAGAACCACTGATGGGAAGGGCAGCGTGCTGACAGCTTCCAAGTGCAGGTTCATTAACAAAGGCTTTTTGTCTAGTGCCTTTTACACTTGCCATAATGGTACCTGGTATTCTATAGAGCATGAAACAACTTGGAAAAAACAATTCAGTTCACACTAATCACCGGGCATCATACTGAGAAACAGGAATGGGCATTAGATCAGTGGACCCTATCAGTATCTGCTCTAAGTGGCCTTGGTTTGCAGTTATAGTTCCTTTTTTTGTGTTCAGAGATAGGAAGGTCTGCACCTGTCAGTCAAATGTCTTAATTAGTACAACAAACTTAATGTAGAACTGTTTGCTGGCTATTATGAGGAGTTTTTGCAAGTTTAGTGTTGCCAACTGTATGCTGGGATGGCTCTTTCTGGCCAATCAGTGCGCGCAACAACTGACCAGTCAGTGATCAACAGGAAGTTGTGTCATGCTTTTTTCCCAAACAGAGAAAAGCATCACCATAGCCTGGTTTAGCTGGCTTTACGAACTGCTTTACGTAAATGTGTACGAAAAAAAAGTTGTGCGAAAGGGTAAAGAACACAGAGTTGTCGAGCCGTGTTGCTGCAAAACAGGTTTGTGTAAAAGAGGCATTTGGTTTCACCAGATATACAAAAGGTAAAGCATGTGTGCGTGTGTGTGTGTGTGTGTGTGTGCAGGTGAGGTTACTAGGACTTAACTACAGTGTATCAACAAGTAAGAAGAGGGCAAAAGCTCCATTTTAGATTACAGACTTTACTTAAGGCGTAAATACAGGTTAACTAAGAGAAAAAAAAATACTTGTTAAAACATCTGAAAAAATAATCTACTAGAAAATCTGAATAAATCCTTGAAAATGTTATGCCTTGGGATCATTGTACAAAAATAATCTTGTTCATTTTGTTCATGTTTGTTAACTTTATGTTTGGTATTATCATATATTCACAAAGTATGTTTTATATAGTTTTACTTGTTTTCTAATTTGGTCTAAAAAAATTACCGTATTTTCACCGTATAATACACACTTTTTCTTCCCTAAAACTGAGGGGGAAAAGTTGGTGGGTCTTAAACGGCAAATGCAGAGCGCCGCGGAGCGGAGGGCGGTCACGGTCGTAGGAGAGGCGTAAGAGAGGCCGCGGCTTCGGTCTAGCTCCTGTTATGGTAAAAAATATACCTTCTCAATTGATAATAAACACTGGAGACCGTTTGAGAGATAACACAGCAAATGCAGCTATTTATTGTAAAGATTTAGCAGTCTCATCACATTTCCTACACATGTGTTATCCGCATTAGAAGAAGAACCTCGAGCCTCAAGGGGCGGGAACTGAAGTATGACGTGTGCTCTTAAAAGTTTCTCAAATTACATTTCTCTAAATGACCACTAGATGGTAGTATTATATAGGAAAATTCCTATCACACGTCACAATCCTTTAGCTATATTTGTACACCCGGTGGTGCGCGCTGACTTCATCGCTCATCTCTGCTCGTCGATCCTACCATAGCGTGGATCGTAAAGAGCAGGTATGGAACATTACAGCCTTTTTTTGTTACTTTTACTGTTTACTGACTGTTCATGTTTGGCATATAATTATTCATAAACTGCTGTTAACTTTTACACAGTTGATATAAAATATTTTACTGCAGTATTTGGTTCAGAATCTTTTTTTTCTAGATATTCCTCATTTAAAATTGGGTGCGTCTTATATGCCGGTGCGTCTTATACGGCGAAAAATATGGTGACTGTGGCCTTTCAGTAAGAACTTTGCTGGTTCAAGGTTCATTCCAGCGAGGAGTTTGCATGTTCCCCATGTGCTTGCCTGGGTTACCTCTGGTTCCCCCACAATCCCAGCATCAGGTAAATTAAATAATCAAAATCCCCCCTAGGTGTGAATGTGTGTTGCCCTGCTATGGACTGGAGACCTGTCCGGGGTGTAGCCCGTTGGATAACAACCCTGGTAATCACTTATTTAAAAAATAAACTGAAAGAAAAAGATGCATTTTTGGGTCCAAGAACTCATCGTTATGAATCCTGAAGAAGAGCGGATTCTCAAAACCGAAGTGCTCCCATCCCAGTAACACATGGAACTCACCCAGTAACGGCAGTGTTGTGATGGACAGATCCAGTGAGTTGGGTCTCTCAGGCCTGCGCACTCGGTTCTGTCTGAGAAGGGCCTCTCCGAATGTCTGATTCTGGGCGTGGGCCTGTGCAGGGACCATGCTTGAGGTACCACATGGCCCGGGCAGTGCTGCCGGCTCCAGTGTGGAGTTTGGAGCTTCCGATGTCGGACCTTCGCTCTCACTGTTCTCTCCTCTCTCGCCTCCTCCCTCTGCATCTCCGTTGCCCTCGCCCTCTCCGTTGTTGTTATTGCTGTTGTTGTTGTTTGCGTTGTCAGGATGTGCTTCTCTACTAAGCAGAGGCTCTTCCTCATCTGGGCTGGCGTTCAAGAGGCTGAAGTTCAAGTCTTCAGAACTCAGAGCACCGTTCCAACGAACATCCCCCGTGTTTGCTGAACCTTCTGCTGACTCAGGTGCTGTTCCATTTTTACTCCCTGCTGATGCAGCATCATTGTAGGCAATGTTGACTGGCCTGGGTTCACATGCCATGCTAACTGCACCGACCTTAGCTTCGCCCATTTCCACTTTCTTCAGATTTGACTTTTTAAGCTTTCCAAACGTCATCCGTAGCACAGACGTTGATGATGTGGCTGTTTTGCCATGCTTTGATTGAAGACTTAGGCTACTCGGCCTCTTAGGCACATTCTGCTGCTTGGGTAGAATTGTTATCGGAGGGTCAACATTTCGATTAGATCCCTGTGACCCCGAAACTTCAGACGGCATCCGGGTGAGGGGGTATAAAGGCCCATGTGAGCTTGAGGCGTCTGGGGAGCTGAATTGCTTCTGTGAGTGTTCCATCAAGCTCTCGTCTGAGCTCTCCCGCAGGTTCCTCTGGACCTCACTAGGGTCGAGCTTTGGTATTTCCAGGTCTTCCTGAGTCAGCTGAGCACAGAGAGGTCCATTGGTGCCCCCTGCTTGAGGCTGATTGGCATTGGTGGACTCTGAGGGAGGAGTGGCAGAGGGGCTTTCGGCACCAGACTGTCGGGATTGGGCTTGCTGTCGCTCAAAGTTAATGCAGTTTCTGTTCTTCTCTGCTCCACCCACGGAGGGCGGATCTAAGGATGTGTCATTGTGGAGGGGTGTAGGCGTTCCCTCCTGCTCTGCACTGTTTGTGGATGAGTGTTCAAAGACAGAACCCTGCCTTGCAGCGGAAAGGTTCCTGAAAAACGATGAGGAGATTTATTAATGACAAATCAATTCCTAGTGCATTATACATTGACTTTTATTATGAAACCTTTATTTCAGAATCAGTGGATTCTAATCTACCTGTCAGGTTTTAATGTTCATAGTTGAACCTTATAACAATCATTAAAAATTGCGTCATGCTTTGTTTTTGTATTCCAAGATGTCCTTGGCAACATCCCATGTTAACAATTCCCGTGAACAACCCACAGGACAGAGGAACGGGCCCATGTAGAAACAAGAAGAAGACCACTGGACTCAAGATTCGGGAAGAACTTCAAAGAAAAATGCCTGGTTCCTACGGTGAAGCATGGTGGTGGCAGTGTGCTTATGTGGAGCTGCGGGAGTGCTGCTAGGAGCTGTATTTCATCGATGGCATCCTGAACTGAACAATGTTCTGCTCGATATTGAAGGAGAAGATGCTGCCATCACTCCTTGCACTTTTCCAACTTGACAATGATTCCCAAACACACTGCAGCATTTCTGAAGAAGATCAGGGAGACGGTGATCGATTTTCTTCAGATCTGAACCCAATCGAACACCTGCGGGGAATTCTGAAGCAACAAGTTCAGCATCCAGCTCTACTAGAGGTTCTTCTTGAAGAATGGAGAAATATCCGTCCCCAACATGTTCAATCCATGCCTAGAAGACTTGGTACTGTCCTTCTACATCACGGAACTAAAAATTTGAGTAAAACTGAGGATTTTGTGATCCAAGTTCCATTATTGACCTTCATTTCATGATCTGGAGTTAAATAAGTGTTCAGTAAAACTCTGCCTAGTGAAAAGTTGTTTGTTCATTGAGCTGCAGAATGAATACATATTTTAATTAAATACTTACTTACAAAATGAACAGTTTTTTTTACCCAAAGGCATAACAACTCACGCACACACGCACACGCACACCTGTGCCCCTCTCTCTCTCTCCCTCTCTTTTCTCTTTCTTCCTCTCTCTCTCTCTCTGCTGGACAGGCATTGTGTGCAATATATATCTTCTGTCATGGACAATAGCAAGAGTGCAATACCCTCTGTTAAAATTGAGGAAAAGTCAATATTTTCTATAGTTTTTTTTTCTATTGTTTTTATGTTTTTCGTTGCACATTTATTAATATTTATTTTTACATGCATGTTAGCACTGAACAGCGATTAGCTCTCATCTCACTGCATATATGTATAATGAAGATTGTACATGTGTAAAGTGACAATAAAGGCTTTCCTTTCAATTCAATTCAATTCAAGAGGGTGCACTCATGAATGGTGTAATGGTCTGAAACTTAAGCATTTAAAGATAATCTTAAATAATCACTATTAAGATTTTGAAAGGTCTTCCACAAAAGGTTGTCTGTCTTTTACATCATGCAATCTGTTGGAGTCTGTGTTTGGGTAACTCTGTGTAGCTCATACGGCGAGGAAATACTGTTTTATAAGTTGTGAGATGAAACAGCCATGATAACGTTGCATGATAACAGAAACTCAACAACATATAATCTAGAAGTATTTAAACATCTGTGCTAAAATTGCACTTAGATGTTAGAAATCTCCAAATACATCCCCTGACACGATCAGGGATGACGGGATGAGACGGAAAGATGGAGACGTTTATACATAAATCCACAAAAGAACAGTTATCTGCAGAGAACCAAAGGAGTAGATTTAACACGTGATAAAGGGGAATATGAGCAGTCATGCAATTTCCAAATGTGGGGTGCAGGGGTTAAGGGTAAAATCCCATAATTCCAGACAGGTAATAATAATAATAGGAATTATCTTGCATAAATAGTGTGTCAGTGTTCTTTAATCATTTTAATTGGCAGCAACGGTAAATGCTCTGCTAAAGGAACCCCCTCTACTTCATTGAGGACTTGGTATTCCCATTATTTTTATATGTTTGCATAGTCACTATAGCTGAACCCGTGTCAAGCAAAGTCCTAAGCAAAAGCATGTTGTGAAGTTTGTATCATTTTAATAGTAAGGATAGAACAAATAATAAAACATTTAATCAGATTTAAAAATGAGGAAAAAGCAGACGATGACAATATCTAGAAATGGCCTCTTCTGGTGAGAGAACTGATGAAAAAGATCAAATACTGTTTACCTGTGTTTCATTAAAGCTTTTAAATAACATGTAAAATGTTATTTTGACTGTTTTATCTTTGAAATGACACAAGTATAAATCATCGATATGAAAGCCTTGTTTCATTTTCAATCTTGGTTAAATGCCAATGTTTTTCCCTTTAATCTGCTTTACAACGTCTTTGTAAAGCAAACACCTTCTACACATTACAGCTGAATCCTTGATTTACCCACCAAAATTATCCACGCTGGTGATCCTTTGGAAACTATTGATATCTCAACCATCCCGATGTTCAGGACCAGGAGGGAGGGACTCTTAGTTCATCTTTGATTACAGTGCATATTCACAGTTTTATGGAAGAGATGAAATATCTTACCGGTGGTTATAGAGAGCAGTGCTGTGGTTGAGAGGCGGGCTGGCTGATTTCTCTCGGTCCCAGATCTGGAGCAGTTCGGCGAGTCTCTCCTCTGCACACTGAGCCGTCAGTCGTGCCTCGGCATCCTGGTCCCAGCAATCCTCCATCGTCTCCTTGAGCGAGTGAACCGTCTGCCCACAAACATGCACGTCAACATCAACAGATCTATTTCGGCCAGCGGAGTGTTGATGAGCTGTTTCTCACCAAGCAGTTCTCTTTCCAGGCTTCGGGGAATTTAGGTCGCTCCTTTTCTCTGGACACAAGGGCCTGCATGTCCTCTACAGTAGGATGATTTCCCACCTCTGCCTGGAATGCCAACTGAAATGCTGGCACAGCCTCCCCTGGAGCACAAACCACAGCTCTGACATGAAGAGATTTGTGAAGAGTTTAACCACTGCTCTTGTAAATGTGATCTTGTAATTCCTACTACTATTTGGAGAAGAAATGAGATTAAAGGGCAGTATTATGTCTTTTTCAAAGCATTCTAAATGCAAAAAATATCATAAATAACATCATTGGGTCATATTTGCAGTCTCCCCCAAACACGACTTTTACCCCATGTCACCACTGCCATGGTTCCGCCATGCCCCCTTTTGAGCAAACCCCGCCTGCTGGTCAGAAACATCAGTGCAGCTACGAAACGTCTTTTTTAAGTCTGGACATGATCTCAATCAAATGGAAAAATATAAAAAATGTGATGTAGCACGATCTCCCAAATATGTACGAGCCAGACCCGAACAATATAATGTAATTGATCACTTGGTCAGGGACATCATTTTCTTAAGCCTTTTTGAGCTCCCCAAAATTAATACAGTGGTACCCCGAGATACAAATGCTTCACGTTACGAAAGGTCTCGCGGGAAATTTTTTGCTTCAAGATGCAGAGAAAAATTCGAGATACGAACATTTAGAAGCTGTTCTGCTGTATTTTCCGCTTGATGTCATGACGACACGCTGCGCTTCCGGGTTCTTGCGCTCCTGTCTGATGCGCTTCAAAACACTTCAACAACACAGAGAAACATTACGTAAAGATTACGACTAATGTGCGATAACAAATGTTAGAGTCAAGGTGTCGTGAAAGAAATAACGTTTATAACGTAGAAAGCGCTGTTCTGTAGCACAACTGAGAGAAACCCTGTGACACATTCTCAGAAGTGTCTCTCCTTCTGTCTGCGCTTGTGCTTGAAACCGTGTTTGTGTCAGTAATTCATGAAATATCTTGAGAAAGTTATCTTTCATACGTGGTGCTGTAATGTTTTCTGCATCCGTTCCACCTCCTCCGACACATCGCCTCTATCTCAAGGTAAGGTTTCACATTCGTGTACATATTTTGCTTGTGTTTTATTCTGTTTTATTATCATTTATTACATTAACAATGTGTAGATTTAAGGATTGAAGAAACATTACTTGATTTTTCTCCGGTTTTCCATTTTTTTTATCTACTTATTCTGTTGTTTCTGAGAGCCGTTGCAGGGATTAGACGTTTTACATGTAAAACTTGCTTCAAGATACGAAATGTTCGACATACAAACGTCACCCTGAAACAGATTAATTTCATATCTCGGGGTACCACTGTATAGGATTCCAAAAACATGCTTATAATAAAATAGTAGAAAGCTCTAAAACTGTGATTTTGCATAATATCACGCCTTTAAAAGCTCCCAGAACACCTGACCAGTGCCACAGACTGATCAACTCCATGCCACGCCACATTGCTGCGGAATTCAGGCAAGAGGAGCCACATGTTCAGAGTTCAAGCTGGCCAACATTTCTAAAAACCCTAAATTTCTAAAAATCTTTATAAAGTAATTGTAATGTTCAGAGACACTGATTTATTCGTTTTAATCATCAAAATGAAAGGAAATAAACACTTAAAAAATAACAGTCTGTTTGGATTGAACGTAAACATTATAAAAGTTTCAAATGTTTTAAATGTAATCTTTTCATGATATTCTAATTCAGCACCTGCACAAGTGCAGATCCAACTTTTTTTTATGTTCTGTCTCTAAAATCTAAAACCGACCATTACATTCATAGAATGATTCATTTGTTTTCCAGAAGGATGCCAAACGTCCTTCTATCAAAAATATTGAAATCCACAAACATTGAAATATTGAAAAAAAAACATTGAAAACGTTTCTAAACCACATTTTTGCCAGATGCCAATTTATCAAAATGTAAATGAAGCGCCGCACTGGCCAAGGCTCTAGAGATCTATGTGTGTTACCAGGGAAGAGGTCCGAGCAGCGCATGAAGGTCTCCCAGTAGATCAGACCCAGCGCATACACATCCACCTGCTTCAAAGCCGACTCGCAGTCCCTCAGATTCACTGCCCCTTCCAGCACCTCCGGAGCCATATAGCGCACTGTGCCCACCTGTGCCCACCAAACAGAGGATTAACAGTTTATCTTGTCCAAACTCCAAGGTTTAGATTGAAGCCCTGACCTCACTGATGGCACTGTTGTCCTCTTCCCCGTGACCAGGAGGTCTCTTTCCTGTCAGAATCATGGACAGTCCAAAATCGCTAATGACACACGACCCGTCTGTCTTTACCAACACATTCCTACTGTTGAGATCGCGGTGTGACACGGCTGGTTTGTACATGTCTGAAATCGAGAGGAAGAAGACAGAACAGTGATTCTTACCTATGGGGCCACGGCCCAATCTCGGTCCACGAGCGCCAACTAGTGTGACCTGAATGGCGCCTCCTAGCACTTGGTAGCAGTGAGGCGTCAGTCAGGCGTTGTGTTATGCGCCAATAGAGCCTCGGCCAAATGAGCATGTGGCTATTTGCCTCATTTCATGTTTCATTTTTTTTAACCGTTTAAACCACACTCAGATCCATCAGAGGACATTAAGAACAAATAATAAATGATATTAATAATAAAATTAATTTGGAAGATTGTTTTTTTTTTTGCTGCTCCGGGACACGTGACCATCAACCTCCTTGCGAGCGTCACTAATTGCTGACGCACCACGTCACGCGCTGCTGCAGTTTCCCGGGCAAACACTGGGAGATCCGATTGATGGTAAGACGTACCAATGTTCTCTCTGTTAATAACGTTAACTTTAAAACGACCTATCAAAACTTACGTTAAGAGGATATTGTTGTTTTGGTTCAGTTGAGTTGAGGCGGCTTCTCCGTTTTGTTCTTGCTGTACTCGCTCCAATACAGAGTTTAATAAAAGAGCCGTTGGACAGCCGTTGTTTCTTGAACTCCAACTTATCTTGGAGTCTTACTGAGACCAAAGCTCGCAGCAGACTCAGAGCATCTCTGGAGACTTCCCTAAGAGTGAGCCTTTCCCCCATTCCACCCAGACAGGATATGATCATGTCTAAGAGACAGGCCCAAGTCTCTCATTAAGAGGTGAACATGAAATGTGATTTGTAGCATGTTAAAAAACACACTGTTGTTAATTTGTCACAGATTTGGAGAGAGACATATGGTACAAAAGTTAATACTACTAATTTATCAAGTTCATCAGCAGGCTGCACTCTATTTAACTGTCATTTACAGTTTATTTCATTTTAAACTTATTTTAAGTGTGCTTGCTTTATTACCACACAATTTTATTTATCAAAATAAATATAAATCTTTTTGGAATTCTAATTTGTGCTAAGTATGACTGCTGTGGTTTAACTGTTCAGCGTGAAAATAAATGTATATTGTAGCATTTTTTACCCACAAGATTTTACTTTAATAAACCATAAAATGACTTGAATCAAACACAAATCAAACAAGATGTGGATCAATTTACATTAACAAGCTTTTTAAATGCGCCTTGGGGGAAAATTGGGCCCCAGTGTCAAAAAGGTTAAGAAACTCTGGATTAGAAGAGAAGATAAAGGTGCACGTGCACAAAAGTGCCACTAGAGAGCGCTAGAAGCAGTTTATTTGTGCAGGACAGACAGTGAAGGAGCCGGTTATTTTATTTTGATCTTGGCCATGAATGACTCTTTTATAACATGGTTTGTATTTGATCACTAGAAGAAAACAGGCAACAGCTGGTGAGAACGGGGGACTTCTCACCAGGCACTGCACCCCCAAGGCTGCGACTCTTTCCACTTCTTTTCTCCCTGTACATCAACGATTGCACTTCCCCTGATCCAGCTGTGAAACTCCTCAAGTTTGCAGTCGACACCCAGGACGGTGATGAAGAAGACCCCCTGCCCACCCCCACTCTGTGGCATCAGTGCTTATCGAGTCTCTTCCATCAATGTATGATTTCACTCTGCCTCTAATCAGATATCCAGAGACCCAGAGGAGAGTTCGGACAGCTGAGAAGATCATCAGTCCTTCTCTCCAGAATCTCCAAAGTGAGCCCTTCGGACCCCACAGCCCGGCTACCAACTCTTGCCCTCTGGCCGGCGCTCCGGAGTGATAAACACACAAACGCAAACTCACGCACAGCTTATTGCTCCAAGCCATCAAACTCTCAGCGCTTTCATACCTCGGAACACTTTGTTTTGCACACTGTGGACAGGGGGTAAGATAGATGCACACGTCATTCTTAAATGTTCTTCATCCATTCATTCTTATACTGTTCTCTGTTATTCTGATGCAGCACTTCCCTGTATCATAAGATGTCCTAGTGTGTGCTCACACGCACACGCACACACATAGTTAAAACAACTCAAGCTGAGTTTACATGAGTGAGCACAAAATCAGCTCCAGTACAAGTTAACCTCTTAAGCCCTGAGGCCTATTTTCCGAAAATCCTATACCTTCACTTTATAAGGCATTTCTCAGCTTTTACAAGGTCTAAACTGCAAATCTTGGTATTTAAATGAAGATAGGTTCTTGGGGAGTGGTGTGGATGATAATTTGACAGTCAAGAACACTGGGTAAGAGTAATTGATGTTGGAATGGCCAAACAGTGAACTCCGCCTAAAAAAAACCTACATGTTTCCTCTAATATCTCCTTATTTTACTTGTAACGAAGCAAATAAACACAATCAATTGTAACCACTACATGTCAAGGACATCTGTAGCAAGTTTGGTGTTCAAACTACAAGAAACTAATATTCTGTACAGGTTTTGATTGAACAAAGTTCAGGCGTAATTAGGGCTGGGCGATATGGACCAAAAGTCATATCCCGATATATTTAGGCTGAATATCGATATACGATATATATCCCGATATTTTTATCAAAAAGTGAGAGCAATAGTTTAGTCACAGTCAAACCCAAATATGACATTTCACAAGTAGTTTTATTTAAACTGGCCGGATGAAACAATACTCAGCTGTTCCCTTGTTTTTGGGAATAAAATATAAATATATTTGAATACGCAAATAAAATATAAAAATCTAAAGTTTGTATAATGCTGTACATTCATAAATTATTAAAATATTCAATGCTGTAAGCAACTTAGGCGATTGCATTCTTTTAAACTTTTTAAACAATATTTATAGTTTTACAATGTGTTACAAGTAAATTTGACATCTACGCGGCATATAAGCAAAATAAAAATTAAAACTTTTTCACGAGTAAACATTTTATGTGAACTCTCATTGGCTTAGTCTGTGTAATCACGTGATTGAATGCGCGTTCACGCAAGAGGGGAGTCGGAATCTGCCGGGGAGTCGAAATATGGCACAACAACGGTACACCGCGGGAAAATGAAGCTTGAAGGGAGCTTTGTGTCGGGGCTGGAGCTTTTGCGGGTTGCGGTTGGCTTGCAGCTGGGGCCTCGGCAGCGCGCAGTTTCACACACTCTTCATACTGCAGTTTGTGCCACTGTTTTAGATGGTGAAAAAGATTTGTAGTGCTTCCACCCCTGGCTGTAACTTCTTTATGGCACTCCCTACATATGACATGGTTTTGTTTCTCATCAGAAACTTTGAATCCGAACCATCTCCATATTACTGAGCCGCTACTTTTTTGTTTACCAACTAATTTCTCCGCATGCTCAGCAGATGTTGCTTCCTCCATGTTTGTTGAAGAGTGCCGGCGGATTGTCTGCTCCAGAGTCCAGCCCCTCCCCTCTCTGTGCC
Source organism: Danionella cerebrum (assembly GCA_007224835.1). Taxonomy (NCBI): domain Eukaryota; kingdom Metazoa; phylum Chordata; class Actinopteri; order Cypriniformes; family Danionidae; genus Danionella; species Danionella cerebrum. The sequence goes on along the minus strand of SRMA01026620.1, from coordinate 36,523 downwards.
TGAAAGAGGAGGGGCGTGGCCAGGGGCGCGCGAAGTAGTGCTGAGAGCTCCGGGTTAAAGCAGTTTGCTCACAGCGCAGTTTGAACTATGCAGCCTATATCGATATATGCGATATGGTCAAATTTCATATCTCTTTTAAAAATATATCGATATATTTTTAATATCGATATATCGCCCAGCCCTAGGCGTAATCCATGTTGGCACAGTTTGGCACAATTTGGCACAATAATTGAAATATGGAAAAAATCTTGTCCAAAGCTTCAGCTACGTTCATGGTCTTCTTGTCTTGCTTACGGGACATGATTTCAGCAAAAAAACTCCTAAAGAAATGCTGTAAAAGGGGGGTGGAAGCTCATTTATGCCATCTTCCTGCACTTTGCATAACGTTTCATTCACAGTACTCCCTACGTTGGAACTTCTGCGTGTCCCTACCCCCCGACCATCTGTCCAATCTGGGACCTCTATACATCGTTCAAAAGCTTTGAATCTGTAGAATCCAATGATGACAACCATTTTGAGACTGACGGGATCCCCGAAGAATCACAGGACATGGAGCGTGGAGAGGACTGCTTTTACGCATGGAGAGTGTTTCCATATTTGGTGATGTTATGAGAGCACAGAGCTACAGAAAAGAGCCAAAATGGAGTTTCCGCGAAGCTATCAACCGGATATAACAACAAACAGACTTTTATCGCTATGGAAATAACTTTTTGTTGAAAAAACGGCAAAGGTAAGACAAGTTTTACATGCTTGCTTTGTTTTTGCAGGCGTTTTTTCGGGGAACTTTCGCTCCCTGCTCTGAAATACTTCATGCAATGTAAATGAGTTGCATATCGCTGGATTCAGCTGGTTGTTAGCTTTCATTTGATGCCATGGTTTTGGTGTTTCCGTTTATATTGTGGATACATATCGCACATAAACAAAAACGTGGTCATGAATTATACTCCGGATATGTTGTTGTTTATTTGCATGGCGTTCGAGCTGTGGTTAACGGATATGAAATTGAATTAGATTCGTTTTTAGAGGAGTTTCCGCTGAACACAACAGTATTTAATATGTGTGGGTTATTCTCAGGGTTAGTGAGCTATGAGCAAAAATGTAACGCACAAGGGGGCAAGTAAGAGGACTCTCTGGCTTAAGAGGTTACCATCATCCCCTCCCTGCAGAGAATGGGCCACAGGACCATATTCCAATAGGAGAATAATCCAAAACACACCTCCAAGAAGACCACTTAGAGGCTGAGGATAAAGGTGATGCTCTGGTCAAATATTGAGCATCGCTGGGTCATTGAAGACACCAGCAAATGCTACATCTAGTTTTAAAGGCACTGAGCAGATGCAAACAGGGGATTGCTCCAACACCAAAAGTGACTGCACACTGATCCGTTACTTTCTAACTTTTTACTTTCAAAAGCAGTCTCCATATTTTTCATAGTCGAAAGGGTTCAACACAAAGAACAGACATGAAGGAAACGTAAGTCACGGATCGGTTTTTCACATTCTAAATCATTATCGTACAAGCTTTTCATGCCATTCCTATTTACATTATGGTGTGCCAAATCGTCAGGGACAGGGTGTTTGAACCTCTATAAAATGGTCAGAGAATCACTCTCAAAATGACTGAAAATTCTCAACCCTCCTTTCTTTTAGACTGAAACAAAGACAGTGAGGAAAAACTGAAAACCACGCCACTTCCTGGTCTTCCTGCCGGCTCAGACAGAGGCTATAAATAAAAGGCACACACCCACCATGAAATCCATTCAACATGTTCCATCCAAACCCATAAGTTGTCTATTTCAAATAGTCAACATATAGACGTACTGTGTCGCATGATTTTCTGCTTTGTTTATATAAAGTTAATCATTTTCTCAAGTCATCAAGTCCACAAAAGTCTAAATCTAGAAACATGTTCAGAAAATGACGTTAATTTTGTCCCTAAAACAGTTGAAGATGTGGTCATGTATTAGTTAAAAGAGTCATGACATTGTTTCATTTTTAACAATATGTTGTTCATCTTGGTCTAAATATATGGGAAATTCTTTTACCCAAAATGTCTCTATTTTTAATTAAAATCATATTCAATCTGAGATTTTCCCCAATTACTCACCTATTGGCTTCTGATTTACATTTTAATGACGTGTATGCAAAGTTACTGTACTGATTAAGGCAACACCGATAGATGCTGTAATGGCGTTTGGAGGAAACGTTGTACAATCGTACCTCTATGAGCCAATATCTGGGGGAGTAGGTGCTTCGTTTGAGCTGGACAGTTTTGTTATCTCCAGTGGAGTGAACACATGTTGTGGTGTTTCCTCCTCTGGATACAAGCAGTGAATTTATAGTTATTTATTCTTCCCGCGGACCAGTTTGCAATAACTACATCAGGACAGGAGGGTGTTAACAGAAAAGGGGGGAGTGGATGAGAGATGTAGATGAGGGGGAAAGATTCACAAGTGGGAAGAATACCTACCTGAACATACCATATAAGTTTGTTACACTCGTCTTCAAAATTTGTCTTATTCAGAAGTAAATTGTACAAAAATAAGCTAAACGTCTAGCATTGCTACATATAACAGACGCTAAAAGTGTGCTTTTTTGTCAAAAACCCAACATTCTTTGGATTGTAAGATGGCTACAAAATTACATATTTCTGCAATGGAATCGAGTTTCTTGAATCGAGTACCTGAACATTCTGGCATTGCAGATGTCATATATATAAAACTACCGTAGGGTCTCACCTCCTCTCTGGATTTCTGTGTGTAGGTAGGCCAGGCCTTTGGTGACTGATTGAGCCATTCGACAGCAACTCCTCCAGTCCAATGTGTGCCCACTCAGATACGTGCACAGGGAGCCCTGCGCAACAGAGAGGGAGAGGAAATCATTGTGAGGGAAGAGAGCCATGCCACAATGCTAGGAAGAAAGAGAGGCATGGAAATAACAGAAGAGGAGAGCAACAGGAACAACATTATTACACTTCTAGCTTTGGTATCTCCTTTTGTAGCTATGGCAACTTGTCTCGAGGTTAGCCCACAGGAAATCCCGGGTGAAAGCCCAAGGTTATGAATAATTGAAACCTTCTCAACTCCATTATCTCTCTCTCATCCAGTCCCACAAGTCTTCCTGTCGGAAAATACAGATTATGGGGAAAACGCGAGTATATTTTGTTGCAGGAGAGCTTTAGGTGAAATCATCTGCCTCTGGTGAGCAGCAGTTATCACTGGATCAAACCTGACACCTGACCCTTCACGTTTCTAAATGGAACTGCAGTAGAAATGCATGGCTTGCACTTTTGAAGCTGTGATGCATGGAAGAATGCTCTCAGTTTCTCACATGAGGGTAGAACTCCAGCAGTAGAAGGAACTCCGTCCGCCCTTCTGTTCCCACACGTTCCTCGCTCTCTAAAAAGCCTGCCACGTTCTCATGATCCAGGATGAGGCGATAAATCATGCGCTCGTTTGTGAACTGCTGCCGGTTTGCAGAGACGAAAACTTTCACCGCCACAGACCGGTCGTCCAGGGAACCTTTATATACCGTTCCATACCGACCACGGCCAATTAGCTGCCGAGCACAGAGAAAGAGGACATTTAAGCAGAAAAAAGGATTCATTTGTTCATTCATTCACAGCTAGAAGCTGCAGAAGGTTATTCTAGCGTCGAGCAACAAATAAACATTTACAACGGGACCTAAGAAACATTCCACATACAGTAAAACCACACAGATCTGGACTGATGGATGTGTCCCTCACTTTTCTCCTGTCAAAATAAAGACAAACTCGCCCAATCTTTATCTACGAGAACCTTCTTTTGTTTACCATTGCTTCAAAAATAGAATCATGCCAGATGAAACCGTTAAAAAAAGGTGGATGGCATGACGCCGCCTACAGCCATTGGGCTCAAATGAAGTCATTTCAGAGCCGGTGAGGAGGCCTCCTTTGACGGCTGCACTGTTGTGGTTTCAGATCTCCGCCTCGAGTCTGGCTCACACACGCCCCTCTCACGAGCAGCCTGTTATTTACAATTTATTTAGTAATTTTAAAGAAGGGACTTCTCTGAATTGGACCATTAGCAGCGTAACCGTGATAACAGCGTTGAGTCCGTTCTGTCAATCACATGGCCCCGCCTAGTTTTTTTTAGGGCGAAATTAAACCATCGTGAACCACACGAAATAAACTTGAGTCAAGAAAAGTTCCGTACTTTCTGAGGAAATCATTTTAAAGTTCCGTTTTTTCCCATTGGGTGGTAACCATTCGGAGACACACTTGGAAGAACTTAAAAAATACACTTCATTATATTTTATTATAAATAAAGTTATCTACACTCTAAAATGAGATCTTACTTCCAGCAGTATGAGGTTATCCAAATCCAGCGACGGAGGGGAAAGTGCAGTTTCCAGAATGTTCAAAGTATTCTGAGAGTGTTTACCACGTCCTGGAATCCACCCACACCCACACACACACACACACACAATTATTTCATTGTTCATATTGTAAGACACTATTACAGCAGAAGCACGTAGCAACTCACCTCTTAGCATGCGATAGCCAAAGAAAATCAGAATGACAAAGACTGCGACCAAGGATACAGTTGCTAAGGCAACGACAATGACTTCCTCTCTGTGGAGCCGATGGGAATCTAGAATGATTCAAGGATAAACTGTTAGCACATGGATCAGAAGTCACGTCAGTCACGATCCCCTCTGTACTCACGGAGAGGCAGCGCGGTGGTCGGGGAGGGAGGTGGATAATCTTCTGTGAAGTTGAGGTTGCACATGTCTTTGTTGCAGCAGCAGTAGCGATACGTGCCATTCTGGGCCACTGACGGAGGGTTGGTCACCACACATCGATCGAAGCACTCCTGATGGTCACCCACGTTTGTCCAGCATCCTGCATCACGTAGAAATCACATCAATCAGGAAGAGGCCGAGGCGATGACACTTTTCGCTCTTCCCTCTGTACCTTGCTTGACCAGCACTATTTCATTATTCCTCTTTCCCCAAACCCCGAAGCAGCGGCCGCCATGACTGCAGCGAATGGTGGAGTTTTCAAGGAAGACACGCCCCTCTCCACGTCCTCCAATCCGCTCAGCCAGACCCTGAGGCTGCTCTGCATACGCACACTCCCTCTGCTCGATCTGGGCCGCTAGGCAGAAACATGGCAGTCACCGAGAAATTAAATGGATGTAGAACTTTTCCCGGTGTGATTCAATCTGACACCAGATCTCGATTATCTGTCGATTTAAAACGTAACATTTAAATCAGACAACAATTCAACTGCCTTTATTTTTGAAATCTTGGGCTGCAACTAATGATAATTCCAGAACTTATTAATCGACTGGTTATTTTCAGATGAATTTGTTCACTCATCATACCCGCTTATTCCGTTCGGGGTCATGAGGGTCTGCTGGTGCCTATCTCCAGCTCACATCAGGTGAGCGGTACACCCTGGACTGGTCGCCAGTCCATTGCAGGGCAACATACGTTCACTCACACAATCACACCAATGGGGGATTTAGATTATTCAATTAACCCAACCTCTTGTTTTGGGGATTGCAAGCACAGGGAGAACATGCAAACTCCTTTCAGGAAGGTCACCTCGAACCAACAAACTTCTAACTGGAAGGCCACAGTTGAACACAATATTTTAAAACTGTATCAATTAAAAAGAAACATTTTGATATTTCTATACATTATTTATATTTGAAAAGTAACTTATAACTTAGAAATAAGTCAGTGGTGACATCACTATGTGATCTCAAAGTTTTTACTAAGGAATAAGAAGACTGACACGATGGATGTGAATGATTTTACTGAAATGAAGCGATGTGATGCTGAGCTTTGAAACCTCTCTCTCTACACTTCATGAATAAACATGCTCTCTTGCTGCTGATTGGCTACCAGATTGATTATGTTCAATCCCAAGACTGCACTGCTAGTTAACACTTTTTCTGATGAAAACAAATCAAGTCATTGCACTGCAGAGACACATAAACATTGGGCTTTATAGGATTTCTGATTAAATTTATGCTGTAACGTATATATTTGGCAGAATGTTTTTGCACATTCAATAACAATTAACATTCTTCAAATAAACTGGCAATAAGCGAGCAAAACAAACAGGAGAAAGAAATGCCAGGAGTTCGCTTGTTTTGAGAAAGCCACATCTCATCCAGACACTCCGACAGAACCCTGACTTCCCAGATGTCTTTGTGTGCTGCAGGTGATATTTTGGTGAAAGCAAGATGGATGTTTGTTCTTAAAGCCGCTCTGTGAGAGAGGAATGCAGATAAAGGGAGCTTCGGAAGGGAGCTCAACTCTCAGAGATTGTGTCCAAGGTCAGAGTTGGCTCTGATGCCCATGAGGCCACCTCCCACTCTCTGTTCTCTGGCTGTGGAGGAGTATGAGAAGAACCCTCCCTGCGAGCAGCACAAGCAGGCAGCGACACGTGCGTTTTTTTGATACATACAATGTAAATTAATGTCAAACTCAATCACATTACGCCAACTGAATGGGCGTATGCGTGCAAACTCAGTCAGTTACAAAGTATAAGGCCAATTGTTCTTCATTTGTTACTATTTATAGAAGATCATTACGTAACACTTGAAGAAAGCATTTAAAGGAACATTTTCTCATAAAATAAAAAGTATGAAAAGTATTAAATTAAAACTGTGTCTATCAATATAGACGCTCATGTCTCAGGATGTCTAATGCACAAAAACGATATTGCTTCATTTATTTATATTTGCGCTGCCTATTGCTGAGGCTGAAAGATGTAAATCATACATAAAATAATTCCATTCAAAGTGTAACTTGTACAATGTATACAGGTCCTTCTAAAAAAATGTGCATATTGTAATAAAGTTCATTATTTTCTGTAACGTACTGTTAAACATTCGACTTTCATATATTTCAGATTCATTTAGACACAACTGAAGTAGTTCAAGCCTTTTATTGTTTTAATATTGATGATATTGGCGTACAGCTCATGAAAACCCAAAAATCTCCAAAAATTTAGTTTTTAATACAAAAAAAAAAAGTCAACCTTCAAATAATTCTGTTCAGTTATGCACTCAATACTTGGTAGGGAATGCGGCGTGGCAAGGAGGCAATCAGCCCGTGGCACTGCTGAGCTGTCATGGATGCTTCGATAGCGGCCTTAAGCTCCTCCAGAGTGTTGCCTCTTGCGTCTCTCAACGTTCTCTTCATAATATCCCACAGATTCTCTACGGGGTTCAGCTCAGGAGAGTTGAGCACCAGTAATACCATGGTCAGTAAAGCATTTACCAGTGGTTTTGGCACTGTGAGGAGGTGCCAGGTCATGTTGAAAAATGAAATCTTCATCTCCATAAATCTTTTAAGCAGATGGAAGCATGATGTGCTCCAAAATCTCCTGATAGCTAGCTGCATTGACCCTGCCCTTGATAAAACACAGTGGACCAACACCAGCAGCTGACATGGCACCCCAGACCATCACTGACTGTGGCTACTTGACACTGGACTTCAGGCATTTTGGCATTTCCCTCTCCCCAGTCTTCCTCCAGACTCTGGCATCTTGATTTCCTAATGACATGCAAAATTTGAGCAACAGTCCAGTGCTGCTTCTCTGTAGCCCCGGTCACTCGCTTCTGCCGCTGTTTCTGATTCAAAAGTGGCTTGGCCTGGGGAATACGGCACCTGTAGCTCATTTCCTGCACACGCCTGTACACCGGTGGCTCTGGATGTTTCTACTCTAGACTCATCCACTGCTTCCGCAGGTCCCCCAATGTCTGGAATCGCTCCTTCTCCACAATCTTCCTCAGGGTCCGGTCACCTCTTCTCATTCTGCAGAGTTTTCTGCCACACTTTTCTTTCCCACAGACTTTCTACTGAGGCGCCTTGATACAGCACTCTGGGAACAGCCGATTCATTCAGAAATTTCTTTCTGTGTCTTACCCTCCTGCTTGAGGGTGTCAGTGATGGTCTTCTGGACAGCAGTCTTACCCATGATTGTGGTTTTGAGTAATGAACCAGGCTGGGAGTTTTTAAAAGCCTCATTTGCATTTGTTTAGAGTTAATTAGTTGATTCCGATGATTAGGTTAATAGATCGTTTAGAGAACCTTTAAAAATAATTAACTTTATCACAATATGCTGATTTTTTGAGAAGGACCTGTACATTCATCCCATTTTTTGAGAAGGGCCTGTACATTCATCCCACATGGACTGATACAATTCCAGGATCAATTCCATCGTGTTAACACTATACACATGAATTAATGTGTAAATTTTACAATTTTATGAAATTTGAATTTTATGCAATTTTACAATACAAATGTAAACAGTCAAATTTACTTATTAAAAGAACATTTTAAAATCAACTAAATATTAATCTACATCGATTAAGGCTAAAAGCTTTTATTTTTTGTGACTAAAACGGTTTTGATTTTTGTGACTAAAACGGTTTTGATTTTTGTGACTAAAACTAAAATCATTTTAGTCAAGAAAACTAAGACTTACACTTAGATGGTTGCCAAAAACAACACTGGTTTGAATGAAAGTATTTGGAATTATGTGATAAAAAAAACTTTTTAAATGACTAAACATGTTTAAGATTTTAAATTTTCTGCAAGTTTGCTCTGTTGACACTTCTGCAAATGTTTGGCCTTCTTTGGTTCATTTGTTCTTAATAGGTTTGGGGTCATCAGTTGTGTTCTGCAGAAGTCTGGTTGGTACACAGCTGACGGCACTATTTGGAGTTTGACTAGACAAGATTTAACAGGCAGTGTTCTTGATTAGACGTGTTTAGACCCATAAATCCAGTTCATCATCATGCAAAAAGCATCCCTTCTTCTCAGCCAGGGCCCTCTAGGACAGTTCTCCTCATTCGCCGTGTAGATGTAAACATGCTTGTGTACGCTTTAATATCTATTGAGCAAACCTGTGAATTCAAATTAGAGCAGGAACCAATCATCTAAAAGCAAAGAGAAATTGAGGTCAATCTAGAAAACTCCTAAAATGGTGAATGTCTCCCCAAGTGCAGTCGTTGGTGCTACAACAAAAGTGACTCACACGAGAACTGCCCCAGGAAAAAAAGCTCTGATTAGTGCCACATGAAGGAATTCTATTAGCAGACGCATCTCTACTTCAGGCCTTTATGTTCAAATAGCTGCTAAAACGCTACAAAAGAGACTTACACGAAACCTTACTTCAAAAAGACCTGAAATCAGAATCCGCTGAAAACTCTTTGAGAACTTGTGATTTACAGACCTTGTTCTAAATGTTGTGTTTTTCTCCTCATCCGCAAGTCACTTTGGAGGAAGGTATCGGCGCAATGCAAAAATGTAAATGAGCAGTGGAAATTTGAGGGTTTTTTTTCTGCGAAAAGCAGAAACAGCGAACAGATGGTCTCTACATGCCTGGTTCTCTCTGTGACGTATGGAGAAGGAGAAATGGTGTGGTTCAAAGAAGCTGATCAACAAAAATCGATGACTGCGAGCAACAAATCTAGTTATTGAGGGCTTTTATATCACCGGAACATGACTGTGATGCTCGAGTGCCTGAAGCATGAGGTTTTATGGCCCCCTCTGCTTATTTAATGATGGTGGTTTCTCTCCTTGTGCCATTTGTGCTGCAGTTCTGTTTCAGCTCCAGTTCAGATCCACTCTCTCTGTTGTTTTGAGAGGAACTCTCTTTTGAGATCCTCCAGCGGATCTCCACGCCCTGAGGAATTTAGGAGGCCTTTGTTCAGTTTCTGCAAATGAACTGTGTTTTCGGTTTCCTGGGTCCAGCTTGTGATCATAACAACTAGTTTATCCAAATTTAACGGAAGATTTAAGAATTATTCATTATAGCCATTAATTATGACTATTTTAATGTCTGTTATGTAAAATTTTGGGGGAACTGTTCACTATTTCCACAGATATTAAGTTTTCTACCGGTCCATTTCTATGATGCTTCTGTTTCTAAAAATCATTCCCGAGTCGAGCTCACTTATCCGATGGCAAGACCAAGTGTAATGATTAATAATGACTAATACGTCCAAACTCTTGCTGACAACTAGCAAAACTAGCGAACTGCACAAAATCAACGCAGTTTGCATTTGTCAGATCATAAAGTTCCAGTTCTGGACCACTTCACTGCAGGTGTGTGTGTTTTATTGGATATTAAATGTTAAACATATTAAACTTCCCTCTCTCCTCTTGGCGGGTTGTAAAAGCTGTGCCATGAACGTAGACCATAATGTTTGTTTGCATCATTCTTTCTTCCGAGCAATACATACTCTGCACAGCAGGACACGGCCATTAGCATTTTTTTGCATCATCTTAGATCAAAAAGACCCGAAAACACAGCCTTTAAAAAGGTTATATTATGGAATTTTCAATATAAAGCATGCAAGTATGAATTGCATGGCTTTGATGGTTTTGAAATTAAGGAATAAATGCAACAGTCCGCCAAGGTTTTTACTGGTGAAAAGTGAACGAATAACAAAGAAGATCCATAAAACTACTCTTAAAATAACTTGAGCAAAATCCTGCACTGTGCCGCCCAATGAAGCATATACACAGGCTGACAGATCACAATAATGACTGTTCATTCCTCTTCAACACAGTCCTGTGACGAGCAAAAACAGAACAGATAGATGGAGGGAGAGAAAAAGATAAGAGAGAAGAATTGACCAGGTGCCCAAAGAAGCTGTCCAATAAAAATGTAAATCTGACTAATGTTTTTTTAGACTCCCAGTGTTCGCTGACAGTTTCAATGATATTTCCTGACGTCTTCACCTTGTCTTATATATAAATATATATATAAATAAAACTCATGAAAGAAGACACCGCTGCAATTGAGTTCATCAAGTGCTTTAACAGCAAACATGACGCAGTGAAGTGGATAATTCCTCACTCTCTACTTCCAACAGCTACAAAGCAGAGCAATGTGCTCACGACCTACATACTGACTCACATCCAACACCAAAAAATACCTCCCTCGTCTTTCTTTTAGTCTGACCATTCGGCCACACTTTCACCCAGCTGCTCTTTTACAGTACACTTGGTAATTCCTAATTTCCTTTCTTAAATGTAATATTTAAAGTTTAAGTGTAATCTCTGCTGTCGGTCCAACAACCACCACTTAATGACAGACCATGAACTCGATCAAAAAGAAGAAAAGTCATCAGTTTTTAAAAGACGAGTAGAAGAAAAAGTTTTGTGTTTGTGAAAAGCAAGATTTTTTTTTTTTTTTGCAGCAACATCACACGCAGGTGACAACATAAATCCAGAAGCAAAAATGTTCATGAGTCACGAAACAAAATGATCTCGAGCTTCTTTGTTTGAATGTTGATGGTACACAAGCGATGACTGTTAAGATTATATTAAATTAGATTAAATACAATCTTTGGACCTTTTAATGAAATGTTTGAATTTAACGTCAAACGTTTTTTTTAACCCAGTTTTTAAAAAGACACAATGTATTTTTCTCTGTAAAATAAGGAAGTAAAGGTCACTAGGGTCTCCTAGGTTTCATTTCAGCTTCAGATGGAATGTGTTTTGTGTATCCGATTATTTTATTCACCATTTGTTCACCTGGATTTGCATCATATGTTTAGTGGTCACCTACTGAGATCAGCTGTTTAGTCCTTTTATGAAAATAAAAATGTACAGTTTAAACTTTCTGTTCACGTCTAATAAGAATCAACAACCAACATCTATTGTTACAATGGTAAAATCAGTGCACTCCTATATTTTACATCCATCTTAACTATATTAATCTCTCCTTCAAGAAGTGTTGCTGCATTAGTGGCTGGTCCAATTTTACTATACAACATATCCCATAGCAAGCAACATTAAACTGTTTTTAAAGATCTCTGCGATAAACGTACATGTTCCCATAAAGACTCATCACCCTGTATATCACAGATATCCCTGTATTTATAGAGAAAACGAAATCTATATCAATATTTTCTTGAATTTCAGAACAAATCAGAGCTTTAGAGCCCCATAGCAAAAGTATGTTTTAAACTGTGAGTTTTAAAGAGTCTCTCTTGTATTACGTAACCCCAACGATGCAAAACAAAGAAAGAACTCCCCAAACAACTTCAAACACCCAGCAAACCCAAGCACAGGAACGCAGAGGCTTTTTGAGGAAACGCACACAGAGTGACTCACGCAAGAGAAGAATTAAAGGCCAGGAACGACTCACACGTGGAAGATTGTCCCAGGTCAAGAGGAAATCTGACTTAAATGAAGGCGTTCTCACAAAGACTTTTCTCAGTTCTCAGACTTTTTTTTTTCCCAAATCTAGCGACTTTTTCAGTAGTGGATAGCTGAAAATGTTACATGTGAGAGCGATAACAGGAAGGCGATGAGTAATGAGAAAATGTCCCCACATCTATTAAACCATGTGACTCTGGAATACATGTGTAGATTGTTTCAAATAATAAAAGCGCGGCCATGTCTCTGGACAAATATATACAGTGTGGTTTGGATTTTACAGATACATGCATGTAGGCAATGAGTATTTGGGGTTAAAAATAAATCAATAAAAACAAAAGAAGTCTGTTCAGGAATGAGGTATGAGCAAAGGATCCAGTGAGAAAGCGGCTCTGGAGTGAAGCTGCAGGGCGCTGTGCTTTCCTCCGGATATATGTCTGAGCAGATTATATTTGGCTCTTGTTACAGTCATATGGTCAGATTGAAAAGATGGCAGTGGGGGGAGGCTGATCTGCAAGCCATTACATAGCTTTTTAAGACTCAAACCACAAAAAGAGAAACGTTTAGCTCTTGTCTTCTAAGCTAATCAGTGTTTAGCCTTTAGTTTCCCCACAAGAAGCATGAGCAGGGTCAGCTCTTATCTTATCTGTTTGATCCACAGTAGCTGTGCGGTAAACCGGGGCCTCTGCCAGGGCTGGAACACAAACACACAGTAGATGCAGAGCCACACGTTTCTTAGCAAACATATGTGGGTTTGTCATTAATCGTGCATTGAATTCCATATAATGATGGAACATTGAGCGAAAGAGTGTCTGCCTTGTAGCAAATCAGCAGCGAGGGAAGTGTGTTTCACAAGGTGGAGCTCGGGGTGTGTACCCCCACCTGAATTTCATAACCTGACCTAAAGCAATTACAAACCAGTGCAGTTATGCAAATAATTCCCACAGGTGAAGGGCTTAAACCAGGGGTGCTCATTACGCCGATCGTGAAGGTGCTACCAGTCGATCGCGGCGTGAAATTTAATCAAAATCAGCCGATCATCGATCCCGTCACAGTTCAGTAAAGTTATCTGCAGATTCACGGATTCGGTTTTCTCTGCTCAATAGCTCGAGACCAGAATGTTCTTAGTAAACAAATAATACCTATTTTTAATCTGTGTTATGTAGCGGATAAACTACAAAACATTTTTTATCAAAACAAGTTTCCCTCGGCATTCGCAGAAACACATAACCGTCTATGAGCAACCCGCTGACATGGAATCGCTTAGGGACCGTCTGCAAATTACCAGATCCAAAATATGTTTTACCCAGAATATGCTTCATAACTTCATTCTAAATTACTCTATTACAACCAAAATCAAGCAACACGCCACTCCTCGCCTGCATATTGTACTGCACGACTCAGTTTCAATAAATATTGAAATATTTATTAGAGCATCATTTTTATTCTTGATTATTTGGATCAAAGCTCAATTGCTCCCATAAAAATCACTCTATTACCATCAATCCATGTCACACACAACTGTTCTAATGATTCAATTCAGTGCAAGTCATCAAATTAAACTCACATTATTACAAAAAAATGTAAATAATTAATTATTATGTGTGTTTTGTCAATTCTCAATAAAGTTGAAAATAATTGTTTGTTGATTGATGTTTTACATTTTTGTAGTGGGTAGATCACTTTGACTTGGTCATTTTAAAAGTAGTTCGCAAGCTGAAAAAGTGTGAGCACCCCCTGGCTTAAACGCTAGGAAACTTCACTCACTCACCACCATGCCTACCTCTAACCAGGAGAGTAGTGGACAAAGTACACAATCCAAGTACTTGAGTTAAAGTAGAGATACAATTGAGAAAATTACAAAAGTATTTTCTTTAAAATGTACTTAAGTATCCAAAGTACTATGAATAATTATGGCTATAACATACTACAGCGGTACCTCGAGATACAAAAGTAATCCGTTCCAGGGTGACGCTCGTATCTCGAACATTTCGAAGCAAGTTTTACATGTAAAACGTCTAATCCGTGCAACGGCTCTCAGAAACAACAGAAGTAGATAAAAAAAAAAATCAAGTAACGTTCCTTCAATCCTTAAATCTACACATTGTTAATGTAATAAATGATAATAAAACAGAAAAAAACACACACAAAGTACGTAATATGTACACGAATGTGAAACCTTACCTTGAGTGAGGGGATGTGTCGGAGGAGGTGGAACGGATGCAGAAAACATTACAGCACTACGTATGAAAGATAACTTTCTCGAGATATTTCACGAATTACTGACACAAACACTGTTTCAAGCACAAGCTGAGACAGATGGAGAGACGCTTCTGAGAACTCGTCAATGGGTTTCTCTCAGTTGCGCTACAGAACAGCGCTTTCTACGTTATAAACGTTATTTCGTTTACGACACCTTGACTCTAACATTTGTTATAACACATTATTAGTAATCTATACGTAATATTTCACTCGATTTAAAACTGATTTAAAGTGTTTCAAAGCATATTAGCCCCTTAAAACACACTTTCTTCAAAGGGAGAAAGTAGAAAAAAAGAGCAGAAATGTTTGTTATTGTTAGTATCTTGAAGCAAAAAAATTCCTGCGAGACGTTTCGTATCTCGAACATTTCGTAACTCGAAGCATTCGTATCTCGGGCTACCACTGTAATTCATTTATTGTATTCAGGTCTTTTATGTTTCTTTTTGTGTTCATATTATTTGTTTTTGTGGTCAATAAAAGGTCATCAATAAACTATAATAAATATGGCTTTTGAGCCAACAGTCAACAGGTTTATCGCAGGTATGTTGTTTACATGAGAAAATCTGTTAAAACTATTTCAATGAGAACTTGCATTTAAATAGTTTCTTTGTCTTGAGTTTACATAATTATATTTTTTACTAGAAATGGTGTATTATTGAAACCTTATCCATGACAAAGTATTGTTCTATTTTCATTAAGAACATGTATCTGTAAACTGAGCCTGTATTTATGTTATACTGGGTCAGCTCTAAAGTCTGCAATTTCACCCACCCCAACCCACATCATTATTAGTCCACAGGGGTGGTAGAGATTTGAGTAATACAGTCAGAAAATTAAGCTACTTGGATCACATCTCTTGTGTATAACGCCATTAAAACAATAATTAAGAAATAAAAAGTAGATTTGTACTTTGTTGATCCATTGGGTAACTTGGGCTCTTTTATCCAAAGTGGTCTGAAGAGATTTAATCAGGTCTTGTATGTTTAGAACAGGTTGTTGTTAGAATCCTGGTGGATGTGGGAGCCACAAAATACACTTTAGAGTAAATACCAACTTGATCTTGAGCAGCCGTGGCTGGATTTGGGAAACAATAACTTTATATGACTGTGATCATTATTGATTGCTCGTCAATCTGCTGCCATCAGAGCATGACTTACCAGCAACGGGCCCCAGAAGCACCACCAGGCCAATCAGCCCAACGTCCAGAATGGTTTTCCGGTGTTCCACTGCCATGTCTCCGCGCTCCTCAAACACTGTCTCCAGCTCGATTTACAGTTGTTTGCAGGCGTCTGTCAGACAACGATATCTGTGTACCGGAGAGTCCAGCATCCTACAGTTGTTCAAACATTGTGCTCTCGGTTCGGCGATGGACGCGGAGCAGGGAAACTGTCTGGAACATCTTGTTAACCTTCATCCTCCCGCAGGAGAAGCTGCTGCTGCCCGTGAAATCTGACCGCAGCAAGTCTGCGACTGTTCCAAGCAGTTCACAAAAATCACAACAAACTTGTTTGTCCGCTACTTCCTCAGTTGCCGAGCCGTCCATTCACCAAATCTGAGCTCGGCGACGTTGAACGGGACATCCCGAGTCCGCGAAGCTCGTCGGGGAGATAAACGTCCGTCTCGACTGCTAAAATGTCCGTCACACTCACCTCGCTTGTTCTCTTTTGTTGATAATGGTTTCGATAACATTGTGTTGTTACATGGTGCCCAGGGCTGAATTATGTCCGCTTCGTAGTTTCTTGAGTGCTTTAAACCAATGCGAGGGAGAGGGACGACTAAGGAAACCAGACAGCGACTGGAAACGCCTCGTCTTCCTCAGCTCGTCTCTCTCTCTCTTCAGGATCCGATTGTGCGTCGCGGCGCCCATTGGTCAGAGAGCGGAGACGAGGCGCCCCCCTGCGGCGGACTGGTGAAGCTACATCCGCGGGAGACCAATATCCGACCAGGATACATAGAGGTGTGCAACCTGATGCTCCGAGTCTGATCTGATGCGCCTCGTGTTTAGTCTTCCACCCCATCATAAAACAATTTGGCATATATAAAACTCCTCATCTATATGAACACGACAATGACGTTTGCTGTTTTATTAATCAACACAACTCTCTTCATCAACTATCTACATGCAAGAGACGAGAGTGTAAAATTAAATGTCACAGTGGGGAAAGTTAATTTTAAGAGCTTTAAGAGTCAAAAATACAAATACAATGAAGACACACCAAAGCATTTCTATTTCTGTCAGTGCACCAAAACATTGCAATAATCTTGTTTAATATAAATATATGATGATCTCATGCTGATTCTAAAATTATCTGTATTTGTTTCTTAAATTTTAAGATGTTGCCAGATTTTCTAAGAATTGTTAGATTAATACCCTCCAAATATCTAGTTCCATAACTGTGAATTTCCATGGGGTTAAATAAAATAATTGGTAAACCAACATGTAAGAGCCAAACTCATATTTTGGGTATTTTGTTTATTGACTCTTATTAATGTATATGTATTGTAAAATATTGATATTCAATGTAAAAGTTCTTTATGAATATTTTTTAGTAAAATGTTAGTTTTATTTACTTTATTAGGTCATTGCTTAAGTTTCGGTTCTCTTTAAGCCACACCTACCTGGAGAGACTTGGATGGAACATGTTTGGGCAAGTCTGTAGTGGTTAAGGAGAAACAGTTTTTCTTACCGTCTTTATCGTCTTTATTTGGGATCTGTAATTTGAGTTAAAGCTCAATACTTTGGTTTATTGGATTTAGGAATACCATTGTGAGTTTTGATTTGATTTACGAAATTGTTTTATTTTTACTTTTGTTTGTTTTTTTTGTTGTGAAAATAAATACGATTTTT